>JAUCMU010000039.1:8254436-8277371 GCA_032275025.1 Enteromius treurensis
AATGTGATGTGTAATCCGCGCACAATTCAAGCACTCGCGTGCGATCATCCCTGCGCCTTATCTTCTCTCACCTGCTCGCGCGAACACTGTTATTTTGTGTATTTTGTATATATAATATAGTATTTTAGTAATATATTTTTGTATAATGTGTCAGAATTTTTTTATATATAAATAAATAAATAAATAAATATAAATAAATAAATATGAACATAAATAGTATGTTAAACATTTTAATACACATTTTTGCTTAACTTGACAGAAAGTTAAGTGGGAGAGAGAAGGGAGATGGTCTTTGAACTGGGATTGGAACTCGGGATGCAACAGCATGCTTCCCACAAAGCTATTGACGCTGACATTTTTATCAACATTATTATATAAGGTGTCAAAATTATTAATATTATTACAGTATCTATAATTTCTCATTAGCATAAACAACACATTAATTAATTAATTCAAAATTCTTATACAGAAAACTTACAACTGGCATGAATCCAAAACCGGCCCACCTGAGCATTATTGGCAAGCCCTGTTTGAGCCAAATATCCAGTGTTTGTCAAATGTGAACATCCATTAAAGCATGCAGGCCTCTGAGAGTCATAAGACTATAATGAGGCTTATCCAAGAGGTTGTTGACTCTCTCTTGCTTTTGAGCTTATCTCTGATGCCTATTATCAGTGCTCATGATATGGGTTGTAAAATAGGGGTGTATGTCACAGCACGTGTTGCTTCTGATGTCATGATTTTACAATTATTTATTTCTTGCTTAGTGAATGTGATTGTTTGTGTTTGTTACAGATCATAGAGTCTCTGGGTATAATGATCTACAAGGCTTTGGATTACGGCCTGAAGGAGCATGAGGAGAGAGAGCTCAGCCCTCCACTGGAGCAGCTCATCGACCTCATGACCAACATGGCACACACAGAAACAGACTGTTCTGATGAGGGGTATGAGGCAACGGAGGAAGAGGATGAGGGAGAGGACGAACCCACAGAAGTCTCCAACATTCGTGGCTACCGTGACATCATTTCCGTAAGTACTGATAGAGCGTTATACATCTGCTAGGCCAATTATTGACTATTTAGTCATTATTAGCATTGGCCGACAGCAGTCACGGCCTGCACGATTTAATAGAAGTGTTTGGCCAATTTGGCCAGTTACTAAATCCACCAATAGCACTGTCAGTTGTGTTTTTAAAACAAATGTTTTTTGAGCAAATGTCATAAAATTATTTATTTTTTAGTTACATAATAAAATGTATGTGATTCAGTTTGTAAGTTAGGTTAACTATAGGCCTACTGTATACTGTAAAATGGGAAATAATAATTTTAAATTAAATGCAGTGAATTTAATTTATTTATTAATGTAATTCAATTTAAATTCATCCATAATAAATCCATAATAATTACATTTTTAATATAACTAATAATTATATAATTAATATAACTTTATGTGTTAGTAAACTAAATCAAATTAAATCAAAATTGTATATTTTATTTTTAAAATACAAAAAATGTATGAGATACAATTTACAAATACCATTGTTTTATTAACATTTTTTGTCAACTGTCAAAATTACAATGTACATTATAATTGAATTAAATATATTGTTAATTAATTTTGATACATTTGTTTAAAATTATTTATTAATTTTTTTAAATCAAAATGATATATTTATTCAGTTATTTGTTTGTTCATTAAATGCGTTATACAATCTATGGGCTACAATGCACAATTTTCATTTTTATTCATAAATTTTGTTCCAATAATTTAAACACTTTTAAATATATGTTAAAATAAGGTTATAATTACATTTAATTTATATATTAATAGCAATTTATTGACACACACACACACACACACACACACACATATTAAGTAATACATTAATTAATTAATTTAAAATTTTAATATATGAAAATATTTTATAGTGTGAATCTAGGGAACCAAGGTCTTCCTCACAGATCCTGAGTTGGGTTATTTACTGAGAGTTACTCTCTGAGCTGGTATTCATTATGCTGTTCCCTTAGGCCCACTCCAGTAATGCATTATCCTGAGACTCTATAAAGGCCTTCACTTAGCAGCAGCGGTTATTACAGTCATATTTATCAATACGTTAATAGAGAAGCTCTTTACAGACTGTTGAAAGAAAGAATATGACCAGACTGAGACAAATCGGATACTAACATTAGCATGAATTTAAATCCTAACAAGAAATAGCATGAAAACACCCACGGAAGCTGTTATAGACAAACAAACGAGCACCATGTGGTCAATTTGGTTCACAGTATGTTCTGCACTATTCTACGGGACCATTTCAGGACTTGTTAGATAATGTCTGTCCTTCCGTGCCTTCCTTTCAGTCTCCGAATTTAGTGATGAGGTTGAGCGCAGAAACGAACCGTGACATTAGATTTCTCCAAGCTGAACCTGGTGAAACCTTTTTAAATTCTGTATTTAGACAGAGAAAGATTGACAGAAATAAAGAGGACGAGAACATGTGGAGAATATTTCATTATCTCAGCCCATTCTTTTGGAACTTCCTCCAGTGTTTCTTCAACGTCCTAAAGCACATCCTCCTTAAATAGTTTTTTTATTTTTGCCTATTTTCTCTCTCCTGTCTGGTCTAGCAGGTTTTTTCCCCAAGTTATGTTCACTTTCCCTTGCCGTAGACAATATTCTCGTTAAGCATGATTCCTCAGCCAAACACGTCATGGGGGCGGTGAATCTACGCTGAGTAAGACATTCCTGAAGAGGGCAGAGCTCAAGGGAAGGTGTGGGGAAAAATGTCATTAAGCCGGTTGGAGGTGTATTTGGTCGGAGCAAATGTGCATTTAAAAATATGGGACATGCTCAAACTGTTATACCTGAGAAACTGAACTTTAAATGGGCCTGTTTTTGACCTGACAGGCATGCTAGCCTTGGGTTTGGCTCTCAGCTATGTGACAAAATATAATGTGTAATGCTGGGGTTACCTTGTCAGACGGATTCGGAAGATGATTTTCTTTAAGTCTGACGAGACCTTAAATGCATTCTGTCCTCTCAAACACAGTTAGCTATTTTAGGAAAGACACTTGTTGACAAACAGAACAATTACAAATGATTTGTAGTCATACTGTAAACAATTTGCTCATGAATGGACCAAAGCAGTGGAACGTTTGAGAGCATTTCTGTGTGCAGTGTATTTATAGCAACATTCAAATGGAAAAGAATTAAAATTATACATTCAGTTTCCTCTGTGATTCTTTGTTTGCTCTCAGTCTAAGGCGCACTAATGATGGTTGCACAAACAAGAAAGTAGTCTTGTGCAGAGTTTCCTAAACTGGGGTTTGTGAGTTGATGAAAAAGTAACGGTTATTTAAATCAAAGCTAACATTTTAAACAAATAGGTTTCTTTTCAATAAAACCTAAATAAAACACTTAAAGTATTTTAAATAAAAAGATATAAAATTATAAATAAAAATGTAAATGCATGCTTAAAGGGATGAATGGATAGATGGATAGATAGATGGAATTTATTAATATTATTATTTTAATTTGATCTTTTAAATATAATTTTAGGTAAAAAAAGAAAAGTTAAATTTGTATGTACTGTGTTTATTTATTAAATATAAATACAAATACATGCATGTGTATATGTAATGAAAATGTTATGTTTATAAATTAAATATATTTAGATATAATATCAAATATAAGAAAATAAATATATAAATGCATTTACATGTAAATACTTTCAAAATATGTACTGTACGTGTGTTTTAATATAAACATTATAAATAAACACGGCATAAACACATATTATGTAAAGAGAATTTGACAGCACTAGCATTCATACTTAACTTTAACATTAATAAATATTATATAATTTTGGTAAATAACTAGTATAGTCAAATAATATAGTTTTAACAGATAATAAACAAATAACAAACTAAGTACGAGCAACATATTTTACTGTGTTTATTTGTTTTAGTAAAAATCTCTTTTTGTTAGTTCATGGTACAGTTACTGATGTTCATTAACTATGCATGTTAAATGATAATGTAATATAAATATTGTTCACGTTAACTTGCATAATGTTAAAAACTAAAAAAAAACGAACATTAATAATATATAATTAATTTCCAAATTAATTAATATGTTAATAACTGAATTCTTATTGAAAGTTTTACCAAAGTTGTATATTTCGTTGTGTGTGTCTCTTAAATCCAAACTGCCAGATGGTTACTGTGCACGTTAATGCATGTGTCTGCTGGGCACCAATCTCCTGATGCCACCGGGCGAGGGCCCGTCATCGCTGCTTGCAGCTATATTTAATTGATTCTGTCAAATAAGTCAAAATGGTTGTGCAGACAGAGATTAAGGCTTTAATGCTATTATGTACATCTCACTGTATTCCCTTGTTTTCTCCAGCTGTGCACATCTCACCTTCCCAGCCCATCAGATGTGCCCAACCACTACCAGGCTGTATGTCGAGCCCTGTACGCAGAGACCAAGGAGCTACGCACCTTCCTGGAGAAGATCAAGAGTGCCAAAGAGGTGATGACCCTCTTAAGACACCAAAAAGATATTTACAGGATTAAAAATAAATCAAAACAGCTGCATGCTAGATTGTTTATCAGCTTGAATAGAGTTAGTAGGCTGACAGCACAAGTGACTCATAAATAGGCTGTGGAGGTGGATTGAAACAAGTGCTTTATTACCCAACACATTGTCGTGCACTTGTTTCATCAGATTTTAATACTGTGCAATCACATGATTTACAAAGATGTGCTATCTCTCTTTAGCATTTAAGAGATTGTAGATCCTTCTATAATCCCTCTCTAATTGCATAAATAGTCAACTAAGCAATATATATTTACTGAGGTATGGGTATATAATGTTTGTACACAAAAGTGTCAGTAGAGAGCCTTTTCATAAGATTTTTCGAATAATGTAGGTACCAATAAACACCTTTAAGGTACAAGCATGCATCCTTTAGGGTAAAATGTGGTTCGAAGGTTTGTTTTTAGAAAAGCTATTTTATTGTTAAAAGAAGTTAGGTTAATTAAGTTTTTGCGTCTCAACTTAAATAACGTCTTAAATATGTTAGGTTCTTTACTATAGGTTGATAAACACTGTATTTTTGGGAAACTATCAAAATGTGTTCCAATAATTTTTTAACAAACATTATTATGAAGTGTTTTTGCTTCTTACGACATTACGATGTGCCCCATCTGCAGGATTGAGATGCTATCACTCTTTAACTCTTAAAAACAATATTTGCATATAACATGGCCCTCATACCTTCCACTGAATGCATGTCTTGAACACCACACAGAGGCTGAACGTTCCCATCAAGTCATGCAGAAACTCTTTTCATTCTGAAATAGTTTTACATGCCAATACTTAAATAAGCTTTCATTATTAAGCAGCATTAAGCAACTGTTTAGTGGACAAGAGACCTTTTTTTGTTGTTGTTGTTGTTGTTAAATATTTTTTAGTAACTATTCCAAAATCAGCATTTGAAATTAATAATATAGCCTATTATGTATTATATATAAATATTAGTGTTATTTTATTACTGCTTTGAAAATACACTGTCCCTGTTCACCCTTAACCTTTACAGGGTTCATAAGAATCTGTTTTTAAGGTGATTGCTCTGTGATTGTACTAAAGAGGGTTAAACACTGTCTGACTGGGCCAGAGTGTGGCCGTTTAAACTGTAACATGTAATCAAGCGGCATGTGAACACCATGTAATATGAGCCTTATACCATTGAGTGTTCTTTCTTTCAGAGGCATTAGTTTGCATTAACCTGCTTTCTATACTGTAGCTCCTCCTCCTTTCAAAAAGGAGACTTAATCCAGCAGCACCAAGTGGCACTGGGTGGAGGTCACATGTCGCAGCTGTCATGGGACTGGTCAGCTCAGTCCTGAACTAGAATATTTTGTCTTATAAATAAATACTCATTTTCACATCTTAGCATAAAGGTGTGAAATAACATTAGCGAAGTACATACTACTGGTGAGTAATAGAAGTATTAAGATGCAGTTGAATATTACTGACAGGTTTGAAAGGTCAAGATTGGAGCTAAACACTGCAGCATAGCACTTTTCCTGAATGTGGATTAAGTAATCAGCCCAGCTTTAGAGGAAAGGATTGCAGAGAGCGATTGAAAAGGGACTGGAAAAATCAGTTGTGCGGTTCTTTTGATCTTCGCCAGATTGGCAGAATAGTCTCGCTCCGATGATTCAGAGCGTCTATTGTTTTTTTTCCCCCCTTGTGTCTGTGTTTCTCTTCCTTCCTCATGCATGAATAAAGTGGTCTTTTTGGCTTGTGTTTTGTGAAGCAGCACAGTCATGTTTGCAGTAAGATGTCAGAGTCTTTCCGCTCATATGTTATTAGTTGTGTGTGTTTCTGTTCATTCATGCTAAATCAGCATCAGGGCAGGGTAAACCCTAGAGAGGACTCACTTTGAGTTCTTCTGAGGGAGACTGCAAGCTTTCTAAAGGGATTTAATAAGCAATCCAGAATGATTTATTGTTCTGGCCATAAGCCTGACTTACATAATTCAAAGGCTATGCTGAAAAAAAAAAATCCTAATTTAATCATACACAATTGTATTGGTCCTGTAATGGTAAATCTCATTTATTTCGCCATTAAGGTTGAACCACTCAAAACAAACCAGATGAATATATTCTCGGCTGACGTTTACTTAACAAGTTTTTGTCAGTTAACCAGTGCTGGTGAAACAAGCATTGTGTCTATCATACATGATGTTGTCCCAACTTCAACCCTGTGCGGAAATGACCTTTTGCTAGTGGATTAGTGGGTAGTTAAAGACTGCATTAGTTGCATATTGATCAAGCCTTAATATTGGCATGCTTACTAGGACTGTCTGCCACACGAGAGCGAATGGATTTACACACAAGCCAGACCCACGATGGGTAAAGTGACATTGACTTTTTCTTATGTGACCCCTGACTGAGGACAATCTGTCATTTCACATATCCAACATTAAAGAAATTACATGTTTGTTTATAGATAGATAAAATGTCTGTTTATAGACCACCTTCAGGATTTTAACAGCCTCTTTTCTGTCTTTTTCAGAATTTACGGAAGATGGAAGGAGAAACAGAGGAGCCGGTCAGAGACCTGAATGAGCTGCAGAATGCTGACTGGGTGAGAGCAGTTCATCCTGAATATAACAGTGTTTAAGGGGTAAAATGAAAATTTTGTCATTAATTTCTCACCCTCATGTTGTTCTAAACCCATAAGACCATAAGAACACAAAGTAAGATATTTTTGATGCATTCTGAGAGCTCTCCGACCCTTCATAGACGGCAATGGAAATAAGACGATCGACTACCACAAACATAGCAAGGAGATCGGTAAAATAATTCATGTGACATCAGGGGTTTAATCATAATTTTACAAAGCTACTAAAATACTTTTTGAACACAAAGGAAATAGAAATAACACCTTTATTTAACAATTTGTCACCATAGCGCTATTTTGGAGTATTCACTGAAGGCAAATAGCATACTGTGTCTGCCGCACCATACGCTTATTTTAGTTCACAGTGTACATAAACATAGAAAACATATCCATGTGGTGCAACTGACACAGATGAGCAAAAAACCTTTATTTTTCAGTGATCCTCTCCAAAATGATCCTCTCAGTTATTATTGGCAAAATGTTCATTTTGAGGCGTTACCCTTCAATGCATTCAGACTCTGCGCTGTTGGTTCTGGATAGTCATAAGTCATTGCTAACTATGTGTTGTGAATATTTTCTACAGGCACGGTTTTGGGTGCAGGTGATGAGGGACCTGAGACACGGTGTGAAGCTGAAGAAGGTCCAGGAGCGTCAGTATAACCCTCTACCCATCGAGTTCCAGCTCACGCCTTATGAGATGCTCATGGACGACATCCGCTCTAAACGCTACAAACTTCGCAAAGTCATGGTGAGCGTGCATGTGCATTAAATTAATTCTATATTGGGTAATGTCAGTGTGATCAGAATCTGCTTTTGAATTTCTCCAAGAACAAACAAGCATGAGTCATTTTTCCCTTTGTACGAACCGTGCGGTACGCAACATTGCAATTCACCTTTATTGCTCTATGTTGCAGAGATCATAAAACAAAACAATGTTTACTTTGCTTATCAGGAGTCAAGCAGGCTTATTTCTGAAGCTGTGGGGTAGAAAAAGCTTTAATAGGGTTGAACTGGATCAAGTGAATGACATTGAAGACCGTAAATCAAGATGGCTTGAGGTTACGATTTAGAAATAGACGTATAAGGTTGCAAAACTTTAAGAGAGATGCCACGTTAGAGTCAACACTTTACATGATAGGCCAGTTTGAATTGAGTGAAGTAATACGTTAGATTTTGTTCACCTACCAAACCTTTGGATGCATTCTTAATGAAAGGCGTCGTTTGCATTCTTTCCAATGACACAGACTTTAGGTTTTAGTTCAAAGGCAACAAATCTAAGAAGATTTAACACCTGCTGTGTCTTCTTTCCGCTGTAGGTCAATGGTGACATTCCTCCGAGGTTAAAGAAGAGTGCTCACGAGATCATACTGGAGTTCATTCGCTCCAGACCTCCTCTGAATCCTGTAAGCATGAGAGCAGACACAAACATGCTTACCTTTGGTCATATGTGAGCTGGAGTATTTTTAAAATGATGCTGATTAGTTAGTACAAATGTCTGACACAAACCTGTTAATGATTGTGCATGTGTTTGTTTGAATGTGCTTTAAGGTTTCTGCTCGTAAGCTCAAGCCTTATCCACAAAGACCTCCCAGTCTTCATGAACGTATCCTGGAAGAGATCCGGTCGGAGAGAAAGCTCAGGCCCGTCTCACCTGATATGATCCGAAGGAGTCGACTCGGTTAGTGCACATTATCACACTTGCTGCTCACTTGTCTCTCTCTCTCTCTATAGATATTCAGTCTGGTAATATACAGTATGTACAGTAGCAGTCTTACTCAATATGTGTTACAATAATAATAAATATCTAACTATGGAATAACACAAATTATTTAAAAGAATTGTGTATGGGACCAGTAAATATAAAATAAATATAAAATGCATAATTGTGTATGTATATTATTAATATTATATATTATTATTTTATTTAAATATTATAATAAAAATACACATATGTTTGGTTCTCATTGTATGATAATAATAATTTAACATTTAAAATATGAATATTATTAATTATTACATTTTAAATCTTATGAAGACACTTTTCAAAAACATGTTTAAAAGATTAAATATAAGCAAAGTTTTAAATGTGGGAAATATTGCACTCAATTTAGAAATACTTTATACTACTGCTACTACTAATTATTATTATACACTTTTGTCGTCATTATACAATTATTACAATTATTATTATATTATTTGTTAAAAAAACATTTTTTTAAAAAGATTAAGAACAATAATTATTGCATAATGAAAAGGTTTTTAAAAACTTTTTTTTTTTAAATCAAAGTTAACCCAAATTATTCAAGTATGTCCAAGTTTTTGACTGCTAGTGTTCATTCTTTTAACTCTGCATAGACTCTTTTCTGTTTTTTATCCTGTGCACAAATATTTCCCAAATGCTTTCTGTTCATATTCAGTATACATTGTTTCATTTAAATAGCTTGTATTTAAACACAAAGCCAGCTTCATGTCGAGTTAGTTAACCTATATATCAAGTATATCAGTCATGTGGAGGTGAGTATGTGTGAATGTGTTAGAGATTGACCTCAGGTCATGTCAGACAACAGTACAGATGTGTGACAGTGAGTCAATCTCATGCATGGCTGCTTGTGCTACACTCAACCATTTGTTCACTAACAGTGTCTGTAGTCTAACTCTGTGCCGTCCATTTTATTTACAGCCGTAAATCTCTAATCACATTTCTCACCTTGGATTGATACTGTATGTTTTTAAAAACATACATCCACATTGTTTACACGCCATTGGATTCTTGTACTGTACATCAATGCCATTGACATTTACAAGGTTATAGAGAATGTACATACTGTTGTGGATTTGCCATGAGATTTGGTCTCATGATGGTATTTTGCTTTAGGACTCAATAGTTAAAGATTGTGAGGTTTAAAGTTGAACGTGCTCTTGTATGCAAAGACCTCTATGCTGATTGTACAGTTACACAAGCACAAAGCTGGGGATCATTATATCGGACTGATCCATGTTGGATAAATGTTCCAGATTTGAGTCGGTTACAGCAGACTTAATAAAGCTTAAGGTTTGCACGTATGTATTATCAGTTTGTGTGGTGAAAAGACTCGGTTGTTTCTTCCAGATCCCTAAAGAGACAAAGTTCAATGTATACAATCTATAAACCTTTAAAACTTAAAGCAGATTAACATAAATGCATATTGTATGTATTAAATACCGTAAGAAGTTGGATTTCAGTCTATTTATGTTTCTCACATTTTTACTAGTGCATTATAAATAAATTGATATTTTTTCATCTTGATCTTTAAGCAGTGTAAAACGTTAATTGTATTCCATTGGTTGTGTGAATGTGATATACATTATATGTTGTCAGAAAGCTTCATCAGTCCTCCCTTGCAATATGAATTGTACTGTAGCTTTGCAAGTTTTAAGTATTTCATTTTATAGTATATAATTATAAAAACAACATTTATTCTTTTTCGATTCTTATAGAAATCACCTGTTAGCTGCTTAGTTCTTGAATAATGTTCCTGTTTATTAATGGAGTTACAGAGCAGCATTCTTTATATCTAACATTAAATGCATTTACATTTAATGCCTTGTTTTAACCCATGGCTTTATTTATCTTTTACTCCCACTCTCTTCATCCATAACCTCTGCCTCTTTCTCACAGTAATTCGCCCACTTAGCATGTCTGTCAGTTTTGACTCATCAGGTAAAGACTTCACTGTGGCTTTACCGCTGTCAGCTCACTGACCCCATGGCTTCTGTGTTTGTGCCAGACCCCTGTAGTCGCTCCTACCCTTGTGTCACGCTCCTCTGTTGAGGAGGAAGGAGACAAGGCAGTGCCTCCAGTCTTGAAGAAATTCCTCTTACATTGACAAGACTGCATGTGTTTGGATTAAATTCTTCAAACATTACTTATTTAATTAAGGTTGGAATATAACTTTTTGCTCAGAGTTTTGCTCAGATTCCCAGTTTGGACAGTCAGAATTGACAGATTTTTAGAAAATTAGGTTGTATATGATGGGCACAGACTTATTTATTTATTTATTTTTAGCTTCAGGCTATTCCAACCTGTCACAGAGAGTGTTGTAATTGTTAAAAATAGAATTATATTAGTAATTAAATATTTAAATAATTAAAATAAATTTTTTAAACATTACAAAGAAATATTATATCAGTTTTAAATGGAAAAACCTAAACGTAAAGAAAATGTAAATTAAATTTAGACATTTAGGTTGAAGTACAAAACTAAAATAAAAACAAACGAATGGTAAATAGAAATATAAAAAATGCTAATAAATCAAATTTGCTAAAAGTAAAAAAAAATCTGAATCGAAAAAAAATTCAAACACGTTCAGGTTTTGAAAATTTAAAGCACTGGATTTCATTCAAATCCGTTACCTTGTAGATTCTCTTCCATGTTTGTAGCCAACATTAATTTAATGATGGTTGTTAAGATTGGTTGGATAAGACTTGCTGTGAACGGAAGAGACTAAGAAGGGTTATGGAATTTTTTTAACTCCCATGCCCTGGTTCTTATTGTAATTCTTAATGAGCGGAAGATACACCTAATAGACTGTGGTCATAGTAAACCCTTTATTTCAGGGGTGTTCACACTGACAGCAATTTGCAACAAGTAAAAGCCAACTCAGCTTTTATTCAAATTAGAAGCAATGCGGATTTAATCACTGTCAGTGGTTAATGATTAAAGCCATACAGCCTGTGTCTTCCCTTTCCCTTTTGTTGTCTTAAATAAATCATGCACTACGATTTGTAGTTTCTACTTTAAAGTATTAGCTGCTAGCGTCCAATATGGCTGCCTGTGTCGGTCTTTCCTCTGTATGTCCTCCTGCTGATGTACCGCACTGTTCCTTCCACCTCCATAATATTCCACTAATCCTGCTGCTTCTGTGTGGCTGCACCTCGTTGGGCTTCTGTGTGCCTGGTGTCGTAGAGCTGCTGATTGCTTTACCGAAGTGCAGTTTACTCTCGTATATTGGCTTACTGTGTGAATGTCAGCTATAGAAAGGCCTGTTTTGTGCTCTTGGGATCATATTGAAGAATATGTTCCTTTCTAGGCGCAGGCAAAAGTATGAGCACCCCACAGGACTTGTTCCGAAGCTCAGGTAAAGTATTCCTGACGCAAGCATGACTTTCACATCGCTCCCTCACACCTCCAGGTGTGAGAGAAACGCCTGGGTTCTGAGAGCTCCAACACAAACCGTGTGGGTGACAGCAGAGCTCGCAGAATTCATTTCTGAATGAGGATTAGTCTAGTTTAAGAAGGGTTATGTAACTCTGGGTCTGCAGGCATTAATATTTAACATGCTGCAATGTTTATTTTTATACTTCAGCCTCAACTGACCAGGAGTATTGATTTTTGACATAGTACATTTGTTCTATTGATATAGAAGGATTGGTATGTTATCTTTAGTATATCAGTCTTTATTTTCCTAAATATTCGGATTATATTCTAATAGTTATGTAAGAGTTTAATTACATATGTAGTTCACAGGGTTTCATTTAATTAAGAAATTAATAAACTTCATTCACCAAGCATACATTGAAACATTTTCATTAAAAAGGCGTCCTTTTTCCTTTCTATTCATAAAAAAAAAAAACTTAATAATTTTGTCATCACAGGAATAAATACAAAAAAATATTTTTAATGATAAAAAATATTTTATTAATTTATTTGTTTGCAGTAGAAAAATCTTTTGAACAATAGTTTATATAAACTTGATTAAGTGAGTGTACTGTTTTCATTGCTGTGGACATCAGTGTTATGTAATTTCATCACTGTGTTCTGCTGTACATAATCTGAACGCAATGGCTTGTTCAGGAAAGCCATTACAGTTTTTTGTGTTTACAACTCAAATCTTTTTAAGTGCTTGTCTTCATAAAAAACACATAAATCCGACACATGGATGGGATCTTATATCTAATGTGGTTTGTTTGAATTATAAAAACGTACAATTCAAACAAACCACATCAGATATTAGTAAATTATTTGAGCCTAAACGGACAGATTGGATTAGAAGTCTCTTTTGTAGTCATTTGAGAAATATACTGTGTTGTGTCTGAATTCAGTAATAAGTGAGCAAAGTGGCATTTGTTATCTATATAGTCACTTAAAACATTTGAGTGATCCATTTCTTTCACAGTATATCCATGAATGTGTAAATACAGTAAAGTGAGATTCTATGATGGACAAAACCTGTTGTGTGCAGTGTAAACAAAACATAGTTTTCTTTGCTGTCCCGATTGGTGTCTGACCATGTCTATAATGTCCACCCACATAAAGACATGCCCGATGGACCCCGAAAGCTGGCCGTCAGCACACTGTCCCTGGCCAACGGCACGTCACCCGCTCGGAGCCCCGTAAATGGTGTAGGTCAGCCGCTGTCCCAGAGAAAGAGGTTGCTCAAAGCGCCTACGCTGGCTGAGCTGGATAGCTCCGACTCGGATGTGAGTGGTTTTATATCTTCCATATTGCAAAAACCCTTTCAATAAGGCAAAATACTATTGTTAACCACCTCTTTTTTTTCGTGCTGTAGGAGGACCTAAACACTCGGAAGTCTGACAGCAGCTCCAGCATATCTGCCTCACTGGTTGAGGACACGTCTCCAGAGTCCGTCAGAGCCAAAAAAAGTACGACTCGTCTTAAAATATCCAGAAAAACCTGTCACTGACTCGCCAGTTCTTCTTCATCTAAATGTATGTCTTTTCCCAGCTCCTCCACAGTTCCTGCCTATATCTTCCACCCCTCAACCTGACAGACGCATTGCTGCACAGAGAAGGCACTCCATAGAAAAAGAAGATCCAACCAGCGCTCGGCTTTTCCCGCCTCCATCTCGCCAGAACTCCAAATCTCTGGTAACAGCAACAAAACCTTCATTTCCTACAAAGTTGTTTTTCCTTGTTGAGCAAATCCCGGGACAGTAAATGAGGGTAATTTAGTGTTGAGCGATCAGTTGGCTGCAGGCTGCGGTCACACCTAACTGTACTGAGTCTTGTGAAAGCATAATTAGATTCTTAAGATTCTGTCTAGTGCTGCAGCACTGCAGGTCTTTACTGTGGAGAGAGAGAGAGAGAGTCTTGTTAGATTCACCACAGATTTACAGTTTGTTTTTTTGACTAAATATTACATGAAGCTTTACTTCAGATTTAGTCATGCTGACAGTATTTGGCCTAAAAGGACAGTGTTGCAAAACCTCTGAGGTCTTTGAACGGTTGTAAATTTAATAATCATAGAGCTCTTACAGGAAAATGATTCCTTAACACTTCTAGATAGGCAGCGATACTGTCGTTTTATTGCAGTACAGATAGAGAGCTGTAACCGCTCTGCTTTTTCTTTCCTGCCTTACACTGAAGCTCTCTTCGGACAACAAGGTAAAGCGCACCATAATCCACATTCTCATGCTCATGCAGATTCTGTGACATTATGTTGGAGTCCTTTCATCACTCTTTCGTCTGCAGTGGCTTTATCGGTCTTCCAGCAGGGCAGTTGCTTCATGTGTGTGTTGCACAACGTTGCATGGCCAGTAGGGAAAGCTGGTGAAGGAAACGGCCCAGTTATCCCGTGATATGGGTGATTTTATGATTGAACGGAAAAACAGCTTCACTCAACTTCCTCATTTTGAATGATGCACAAGTTATGTGCATCATTCAAACAATGTTAGATTTAGATAATAGACTTATTTTTATGCTAATTTTTTGTTTTTGTTTACATTTATTTAACATTTATTTATTTTGAATAACATTTATGGAGCATTGTGCAAATTTTTGGTTTTGTAAATAAAACTTTACAACAGTTATTTTCCAACAAATACAAAAAAACAAAAAAAACAATGTTGTTTTCTCTGGTCAGGCTCACGCACTAGGCAGCGGTCGTGCGGTACGTCCCATCAAACTACACGTTACTGATACTAACACTGAGTGGCAAGGGGCATAAAAGCCAATATGAGTCTCTTATTATGTAGTTCACAAGACATGATTTGTCTTTTTATAATAGTTGAGGTGGTTGAAGGTAAGTTTTAGAGATATGTATTGGCTTTTATGTGTGCTTGAATCAGTGTGACCTTTAAGCTTGGGTAAGAACTGGTCTTGGGGCGCCGTGCATTGTTTTAGGACAGAGCATGAACATTTGTACTCATCCTCATATGGAAATTGTGCATACTAGACCTATGAAGGTGAAACTTGCATAACAACATAAACAGACAACTTAACATTCCTCGTAAATGAATTAAATGTTCAGCTCTGTCTCCATTGCCATTGTGTTGTGTGTTGTGTTTGGCAAAAGGTGCAGCCATTATCACAATCTAGCATGTAATGGTTTTTCCATCCCTCGTTCTAAGGTGTGACAGCATGGCATGTTTAAATATGCAGTTTATGCATCGGCACGATTCTGAAAGCGATATGTTTGTTTCAGGAGGAGTTTTGCTACCCCGTTGAGTGCCTGACTTTGACCGTCGAGGAAGTGATGCATATCAGACAGGTTCTTGTTAAAGCAGAGCTGGAGAAATTCCAGCAGTATAAAGATGTCTATAATGCTCTAAAGAAAGGAAAGGTAAAGTTAATCTTCACATTCGCTGCCCGCTCTAAATGTATAGCACTACATACATTAACCCAAGCTTATGTTTTGAAAATGTTAGCTGTGTATGCAAGCGTTTAATTGTGTAACAATTTCTCTCAGCTTTGCTTCTCATGTCGGACGAAGAAGTTCTCGCTCTTCACCTGGTCCTACACCTGCCAGTTCTGTAAGAGGTGGGTGGAGATCTTCATTTCAGGCCAGACCGATCATTATTTATTTTATTTATTATTATTATGGTGTTGTGCAGTGGAATCATATTTTTTCTTCTTTTCTTCTCACAGGCCTGTTTGTTCACAGTGCTGTAAGAAGGTAAATGTAACATCTTTACCTTATGTTCAGCAAGGCTGTATTTATGTGATCAGAAATAAAGTAAAACAGTAAATATAATGACGATTTAAAATAAATATTTTGTATTTTAATGTTTTATAATGTAATTTATTCCTGGGATTCAAAGCTAAATTTATATATATATACATATAAATATATAATTTATTGCTGCATTTATCATTATTATTAATGTTAAAAACAGTGCTGCTTAATATGTATGATAAATAGAAAATTTAAATAGCTTTTATTTAAAATATAAATCTTTTGTAGTACTTCACACACTGGCTTTTGATCAATTTAATGCATCCTTTCTTAATAAAATAATTAAGTTTCTTAAAAATAAATCTGATTGACCCCAGATTTTGAACAGCAATGTGCATTTTTCACTTTGTTCAGATGAAGTTGCCATCCAAGCCCCATGCGAGCCTGCCCATCTCCTCTCTGGGCCCCAGCATCCTACCCAAAAAGGATTCTTCATCGTCATCCGGGACAGAGAAGCCCTCCTCCACATCCAGCCACAAGCGCCACAGCCTTCAACGCACAATGTCCAGGTGAGCTTCTCAAATAAAGACAGTGTTTCGATTGCACCAGGATTTGTAAACTGGGTACACTGTTCTGTGTCAGCTGGGCTACAAGGATGTAAACTCTCAGTCAGTGGGACAGTCACAAGCCTCCCGGTTTTCAAATAAAATATCTAACTGCTAAACTAAAATAAAAAGGTTCAGCTGACAAAGAAGTTCGCGAACTCTTGATCTGTACTTTGGTAATGTCATTTGTCGATCATCTCTCAGATCATCGAAGCACGCTGAGCGCTCATCCTCCAAAGACGAGCTTGAGCTACCGGAGCAGTTCACCGAGGACTGGAGCAGCATTGAGGTCTGCGTGGACTGCAAGAAGTTCATCAACGACATCATCAGCAACAGCAGGCGCAACCTGACCACCAAACGTGCCCGTCTGCACCGCAGGACCCACTCCGTCTACATGTCCAACACCAGTTCTTCCAACTACAAGCCCTCCGAACGGACTATCAAAGAGGTGTAGGATCCGAAGGAAGTGTGTGTGTGCGGAACTGTCACGGCGTGGTCCTTCTATTAAAAACGCCCACCTGTCGCGAAAGGTGCCAGGCCAAAATGCGCTTATGTTACACACTGTATGAAAAATACGGCCAATTTTGTTAGCTTTGTAACTCTCCTTCAATACCTCTTCTTTTCCATTATAAAAAGTGCCAGAGGTGAAGAAATAAAGCCGTCCCTCTTCCAGCATGAGTCCTTAAGCACCAGCCTTCTCAGGAAAAAAGGTTTCTTCTGTGATTTAAAGCTTCGGAATGTAGATTTACACATTTGACATTTATTTTGACCAGCTTTTCTCAAATCGACACGGAATGAAACGACAGTGTGAAAAAGATATCGCAAGGCTGCTCCGATCACTGAAAGGCACGAGACCTGAATGTACATTTTCAATGGAGCTCAATTGTATGTAAATAGTTGCTCAATGCTCAGCCTAAATGTAAATAGGCATCCTTATTTTCCCCCTTTAGGAAGTGCTTGTCGATTGCTGAAAGACCAAGAGACTGTAGATTTATTCAGCCTCCGTAACAATTCAAGATCGAGTCTTACCAAATGTTTTTCTTATTGTTTGTTAAAATTGCTGCTGTGATTGTGACGTGGTCCAAACAAATGCCGTTTTAGATAATTACAGAAAGATAAATATATTTTTCCTGTCTGATGGCAGTGTTTTTGAGATTTTAGTCAAAGATGAGGGTGTTTTTTAAGAGTGGATGCTGAAAGCTGTAGTGTTTCTTAAAGGAGTAGTCGGCTGTGCCAAACAAATCTCCACTATCTGAGCAATATGTGTCTTGGACCTGATGTACATAGTCAGTAACATATTTACCGGAGATGATGAAAGGCCCAAAGGGGGAAACCAGTTCTCTCTTTTATATAGGAAGTGACTTTTGTAGGATCCATTTCTGTATATGCTGTATATCCGAATCTCATTTGATCCACTTATCTGTTAAAATATGCTCTATTGTTACAAAGTTTAATTATTATTGATTAATTATTTTTTATTTTTCAGTATCAAATGTTGCTTTCTTTTCATGTTCACTCAACAACTTAAATATTTTGTTATTTTTCAGCAACGCATTTGTTTTGTAAATTAATTTATAATATATATTATTAATTAACCGTTGTGTACAATGAAAAACCCCAGGAGACTTTAAATATGAAGGTACTGAAGTCATGTCAGGGTTTGTGGAAGGATTGTTTCTGTTCGTCCTTAATTTAAAAGAAAATACACACACATACACTTATAAATAGACATGCACTGCAACGGTAAACAGGCCTGTTCTTTTGTTTTGTGCAAAACTGACTGTACTGCCTTCTTCTTCAGAATGATTGGTGAGCATGATGAAATCTATGATTTTTTTTTTTAAAGTAAGAACCAAATTGCCAATAAATAAAGCATCAAATTTGAGTATTTAAAAATTGCGTTTGATTTTATTACGTATTTCTCATCATCAGAATTGTGTTGAATGCCAGTGAAGGACTTTGTGCGTACATTTATGACGAAGATGACATTACTAGAAAACGATTAAATTGGACGCCCCAAAATGGAACCATAAAAGAAAAATAATAGGCCTATTAGACACCAACAAATTTACATTATTTGCACGTCATATGAAATGCATTTGTTCTTCAAAATAGTGCAAACGGATCTGCGTATTCATGCTTTTAATAAGAGCCACTTAATGTTTTTTTTAATGTTGAAAATGACGCAATCAAGTAGGCCTACATTGATAGAGTGTGTTACATTTAAGTTTATAGTCTATCCCTCATAATGTCGTTTTTAAAATCCAATATGGCGTCTAACCTGATGCCTGTTGTTGGGGGGAATCAATAATTAAATAAAGATGTTTAATCATGATTCAAAGTGGTCAAGTAGAAGAAAGGCGACAGAACTATGGTTGTCCACTAGAGGGCAGAAAAACATCACTTTCAATTTTTGCCAATTTCTACATTTCTTCAACGGTTCATACATAACCGCTCTGTAATGTCACTAAAAATTGTTTTAGTAATCACAAATAGCTCTACAGTTGCTCTAAAAACTCTCACTAAATCCAAATCTCAATTTTGAACGATATGATTAGTATAGTCCATGTTTTTTCTGCACATGCTGTGTGGTAAACGCAACAGTAGAGGGCAACAAACTTCTTTCGAAATGTCAAAAACTTGCTTCGTTGTGCACTTCGACCCTCTTTGAGGCTCCTTTTCCATTACATGAGGTGTGGTTATAGTAAACATGGTCGTTGTAAAATGTTTGTAAATAACAGATTTTCTGAGATCCTTTTTTTATATTTCAGATATGTATAGCAATACCCATAACATTCAGATCAGAAATACAAATGCACAACAATGTAATATGTACAAAATACAGACTTAAAGTCTCAGTATTTTACATTCGATTTTTAGAAAAAAAAAACACCACTTATCAATAAACTTCTTAAGGCCTAATTACATAGATCGTGCCGATTTATTTGCAAACAAACACATTGCCGCTGAGGTTCAGCTGAAATCTGAGGTCTTAATGAAAGTGGACTTTGTATTGAGATGATAGTGCCAAAACAAGTCTGTCCTGCAGTCTGATTGGAGGTTCCCATGACAACAGTTGTCAAGGGCTGTCTACGTGAGGGGTGTACTTTCTAAGTAAAAGCTTGGGGCTAAAGTTAGTTGTGATTTTTAGCTCCAGACCAGCTGTGCTTCCGATTATGCCGCCTCTCCCGCAGTCAGGCCCCTTTGTTATGCTCGGTAGCCTATGTAGTTGTTTACTTCTTGTTGTGTCCTGTAAATGACGAAGTGCAGTGAAAACTAAGCTTAATCGATCAGGTTTTAGAAATGAATAGCTTAGAAACCCTTCAATAGTAGTGCAATTCAATAGAAAAACAGAGAAGTCTTATAGACCTCATTTTTGGTTGAATCATCAAAGGCAAGGTCACCAGGCACAAAGTAAACCGTTTCCAAGCAGCATTAAATACTAGGAGGCAATGGACGTCTTGGCTGAATCTGTATCCACTGGTCCTTTGCATCTTAAATGATGTCAAGGCTTTTCAAGCCCATGTTTTTTTATTTGATAATGGAGTCTGGAGAAGACAACCTCTTCAAACTGCACTTTGAGATCAACATAATGCAGCAAACACAAATCATTGCTAACAAGCACTTCCTGTTCTTTCAGAAGTTTTTTTCTTTCTTTTTTTTTTTTTGCTACAAAGGGAAAATGAGAAATAAAAACAAAAATAAATGAAAAACACTGGGTACAGAAAGTAAAATTTTCACTCTTTGTTTTATTTTAGCCATTAGCTAAAATAGCTTAAGTTCATTTTCCCCTCATTAATGTACACACAGCACCCCATATTGACAGAAAAACACAGAATTGTTGACATTTTTGCAGATTTATTAAAAAAGAAAAACTGAATTATCACATGGTCTTAAGTATTCAGACCCTTTGCTGTGATACTCATACAGTATCTTGAACTCAGGGGCTGTTCATTTCTTCTGATTATCCTTGAGATGGTTCTACACCTTCATTTGAGTTAAATATATGGGTGTCACAGCAAAGGGGCTGAATACTTAGGACCATGTGATATTTCAGTTTTTCTTTTTTAATAAATCTGCAAAACTGTCAACAATTCAGTGTTTTTCTGTCAATATGGTGAGCTGTGTGTACATTAATGACAAAAAGGAAAAAAAAGATTTTTGCAAATGGCTGCAATATAACAAAGAGTCAAAAATTGTGTCTGAATATTTTCCGTACCCACTGTACATAGGCAAAAGTATGTGGACACCACAATTCATTAAATGACTGTTTGTCCTGCGTACACTGTGTTCCTGTTTATTATGTTTGATTATCTCTATTATTTTTTCTTAACATATTAATTGCTTTTCATTTAATTTAATGCTTTCCATCTTCAGAAATGTCTTTCTTGGAGGAGAACTGTTACTTTGAAAAAACAGAGATTGATACCAGTTCATGTGAAATAAAACAAACACTTTCTTTGAAACTAATATCTGTATATTATTATTCATAATAATTGTTATCTTACTGAAATCCTACTGATGTCACTTACACATGAATGCATATGTATATACAGTATTAGCTGTAATAATAATTATGTGTAGCTTATCGCCTAGTTTATTTTGTCCATTGATACGGTTTTATTACAAATACAGACCGTTTTGTCATCAGATTAAAAAAAAAAATATTAAAACAACAAAATATTAAAATATTAATATAATATTAATAATAAAATAAAATAAATATTAATATCTTTTGGTAATTAAAAAACTAGCAGCTTAAGGTAAAAAAAAATTATAATTTTTTTGTTAATCACATTTAATTATAGTTCGGTTCAGTATAAAGGGATAGTTCATGCAAAAATGAAAATTCTGTCATTACTCACCCTTTTTTTCCAAACCTATATAAGACCTTCCTTAATCTTCGGATATTTTAAGATATTAAACATAAGATATTTAATATAAACATACATTGTTTCTGTATATGATACTCTCCAAAATGGCACAATGGCTGTCGCAGCTGAGACAAATTGTTGAATAAAGTAATATTTTCTTGGCGCATTGAAAGTATTCTTATAGCTTTATAAAATGACAATTGAGCCACTGATGTCACATGGATTATATTACTGATGCAGTTTATGGAGGGTCAGAGAGCTGAAAAATATATTAATTTGTGTTCAGAAGATGAACAATGGTCTTACAGGTTTGAGGGCATGAGGGCGAGTAATTTATGACAGAATTTTACAGTTTGGGGTAAACTGTCCCTTTAAGTTAGAATCCGTTTGTGAAAATAACACACACCCTGTCAGACATGCTCTGTTAATAAACCCTGTTGTATTTTTGAAACATCATAGTGTATTGGCTCTCAAGCAGGACCTAGAGAACCTAAAGGCCAGTGCTTTTGAATACTGGCTCTGGTTATTCCTAGAAGGGATATAGATGAGGCCAGAAAGTAAGATTAAAATTATTTTGCTAGTACTAGACTATTTTCATTAATGTATAAGCCTACAATAATACAAATGCAGTAAGTACTGTTGTTCAGTGTGACAATATTACTGTGCACATGCCCAGTCATCAAGCCTTAAAGTGCCCCTATAACAAGTTATGAAAGGTTCATATTTTGGTTTTTGGGAGTCCCAAACAACAGATTGACATGCATGAAAGGTCAAAAAACACTTATATTTTCTTATAATATGCATTTATTTGTACCTTATTTGTTCAATCCCTCCAGTTATTTCATATAAAAGGGTTTGTGAGCTTTTAATGCTCCAAAAGCGGCAACTAGTGGCCAATAATGAATTTGCATTTATTCAGACCAATTCGAAAGTCAGTTTTTCCCTGGTCTGGGTGCACAAGCCCAACAGTATATTCCTGCACAACTGGAGAAGCAGCAGTTTCAGGACCCTAGTTTTTTTGAGACAGCGCCATCTACCGACCGGGTGATGTAATGGCGGCTGCTGTTTCAGGACCCTGGTGTGGTAATGTTTGTATTTAGTATCAGTATCAATTTTTTAATGTGATTTTTTATTCAAAATGCATGAGATGTTAATTACAAAGTGTGCAATACCTGCTTTGAGTTAAAATTTAAACAAATTAAAAATAATTATAAATGAAAAATATACATTTTTAAACAACTGGAAAAGTTTAAAAATCTTGGTTTCTTGAATTATACTGTATAGTGATTAATCTACTTAAATTTAACTAATAACTCAATATCAGATAAAATAATGCAATCACTAAATGCAATCAGTGCATACGCGGAGG
>JAUCMU010000039.1:8296723-8325477 GCA_032275025.1 Enteromius treurensis
TATCTATCTATCTATCTATCTATCTATCTATCTATCTATCTATCTATCTATCTATCTATCTATCTGTCTGTCTATCTGTCTATTTTTTATCCATCCATCTATCTATCTATCTATCTATCATTTGTCTAGCTATCTTCCTATCTATCTATCTATCTATCTATCTGTCTGTCTGTCTGTCTCTCTGTCTATCTTTTGTCTAGCTATCTTCCTGTCTATCTATCTATCTATCTATCTATCTTTTGTCTAGCCATCTTCCTGTCTATCTATCTATCTATCTATCTATCTGTCTGTCTGTCTGTCTGTCTACTGTACCAATCATCCATCTATCTATCTATCTATCTATCTATCATTTGTCTAGCTATCTTCCTATCTATCTATCTATATATCTATCTATCTATCTATCTGTCTGTCTGTCTGTCTGTCTCTCTGTCTGTCTATCTTTTGTCTAGCTATCTTCCTGTCTATCTATCTATCTTTTGTCTAGCTATCTTCCTGTCTATCTATCTATCTATCTATCTGTCTGTCTGTCTATCTACTGTTTGAATGGATATGAACTCTTTTTACTTTCTATTGTTACTCCTGTAATGTTATCCGTGTTAAATATAGTAAGTGTAATCATTCTTTAAAAAACAAAAAAGCGTTTACATAACAAAATCAAACCATTATTTCTAATGAATCGTTTATTTTGAACTCTTTTACATGGAAAGGCAGCACTGGATACCAGCGGAAAAAAACGGCGAATGGCTCAACAATACCATTAATATAAGTCTCTTTTTTAGGTCAGAGCTATAGTTTATATCAGAGGTCCCGGATGAAACTCAACCCTCCTTCCACAGATATCAGCACAGATACATGATCTGAGGGGTTCAGGTGAACAGCGGCGGCCCACCTGCTCTCATCTCTACTGAAGGAACAGGGAGGACAAATTAGGTCAATCCAATCAAGACTGGATCAATAACATAAAGTGTATGTATTTGATAAGGTAAACATTTTTAACATCTATACATGTAATGTTAATCCACATTATTTCTTCATGTCCATCATTTATGTTCAGCAGAAGTGAAATAACATCTGACAAAGTGACGCTTTGGGGAGCTTTAGCTCTAATCCCACTTTCTGTATTCCTTCTTCCCTTTTCCGATGTGAAGATGAAATGAGAGCTCAACAGGGGGGTTTAGGTTTTATCCCTCTAGTAATATCCCAAACATAAAGAGAAATAAGCTGGTTTTAACCTTTGCTCTTTGTTTCATTAAATCTGTCATTTGTGTGTAGATGGACAGGATGTATATCTGCCGTAAGGAGAAACTGTGCTCATAGCTGGATGGGGTTTTTTCCAATCCTGAAAAGATTACGAGTCCGATTTTAGAACGTATATAAGCCCGAAGGAGAATATCCCATAGTGCACCATGCTATAAGTATCCAGTACATCCGGCTATCCCATAACCAGGAACCCCTGTAAATTTGAAGGATTTCAAAACTATTTAAAAAGTTGTTTTATTTACCTCACTTATAAAATGTATTTATTTTCTTTTTTAAATTCATATGATTTTGGTCCGTATTATTTGCGTCACCAATATTGAAAATGTACAATTCATAATTGTCCTCTTGAAGTGTTGCAGTTTGCACCCCCTCATCATGTCTGTGCCCTCCACTGCCGGCGTGAAATATTAATCACTTTGCTCTTTCTCTTTTCTCTTCTCTGCCAACAGCTGCCCCTGTACAATAGCGTTACCCTCCCGGCTGCAAACACACAGCCTCTGCTGTACAGACACATGCACACACTCCCCACCTGCGGCTGCTCCTCTGATGACAGACACCACACTCAAGTAAGGCTTATTTATACTTACTTTTGTCTAGCAAGTCGACCTTACGTTTTCGGAACTGTAGTAAATCATAGACTGGGTTTTTACGATAAGATCTGTGTCCTGAGGTACGATAGGTCTCACAATACATGATTGAAAAGGTACCCGATGTGGTAAAGTGGTAACGACATTGTGTTGTAAACAAAGCTTTCATGTTTATTATTATATATACATATATATGCGCTTGTTGTGATATGAATATTTGCACTAATTAACATTAATTAGTGATGGTTAGAAGCTGCTTTAAAAAATAAATGGTGACTGGTTACTTAACTTGTGAATATACATTCCTTTAAGTTTTCACCTAAAGTATCATTTGTGATCAAAGAAGCATGCATAAACACGTTTAAAGATCGTTTAGTAGAGTTTAAGTATGAACTAAACCACCCTTGACCTGTAATTGACCTGTGACAGGCTTCGAACATTTAAACATGCTCACTTGTAAGCAAACATCAAGCGCAGCTAAACATGTTGCTGCCTTGTTTGTCCTGTTTGTTTATACAGTAGCCTATATACGTAAAAGCTCTATAAAACCAGGCTGGCTCTACAGTTCAATCTGATAATAATCTAAGTTCACCATACTTCTATTCTTTTAACTGTAAAATATTCACCTAAAAGTATTATGTAAGTTGGTTAGTAATAATAGAAAGATTAATAAGTAATACAGAAAATTATATATATATATATATATATATATCAGTGCATCTCAAAAAATTTAATGTTGAATTCATTACGTTAAGTAAAACATTTCATATGGTTTTTTTGTCGTTTATATTTATATATCTAGTATCCTACACTTTATTTTGAAAGCCCACTTTAGACAATTTACTAACTATAAGTTAGCCTGGCTTCCGCGACTATAAAGCTCATAGGAGCTTAGTCTGGCCAAGCTACCTTACTACCCGCCTTCAGGGAGGCGATCAGACCACTCATTCCGATGACGTATGCATAGCTACGAAACCTGAAGCCACCGTAACCAATTGTAGCTAGCTTCATTAAAGCAGTAGAAAAATGTCTTTACTTACTTTAATTACTTCTGCTGCGTTTTTTCCAAGAAAACCTGTTATGAAAATTTCTCAAAACAGTTGCAACAGCAGAGCCGAACGATTGTTGCTGCTCGGTACACGCCGTGTTTGAACGCCGCAGAACGCGTCATCGTGTTACACCCACCTTAGCCGTGCCGGGGGCGGGGGAGCTCGTTTCTCATTGGTTCCCACTTTTTTGGGTATCTAAAATGCTCTAAAACAGCAGCTTGGCCAGACTAACTTTGCTCGCGAAATGAATGTAGCGTCATAGGAAGTGTGGGCGGGCCCAGGCTAACTATAAGTCACTTTGTAACTACATCTCAGCTAATTGTCATAAATTTGCAACTACATGTCTACTAACTCTCAGAGTAGACTGTTAGGGTAGTTTAAGGGTTAATAGAATAACTTGGCATATACTTGCATAGTTTCTCATAGTTAGTATGTTGTGGAGACATCAAAATAACTAATGACTGCTAGTTGACATGTAGTTACAAAGTTACTGTTAGTGGATTATTATTAGTAGTAGTAGTACTGTATTTACTATTATTATTATTATTACAATATATATCCATCGTGTAATTACAGAACTTTTCAGATTATACCAAAAATGTTCTACAGTTCTTATATAAATTATGGTTATTATTTGCATTATATTTCTTTTATATTTTATAATTGTCTTATATATAATAGTATGGTATACTATGTTATTTGTATTATATAGATAGATAGGTGTATTATATGTATATTACAGTATATGTCACATACAAAGAAACCCAGAGCTGTAAAGTTAAAAACATGTAAGTAAAAGCTTTGAATGATTTGTAGCCAGGCACATAATATGTTTAATCGCTTATAAAAAAAAAAACAGGGGTATCGGAAAAGTTACTGGTTTGAATTTTACACAAACATTTCTCACAAACATTTCATTTTCAAACGTTTCTCCTCAGAACCTCAAGGATGCATCTGTTATTCATGCTTCCCTTGGTGCTCAAGGTCCAGTCCATCTCTTCACATCACCACAACATCACCAACAACTGCACCCGCTACGAGGAGCTCAAAATCACCAACTGCACCAGCAGCAATTTCACCCATCTGCCCGCCGCTTTTCCACCCTTCACCGAGCAGCTGGACCTGTCCCTCAACCACCTGAGCGCCATCCGTCCCCAAGCCTTCCGCAGCACACCACGACTTCGCGTCCTGCTCCTGAACGACAACGTGATTTTTGCGCTGGCCGACGGAGCGTTCTCTCTTCTGGAAGGACTCCTGAGGTTGGACCTGAGTCGAAACCGAATCTCATTCCTGAGTGAAGGATTTTCGCAGGGTCTCGGTTCCCTTCGAGATCTGTCACTGGCGGAGAACCGATTGACCAACTTGGACAGCAGCTGTTTCGTCCACTTTGACGCTCTCCAAAGACTCAACCTCAGCCATAATGCTATCGAGACCATAAAGATGAGGGCTTTCGGGTCCGTGAGTACCCTACGCCAGCTGCAACTCAACTCCAACAATTTAACAGTTCTCAACAACGGCATCTTCTCCATGCTCCGAAACCTCGAAGTCTTGAATTTACACCACAATCAGATACACTACTTGGACGTCGGCGTGCTTTCGCCACTGACCAGTCTCGCGTTGCTGGACCTAACCAACAACAACCTCTCCACAATTCAGTTCAAGACCTTCCTGAGTCTCAACACGTACAGCACTCACATAATGCTCCAAGGAAACCCGTGGAATTGCGACTGCGATCTGCAGCGAGTCTTTCGGAAGCTCTGTAACGTCAAGAGGCTTTTCCTGGACGACTACGACAACCTCACTTGCGTGAATTTGGATGAAAGTCAGAGGAACTACACGATGAAAGAGGAGTTCTGCGTGGCAGAGATGGTTACCGTCCTGGTCATCACCATCACGGTGGTCATCACTGTTGTGGCTGCCATCGTCATGGCGGAGAAGAAAAGGAAAAGAAAGAACAAAGAAAAGCATTGGACGGAAGTCGGCGAGTTATCATGCGCATAGCAAGACTGAACCAATGCGAATAATGTAAGAAGGAACATTGTACTTGTATGGCAAATTCAAATTTCACACATTTTAAGACCAAGTTAAAAAAATTAAGGAATACATTGAAAGGAACTGGATGGGATTCGTAATACTTCAAAGTTTGGAAATGCTATTTCCAACAGACCCCAAATGCTTTTTATTACTTTTTTTTTCATTTTTTTTTCATATTCGGTCATTCTGCTTCCAACCGATATAATATGGAAATAACTTTTACTGTACCTTCTGAGTCCTTTGTTAATAATTGTCTGTCGTTTTCCAATCTTTAATCAATTCATATTTACATATTTACAAACATTACTTGAAGTTTAATCAAAATTAGCAGATTTTTGTCATTGGCAGCTTTCCATACCGTATTAACAGATGTTTGTTCTTGTTCTTGCATAAACTTAATTGTATTAAATTTCTCCGAAAACAGAACTTCTTGTGCTCAATTTGCATCTTAAGTAAATCAAGGATAATTCAATATTTGTATTGAAAAAACATACTCGGAAATATATTATTTTTATTTTATTTGTTTATTTATTGCAGTGTTGGCAACATTTAATGCCACTGACTTTATGTAGTCAGGCCTTAATTTGCAGAAGGGCAAGTTGAGACACAAGAACTGAAGAAACTCTGCATCAAAAATGCAATGTACAATAATTTTAATAAAATTTAATGGTGGCAGGTTGTTTATGTGAACCAGTGATGAGGGTAGGTCTAAAATGTTTAATCTAGATACGACTTACAGTAAATACAGTATAAGTAATAGAAATGTGTATATGTATTTATATTATATATTTATATGTATTTATTTGTATAACTTGAACTGTATTATTTAATCACTAAAGCAGGAGCTTTAATTCTAAAAATACAATATCTTTGAAGTTTGTTTTGTCATATGTAGCCTACACACACACACACACACACACACACATTATATGCTCATTTGTAATGAACATAAAGTTTGTGTGAAAAGAAATGAGGAGAAAGTTTTAGTGTGCTCTTTAAAAATGTTGAAATGAATATTAAAGTGCTCCATGTTTACACAAGAT
The DNA here is from genome assembly GCA_032275025.1 of Enteromius treurensis. Taxonomy (NCBI): domain Eukaryota; kingdom Metazoa; phylum Chordata; class Actinopteri; order Cypriniformes; family Cyprinidae; genus Enteromius; species Enteromius treurensis. The sequence continues at coordinate 8,302,697 of JAUCMU010000039.1, forward strand.
GGCGACAAATAACTATTTTTGTGTGTTTGTGTAAGAGGAAACGGTGGAGTGACATATTGACCAAATACAGAAACAAGCCTGTTATTTTTACAAACAATTAATTTAAGTTACAATCAAATAGTTAATTTAAGTTACTACCACAAAACAATAATTTTCCATTTATTAAATATATATATTTATTTAAAACCTCCAAATAGCATCAAACATATGATGGAAATCAAAAGCAAATTTGAATTCAGTCACTTGTTACACTATAAAGCAAACAATTAACATAGACTAAAAATACACACAAGCACAGTAAAGTTATTTAAACAAATTTTTTTGATGGAAATATATAAAAAAGTGCATATTTACAGGGAGAATGGGGAAGAGCTCTTTTTTCTTCTGAATGCACCTCTGAAGAGATATGGCATCTGGATAAGTGGGTGATTCTTAGACTATGGGCACGTTCGTGTTCTTTGGTCATATTATTAAAAATACATATCATTTTGGACAAATTCTGCTTTCTTTGTCCAACTAACTGTGAAACCACCTAAAACCTTTTTACTACCTTTCTATTATGATTTTTCCCTATTTTTCAACCTCCTTATAGGTGTCAAAATTACACATTTCTCATTGCCACACACCCAGACATTTAAACTTAAACGATGAAGATTAATGTTCATTCAAAGCTAATCAGTGAAGCTATCGTACTTTTTCCTCCCAGAAAAACTACAGAAATGTCATTTCCACCGCACTGCCTACTTTGGCAGAAATGACAGCATGTGGTGAAAATTACATTTATTATACTATTTTATATATATTTATCAGTTAACCCTATAAAATATGAAGAAAGACTTAAAAGAGATAGGAAGAGACCTAAGTAAAAAGAAAAAAAAATTTCACACACGCAAACACGCTCTCTTTCACACACACATGCAAACATACTCACGCGTTCAAGGTGCTCAAATTTTGCCTGTTTAAATCACACAATTTCAGGTGCTCTTTACAGTTACTCTTTATGGAAGATGTGTGTTTCTTTAAGAGACCAATGAGAACATTTCAATATTCAATATCATAATTATCTCACAATGTTGATATTTTGATGCATCTTATATTTTTGCCTTGCTAGCAGTTGTGTCTGTTATTTACAGCACTGTAACCGTTCATCTGTCATACAAATCAGCTTTATACATCAAACTAAGCGCTACACTAAAAACAGGTGTGGTTGTGTTTAATGACTTGAGTTTAATGATGAGTTTAAGACATTGTCTAATAAATATCTCTTCTTTTTATGTACATTCATGTTAATTCATTCTCATTTCCATCCCCACACACATTTTTATACTAGCTCTTTTAGCATTGCAGTATGTGAAAGTAGCCCTATGTGTGAATATTACTATAGGACAACTACTATCAAAATAGTATATTGTGTATACTGTGCAACGGTTCTGATTCATTTCAAAACAACTTGGCGTTGAGAAAGAAAGAAGTGAATAAATACCCTTTTTAGATAGTTTAAGTTTCATTTCAGTTTCAAACCAAGATGTTTAATGGGTGTGAATTGGTTTTCAAGCAAACTGTTCCTTTTATAGCCCATGTCATGAATGCCAGAGAACTCATGAAATTCTGACCTTAAAACTGAAGGGAAATGCAGGTAGCTGAGCTTAAATGCATGGTTGGAAACGTAATTCGTAAAGGATGTAAAAAAAACAAAACGTGTCACTTTCTACAAAGCATGTTGCTTAAGGAGGGGGCAAATGATGGGCCTATTCATTATTTAATTTGCAACAAAGTGAAACTGTTTCACCTGAACAAAGAAGAGTGGGGAAACAGGTTGTTTTCGATTTTGAAAAACAACTACACACCCAACTTGCCAGAAGCCTCCATAATGTGTTCAGTTGTTAAAATATAAATGTATGAAAAACAAAATTTCTTTATATTTTAAATGTATTATAATATGTAATAACGTTTGCTAATGTTAATTTACACATAGATCCTCTCCTTGTTGTTTTTATGGTAGGAAAATACTAAAGAACCTTACTTTCCCATTTTATATATATATGTGTATATATATATATACACATATAAAGTAACAAGCCCTCGCTATTGGATGAATGCCCAGCAACGTCAGCGCGTTACTTTTCAAAAAGCCACGCCTTCGCTCGAAGAAACCGAGCTAGCGACGTCAGCACCAAATTAATATTCATGAGGTAAGCCCTAAGTCGGTTTGTGAGCAGGTGAACGCTGGGTTCTCGTCACAAAGCAACAAAATGCCTTGACTAGGCATCAAATAAGGAAGAAAGTATCTGTTTATACTGACAGAAAAGTCAGTAGACGAAACACGGTCCAGTGTTCATTCGAAAATGGAAGGAAAGCAACTTTTTCATCGAAACGCATCTGTTTCAAAGTAACCGACTCACCTGAAACTACTGAGACTGCAGGTAAATATACAACGACCGCTTTCGTGTAACATACTTGCGCCTTTTACTGTATGATAACATAAAGTTATTTCCACAGCATTCGCTAACGTTAGATCTAAACCTTTCTTCTCCATTTCCTGCATTTTTTGAATATAAAAAGGCTTTTGTAAACCGTCTTCCTGTTTGAGTTGCGTAGGTTCTCATAAGAAACAGAACAAGGTAATTTTTTTAGAAAGAGTTAAAAGACTTTGCTGAATAAACAAACGGTTAATCTTTTAATAAATGACATCTCAGTAAAGGAAGCGCTGATACTTCCGTAAAAGTAGACAGTTTTAGACAGGCGCGCCATAAACCTTCATTACGTCGTTCAGCAACAACCATCAAGTGAAGTGTTCCCATGTTTGTGAAGTAGTACCTGCTCGATGTTGGCGCAGAATACACTTTTTAATGTAGGTTTAAATGACCTTGCACCACAAAGGCAGTCATAAGTAGTATCTGCAGCAGTAGCATACTTCAAATGGGTCAAAATTCCTACCTTAAATACAAATCTTGATTTTTCATGCACTGCTTGTATTCAAATATCGTCCTGTCCTAACAAACAATACATAAATCTAAAGTTTATTTAGGCTTTCCGTTGATGTATAAATCAAAAAAAAAAAAAAAAGTTCTGTTCTCTTTGGGATACTTTGATGATATTTTTTTATTTACTTCAAATGTTGACTACCCTGTGTGTGTGTGTGTGTGTGTGTAACACTAACCAGTATGCACCAATAAACATTTCATACAGTACAGGGGTGGCAAACTGAAGTGTTTATTTTGTGGTGTGTTTGATTAAGGTTGAAGCAAAACCAAGAACAATGATTGCCACCCTGATAGTAATGGTACTGTACATATTGTCACATGACTCTGTCTGGTTATTGTTATGGAAATAAATATAGTTATTTTCCCATATATATTCTAAACAAACATAACATTTGGTAGGCCTACACTGTATAGTATACTTCTACTGCTGTCATAGTAACAATAAAACTTAGTATGTTATATGAATCTTGAATGACATCATTTTTCTGTGAAGTTTCTAATATTGTTTTCTGATTGGTTGAACATTTCTAAAATGGTTATATCTCAGTAAAGATCTTATTTATTTATTTATTTTACATTACACGAACACCTATGTACATATGTTCTGGTAAAACTGTATGCAGGTGCATGCACGACATTTATATATCATCTTTAACTCAAACTTTAGAAATATCAAGCACCCCAGCAAAGATGGCTGATGACCGTGTAGCCATCTTAACCGACGATGAAGAGGAGTTGAAGAGGAGACACCTCGAGCGCTTCGAACGCCTGTCTCTTGAGATTCAATCAGATCAGCCTTCGCAATTATCTGTGGACAGTGTACCTAACGAAGCAGCACTAACTCCATCCCCTCAACGTGACATGAGCTGCTGCGAACGATTGTTACTACGCGTCAACCCCTACCTTCTTGTGTCAAAAGTGTTTTATTTGTTCTTCTATGCTGCATATGGTTCTCTCCATCCCCTTCTTGCATTGTACTACAAGCAGCTGGGGATGAATGCCACCCAAAGTGGTCTCCTAGTAGGAATTCGTTATTTTATTGAGTTCTGTAGTGCCCCTTTTTGGGGCATTGTTGCAGATCGTTTCAGGAAAGGTAAAGTGGTCTTATTGTTCTCAATGTTATGCTGGCTCCTCTTCAATACTGGGATTGGAATTGTGCAACCAGCAGATATGACCTGTAAAGAAGAAAATCTCCCGACGACCACAGCCATGGTACCGACTCTCCATGCTACCACACCTAACCAGACATTCTACCTCAACGCCAGTTCCATCCCGACAACAAACCAGATGAGACTCCGAAGGGATCTGATTGGACACTACCCTTGGCGAGCCATCCTTTCCTCCATTGGTTCTTCAGGCTATAGCTCTAAACACAGATTAAAACGGGATTCCAACTTCAGCTTCACCGTGGCACCTGATGAATTAGCTAACATGACACAATCTGACCAAAACACCACCAGGCCCGAGCTAAGCACATCCATCTCCACATCCACCCCTAATGCCACATCCGGCAGCACTACTCAAAGTACTACGACCAAACCCAACCAGACACCTGTATATAACAAGGACCAGGTTAACGCCATTTTCCTGCTGATTCTGCTGGTCATTATCATTGGCGAGTTTTTCAGTGCTCCAGCCATTACTATCGTGGATACGGTACGTAACCCTTTTTTAAACCTCCAAATAACCTCAATTTCAAGGCAGATCAGTTAGTAGAGTTTGTCTTATAGGCTGTGAAATTGCATTTGTTGTTCCAAGAAAGAAAGATTCGAATAAGTAGAACTTCCTAAGGGATATTAGACAACGCTTCCATTGTATTTGGGTCATTCCAGCTGGAATCATCAAATTTTGGAAAAGTTTTCCACCTGACCTCTTCAGATTTGTCTCAAAAAAATCTATATGATGGGTAATATGCCCAATAAATCATATACATTTCTGATCTCTCACTGTCTGAGTGACCACGTTTAGACTCAAATATCTCCTGAACTAGTTGTGCCAGGTCCATGAAATTTTCTGGGCTAAGAGTCCAATTCCAGAACTGCATGAATTACAACTCGCAGCATTGTTGAATTTACACCTGAATGCTGGCCCTCTATTTTTCATTTAAACAATTACTTAAAGGTTTTTCAGATGTGCATAGAAACCTCAATTTTGTAGAAGCATCAAACTTGGTAAATGGTCTGATATGTACCATGTCTTTCACATCCTTTGATATCAGTCAATAGAGTCTGATGGATGTTGAGATATTAAGGTCCAAAAATGGGGGGGAAAAAACTCATTTACACCAATGTTCAGAGCAATATTTCCCATGAATGACACTAGGTGTGAACATAAAACATTTTATAGGAGCATATTGTTATTGATAAAATATGAAACCATTTGGATGGGGTTTTGCCTCATTTTTCTGTAATGATTTCTTTAAAACTCTGTATGGGCATTTTAACAGAATTTATTAATGTTCCACTTATACAAAAAGTACAAAAAAACGTACTTCCAGACATGAGTCGCTTTAATAATGTGTACCACCAACACAAATAAATGTGTTGCACAACAGTTACTGAAAGTTGTTCAGGAAAGTGTCTGAATCCACAGTTTCATTTTCTTTTATGACATAGCATCGTCCAGTGGAAGTAACTGGCACATCAATTTTCATTATGATGTGCTGGAAAGGCACCCAACAGACATCATCCCTTTTTGGCCGAAAGTAGCCTCTAGCTGGGCCATGGGGATGCAAAAAAAGCACTTGAACGTCTTGCTCCGTTTCAGAGATGTCTCTGATGATACCAACCCACCATTGTCGGTCATACACACAAGTAACATACTGCCCTGCTTTCTCAATGAAAACGGATGTATTATTTACTGGATTGGGTGAAACGTTAAAATTAGGTACTTATGTAGCATTTCATTGAATGTAGGTAGTCGGTGAATCTGAGTCAGTTCTCCCGATGTCCGTCGTAAATGCGTTCCATTGTAACAGTTAGCAAAAATATGGCTGCCTATGGATAATTCCAACCGACTCGGTCTGCACTGAACTGGCCCGAGTGTGCGTTTCGGAACCCCAACTTTAGTGGGATTTCCCCGAGTCCCAAGCACAGTGGAATGCTGCATTATAGCATTAATTTTGGCATGTGAGTTCAAAATAGCTGGTACTAGAGTAGTTGTGAATGTCACACAACAATGATTTTTCAAAAATATTATTACATAAAAACGGGGCAAATCCCCATCTCAATTTTTTGATATTTTATCAATAAGAACATTCTCTTTCAAAAAAAAAAAACTAGTTTCATGTTTACACCTGGTGTCATTCATGGGAAATATTGCTCTGAACATTGGTGTAAATTAGTTATTTCCATTTTTGGACCTTAATATCTCAACATCCATAAGACTTTATTGTCTGATATCAAAGGATGTGAAAGACATGGTACATATCAGACCATTTACCAAGTTTGATGCTTATACATTGAAAATTTAGGTTTCTATGGACATCTGAAAACCCTTCAAGTAATAATTTAGAAAAGGGCCAGCATTCAGGTGTAAATTCAGTAACAATGCTGTGAGATGTAATTCGTGCAGTTCAATTTGATGATTCCAGCTGGAATGACCTTTAGTATAGCCTAATATTTGGATAAATTGGTAGCTTAGCTATGTTCCCATGGTCCTATATTGTCCGGGTTTGGGTAATATAGGAATGTAAAGTCAACTCTGGAAAGATTGTAACATTCTATAAATGCCATATAAATCTAGGGAATATAGGAACCTGGAAATGTAGGAATGATGGTTACAATATTGATCAAATCACAAAATTTTTCATGAGAGGGGTTCTTATAGTGTGTGCACATCAAAAGCAAACGTAATTATTTGCACAAGTAGATTACATACAAAGTCAGTGAAAAGATGTGATTTTATGTGGGTGACATGAATGACGCAATTTGGTCGACCTTTTCCACACAATTTGAATTAGAGCGGGAAATTCACATGACACGTTGTCATGCAAGCCAATCAATCACTATACATATACCCCATGCATGAGAGAATGGAGAAGCCAGGCTTAGTTGGGGCCAGTTCTACTCTGGCCGGACACCCAGCACCTAATTTCCACTTCAATATTAAGCACATGTCAGATTGTGCAAAGGACTTAAGAGTGTGTGTGTTTGTATGCATTTGGGTTTCGGTGGTTTTCGGTTTTGTTTCCCAGGAAAGATCATCTCTTTGTGCTGATACACCATCTGATCTGGAGACGGACTGAGGAACAGAATAAGAAAGAGACAGACTAATATTAGGGTAGATGCCATTCGTTTTACGATGTAACGTGTACACCGTGTGTTAAGGGCAGTGTAACAATCCTTTAACAGATTTGATTAATAATAATAATAAATGTGTATCAGTGTGTTATGTGTAAGCCAGAGTAAAGAGATGCGTCTTTAATCTAGATTTAAACTGACAGAGTGTGCCTGCCTCCCGAACAGTGTTAGGTAAATTTTTCCAGAGTCTGGGTGCTAAATAGGAAAAAGACCTGCCACCTACACAAGATTTGGATATTCTAGGTCAAGTCAAGTCACTTTGTGATGTATGTATTTTAGAAAAAAATTGTATGCTTATATACTGTATAAATATATATTTATTTGTGATATAAATGATGTGAATATAAATATAGACATGTAACTACATGTATATATTTTCAAAATATATATTGTATGTGTGTGTATTTATATATATATATATATATATATAAACACACATAATAAATACACACAGAACATATAGATGTATTATGCAAACGAAGACATTTATTTTGAATGCATTTAATCATGATTAATGGTTTGACAGCACTAATTAAATGTTATATTGTTGCTTACAAATTACTTTAATGTTATAATAATATAATAACACATTATATCATATCACATGCTTTTGTTGAATCTGAAGGGTAATACACATCACTATGACTGTCCTTATTTAAACTGTATCACTGTGCTCTTCATTAAATTAAAATTTCTTTCAATTATGGAGCAGTGCAAGTAGACACATGTTCACGCGTCCTGCTTGGCGCTGATGTATGTTTTGTGTTTCTCGCCAGGCCTGCCTCTGGACCTCCTCCGCTGTGAAAGCCTGTTGGGATTGGACCCTGCCACCTGCAGCCGTGTGTTGAACAAGAACTACAAACTGCTAGTTTCCATGGCGCCACTCAGCAACGAGATCCGGCCAATCAGCAGCTGCACGCCTCAGGTAGCCCAGGAGACTGTAGTCAGACCCGTATAGAGAGGGATGTGTGAACGCTGGGAGTTACGAGACACTGTGCGCTCTGTGAGCAGTCAGATCCTTGTCCTCTTGAGAGTATCATAAAAGCTAAATAGGTCTTTCTTTGCCTCCGGGGTTCTTTATAAAAGTTGCACCATGTACAAAAACGCTACCCACCAACTACAACTCTGCATTTCCATAATGATCTATTACATTCTGTTTAGATGTCTTTTACAAATAAGGTCAACATTTGCCCTGGGGGGGGAAGTTACGGTGTGCATTTAGAATGGAAGTTCGATTCGTTACACTTCATTACATGTTTTGTCACTAGGAGCTGCTGTTTGGAAGTTAGAGTAGCTTCATATTATGTGTCTGATGTGTCTCTTCCAGCACATCGGTCCAGCCATTCCTGAGGTCAGCTCCATCTGGTTCAAACTGTATCTGTATTCTGTCACTGGTCAAGGCCCTCCATCACTTCTGTTGTCCAAAGGCTCCAGGCTCAGGAAGCTGCCAGAGATCTTCCAGGTCTGTTTCAGCATTAAAATTTTGATTTCATTTTTGTTTTGCACTTTAATTATTTTCTGTAATTCTGTTATAATACAGTTCCTAATACATCACATATTTCTTTAAATGTTTAAAAATATGATTTATTATATGCGTGTGTGTGTTTTCAGTTTTGTTTTTTACTGTTATTTTTTTTTGCCCTACCAATATATCTATAAAAAATAAAAAGACTTAACTACAAAAATACAATAAATTACCCTACCTTGCAAAATTTTATTTGTCTTACGGTTTTTAAAATATTTTTAAAGAAGCCCATGTTTACCAAGGCTGCATTAATTAAAACTCTTTTCTATTTTAATATAGTTTTAAATGTAATTTATTCTAATTTTGTCCAGTCTTAAGTGTCAAATGATCCTTCAAAAGTCACTGTAATATGCATTCTGACTGAAAAAAACAAAACAAAAAAAAGAATAAAAAATAAAATCCCTGCTGTTCCCAAAAATTTGAACAGCAGTATAGGCATTATAAACATGCTAAGTATTCTGTTATTAGAATATAATTGTAATTAATAAATATTACAGAGGCATTACATTATAACATAAATATTTATTTATATTAAATAAATATTATATATATAGACTTTTTATTTATACACTTTTTGACAAGTAAAATAACTTTTATATAATTGTTTAATATGTTACTAAGGCCTACGACCGACTGCTTATTACATCATGGGGTCATGACCCTGGGGTTGTCCCAACATCCAACGTGCTAACAATGCTGAATGATGCCCTCACCCACTCTGCTGTGCTCATCCAGGTAATAAAGGGAGACTCTGAAAATCCAAGGATTCTTATCTTACACATCTAATTTAATTTTAAAACCTTTAACAAAATCACTTTTCAGGGTCATGGAATGCATGGACACGGTGAAACTGTCCATGTCCCCTTCCCATTTGACGACGAAGACCTTAAAGCAGGTAAAGTCTTAGTGGTCTATGCATATTGTGGCCCAGGGCTTTTTAGGGTTACTGTAGATGTGTTAAGCACTCTGAACAGCCTAGTCTTTTTAACTGACCGCTCTGATTTGTGTTGCCTCTCCCAGAGTTCTCATATTCCAATATGTGTGCGCACAAAGCCCTCAAGATCCTGCGGGACAAAGTGGATCTGGAGCACCAGTGTGGCTACATCACCATGCTCAACCACAACAACAGACATCGCAGACGGCCCAGCGACGCTGACGGTGGGGCTAAGAGCCTCTTCTTAATTCCAATGGTCCATTTAATTAATCTCTGAAATGCCTGATAAGGACAGACCCTATACTGATCATTAGCCACTCCAGGCTGTATCGATAAGTGCTACAATTAGATTAGAATGAGAGCAGCCGGTTCAAGCTTTTGCCAGTGTTTTTTTTTATTAGAACTGGTTTCTAATTCAATTAATGTGTTAATTGCAGTCCACACGTTTGATTGCATCACTAATCAGAGTGAAACCTGAACGCTAACTTCAGGGTCTCAAAGGAGCTTGAGATTCACTCTCTTTGCTTTCCTCACAGGAGACCCTGAGCTTAGCGGAGTGCTTGATGCCAACGGAAGCAATGAATCTTTTGAGCTGGTTACAGAGGAGAATAACGGGGATGGCAGCAAGAAACCGGGAACAGAAGGTAGGTGTTCTTTGACTAAGAGCAAGAACCAGCAGATTTTTTTGTAGAAAACATGCAGAGTAGAGTCAAACATGTTATGGGTACTGATAATCAATTAGGTCATGCGACTGAGTCCTGTTTGTTCACTCTTCCAGGGTCGTCCAGTGAGGATGAATGGGTTCCTCTAGAGCTTTGCTTTGGGATGCCTCTTTTTAGCTCGGAGTTAAACCGCAAAGTGTGTCAGAGGATCGTCTCTCACAAACTCTGCAGCAAAGACAGGTGACAACTTGAACTAATGTCCCCTTTTTTACTGTACATAAGAGTGTTTAAAAATACTGTGTTTGCAGACATGCACTGGCATATTGAGCTGCGATGAGCACCATAGCTTAATGTGCCAGTGCATGTCTGCAAATATTTCTAGCAATGCAAATTTGAATCCAGCCCATTTTTATACTGATCCCATCATTTCCTGTCCTCTGTCCACTATCCGTATTAATAAATGTGGCGAAAGGCAGATAAACTTCCATTTTAAAGGTTTGGGGTTGGTAAGACATAAATAATATAATAAAATAATAAATATAATAATATAATAAAAAAATAAAAATAATATTATAATTAAATAATAAATATAATAATAATAATTAAATAATAAATAAATAAAAATCATATTTAATATTATTCTTTAATATTGTTTTGAAATATTATTATTCAAATAACTAATAATAATTTTCTATTGTAATATGTTATTGTTATATATAATAATTATGTGCATTAAAATTTAAAGCTGCAGTCTGTAACTTTAATTGGTTAAAAACAAAATAAATATTTGTGTAAGTACATTGCTTTAAATGTGACTGCGACTTTATATGTCAAGTTAGTTATGTAGGATTTTGTACTTTAAATGCTAATGCATCCTTTTCCAGAAATTAAAACTAAATTTAATGTGTAATGAAATAATGAATCTGCTGTAATTAAGTGATTAACAATCATCTTTGTACAAATGATGGGTGGTTGATCTTTCATTATAATTAGACATGTTATAACATGCTAAAAATAAACATGTAAATAATCCTACACATAGAGTACCAATTCTATATATGTATACTCCAGTATAAAACTATAAATATTTCACCTTTGGCACATTTTATTATCATAGATGCCCCCCTACTACAGTGACAGATAACACTAAAATTGGTGGTGTGAGAAATCACACTTGTCTCTCTGATAGTCTGTGACTGACCTCTTTTTTTAATCAGAAGCAACTTCTCTTAAATGAATGCATAAAAAGTGTTAAGAAAAACGAAGCATATTTAAGCAGCGTTATGCATATTTCAATATGTTCGTTTACAATTTATGTTAAAACTGGACTAAAGAATGAAGAACACGCTTTCTTTCTTTTGCAGTCTTCAAGAGTTACTACATTCCAGTCGAAAACTGGCATTAAAAGTTCTCAGTTTTGTTCATTCATTCCAGGTAAGTCTTCACTACAGGAACTTAAAGTGCCCCAATTATGGGTAATGAAATGTTGATATTTTGGTTTTGGGAGTCTGCAACAACAGGCCAGCATGCTTGCAAATTATAATATGTATTAATGGTTATCTTGATCTTAATCTGCGGTGATTGGTCAATGGGTCTCATTTTCACTTCATCATGCCTGTAAGTTTTAATAAAGCATTTTTTAAGAGCGCAGTGCTGTTTTGTCTACACCATTACTGGGGAAACATTTTTATACTCCAAAAGTGGTACCTAGTGACAAAAAATGAATTTGCCTTTTTTATTTAGACCAACACAAAAAGACCAACAAGTAGGCAGGCAATATGCCATTGTTTCAATGATTTAGAGTGGAATCTTTCTTTTGAGAGACAATAACTTTATGCACAAGTTATGCTTTGCTCTGAAATATTTCATCAGCTAGAAATTGCTCTATGAGAGTGCAATCTCTATAAAATTGGGCAAGAAGTGTGAGACCTATGGTATTTTTCACTGTTAGGTGTTCTTTGTGTGTTGAGTTGACTATTTTTCTCTGTCCTTCACAGGATGGAAAACAGCCCGCGGACCCTGACAGTGGGGTCTCGGGTCCCCTGAGTCAGCCCCCGGCAGAGTCTGGCGTCCCTCTCCCCGCAATCAACCTGCTCTTCGAGGACGGCGAGCTGAAGGAATGGAGCGGCCGAACACCGTCCTCCCTGCACATCTCTGCCCCACAGAGAGATCAGCCCACATAAAACACCATCCATAAAATAACCCTGTTCATATCCACACCGTATACCGCTTATGTCATGAGTTACCATGTTACCTGTAGCTCACGATCACAGCCATCAAGAGCTGCCGCCATCCGTCATGCCTGGATGCGAGCGTCCAGAGTAAAGTCCCGACGGCATCCATCACACGTCCCATTCACCCAATTACAAAATAGAAAATCTATTTACAAAAAACCTTTTAATGTGTATATAGACTTTGCTTGGAAAAACATAGGACCAATCCTGGGGTTGGATAAAGTGGCCCCTACTCGTATTACCATGTTTTGTGACCTGATGCATGATATCACTGCACAAAATCTCAAAAACTACTTGACTGAATCAGCAGGGTTTGTAAACAAAGTTGAGGTTTACGTTTTGCACAAAGCCTGTGGATAACATTCAGGTTTATTAAATTTTTCTTTGGAAATCAAGACCTTTGTTGGGACTTGATTACGGTTTATTAGTTAGTATTCCAGCTGGATATCACGTCCGTCTCAATTCTGCTTAGCAGAGGAGCTTTTGTGCTTCACTGAGACCAAAGACCAACTTGTTTTATGTTGATTTTTACTATTATTTTAATTTCCGCTGCCTTATTTGCTTTGTGCCCATTAGACTACAGTATCACCGAATGCGTTTATTCCACTAGGCCAGTTTGAACATGTTTCCACTATCTGCTTTGGTCCACAAACCTTCAAGTAGTGACAACAAGGTCATCAATTATCCATCAGTACCTAGATGTGTTGAATATCAGTATAAGTTTAGAGTTTATTGTGCGAATATGCAGAAATACAGCATTAAAATCTCCCTCAGTGGCCTGATTTCCCCCCCTCATGCCTTTACTGAGGTTGCTGCCAGTGTTTCCCCAATCAAACCTTATGGTAGTGGTGTATGAAGACCGATTAGAGATCTTGGTGCTGCATGATGAGTGTGTAGAGTCGTTGTGTGTATTGTGCACCATCCTCTCCTCATCTCTTTATTTCCCCTTTCCATTCCTTCCTGCATTGATACGATCCAAAACAACACCGGCTCCGTGCCTGACCCTGTCACAGTGTTAGGGGAAAAAAAAAAGAACAATAGTTTTATAAAGTCACCCTGCATTTTAGGAACTCTCTGTTGTAGTGTACTTGATGGGACTGTAAACATGCTCTTGTAGTTAAATGGGTACAGAAGTTACATTTTCCCCATCCCATTCTCCAAAATATATGTCATAACAAATGAATATGTAAAAAGTATATGAAAGCACTAATAAATATGTTACAAAAACGCCCTTTGCAAGTGGAGTTTGTCATTTAAAAAGCTGTTTTCTTCAGGTTGTTGATGGGTCGGCTACAGACAGGCTGGCTCCCCGGTGACAGTAATTACTATAGCAACACAAATTCAGGGTGTCACCAGGGGGCACTGAGGCTCTGAATTGGGGCATCATGTCATCATAGGAATAACAAACCAGAAGATGATGATGCCTGTCAACAATTTGTATTGAGATGCTCTGCAGTTTTCTTTTTATAATATGTGTGAGGCCAGTGCATGTAGTGGTTTGACTTTCTTTCATTAATTTCATAATTAATCTTCTTGTAGCTTAATAATTAAAATTGGTTTTATCTGGAGGCTTGCTCTTTAAAACTAGGTCAGTGACTATAGACAGAAACTTTTAATATTTCAAGAAATGTGTGTATTGGAGGAAATTTGACACAGCGGGTGGCTACCCTATCCATTTTTATTGTAGATGTGCTGCAGCATATGAAACTTTTACACCGAGAAATACAGACTTGTACAAAAGGAATATATCCTTCTACTTCGGTTTCTCTGTATTTTCAGCCTTTCATGTTTCTAAGCAGTGGATGTAATCCAAAAATGTATTGCCATATTTTCACACCTGTACCCAGATAGCAAATTCACACCAAAATTGATAACATACCAATCCACACCAACAGATTAAACCATTCTGCTTACTCTGCAGTTATATTGTCTGTCTTTAAATGCTCAAGCTACTTGAGGTGAAAAATAATACCATCATACTGAATATAAGTGTAATGTTAACTTTATCTAACAATTATTTATTAATTTTTTTAGAGTCATGAAATGTGAACTGAGAAACTAATAAAAAACTGTTAGATGTAAACTCAGAATTGCGTGTTTATATGTAGAAGAAAAGTCTTAATTGCAAGTTAAACCTGGCTTTCAAATTATCCTCCTACAGTGAGTAGTTTATTAAAATCTTAAGCCTTATTTGCATACAAATGTTAGAAATTTGCAAGTTTTCTTTCTTAAACTTTAGGTAAGCATTCAGCAGTTTTTGATTTGGGTATTGCATGCCTTTTGTTTACTTTGAGTATTTTTTTTACTTTACTATTTTGTAAGTTGTAGCCTAATTATTAACTCAATTTTTATTATCACACAATTTATATATTTTGTTTGTTGTTTACAGCTGGCTAGTTCTTGTTGCTCCTCTAATATAACAAGAGCGGCCGCAGCAGGCTACTGTAAACAGGACATCCCTGGGTGAGCAGATTTAGCATATTAATAATTCCTAATGACGCCTGTCTAAACTGCTTTACACCGTGTTGTGCTTTTTCTGCGATGTCTCTTTAAATGAGGCAGCGTGTGTATTAAGTGTGGTTGGTTTTCTTCAGCTCTGCCTGTTAGTTCGCATAATATCTGATAAACCCGAGGTGCTGTTCCAAACACAGAACATTTTCACAAGCAAACAGAGCGCTTTACGTTTCTGGTAGGACGGAAATAACGTGTTTGCCGCTCTATTCGGAAACCGGAGCAACATACGTTTTATCAGAACGCCAGCGACGCTTTGAAGAACTTTCTGCTCGGAAACATCAGGTGTGATGGGATTACTAACAACACGAATCATTGGATATACAGACTGGATGTAACCTCTGACTTATCCCACACAATAACTTATACAAAGAGCTTTGTTTGTAATTGTGATGCGCGCGGATCTGGCATACTACGCAGCTTTAGTAAGCAACTATCGGCGCGGACGGAGCATCGCAGTGAATCTACTTCCAGATGTCCATCTCTCTCTGCTCTTAACAGGTGGAGCTCATTTCACTCCATCTGTCCGCTGCTGAAGTGGCATATATGGGCAACCAGGTTGACAAACTGTCACACCTAAGTTACGCCGAAGTTCCCACGACCGACCCTAACGGACTGGACACGGAGGAAGACGGCCCGCGGATCGGCGTCTCCTACATTTTCGCCACCGACGACGACGAACTGGACGATAACCATCACCAGCATGTCGATGGATCGGAGCAGAAGGAGGAAGAGAAGCACTACAACGAGCTGGACTGCGCGGTTTACCACCGAGACGAGTGCATTTATGAGAGAAGTAGCAACACTACGGAACTGGAGACGTTCAGCTCGGAGAATTTATTGCACAAATGTAAGCCCGGGGATGTGCTGGAGTTCGTGTCCGCCGGTCAGTACCCGCACTGGGCTGTGTACGTCGGGGACTTCCAGGTGGTGCACCTGCACCGGGCGGAGGTCAAGAATAGTTTTCTGACCGATGCTAGTCAGGGCAGGAGGGGCAGGATCGTAAACGAGCTGTACAAATTCAAGCCCCTCAGTCCTGACATGGTGGTGCAGAACGCGATGGAGCAGGTGGGCGCCAAAGACAGAGAGTTAAGTTGGAGAAATTCGGAGTGTTTCGCCGCGTGGTGCAAATTCGGTAAACGGGAGTTCAAGATGGGAGGGGAGATACGGATAGGAAAACAGCCGTACAGATTAAAGCTCCTCTTGCCTGACAAACAGTTTCATGTGCTGGAGTTTCAGAGTTTGGAGGATTTGATTATGGAGAAGAGGAGAAATGATCAGATCGGTAAAGCGGCAGTTTTACAGGAGTTGGCGCATCATTTGAGCAATAGCGGAAGTGAAGCGAACGTTCATTGACGTGCAACAGGTAGCGGAGATAAATGTATCCCAACATAACATGTGCGTGATTCTCACGAAACCCGTCCAGAAAATTCTCCTGCAGAGTTAAAAGAAACATATATATATATATATATATATATATATATATATATACAAATATTTTTGATTTTTTAATTATTTTTATTTTTTTTGTTTAAAGAAGATGACAGAACTGGGACAGATTATGATTGGTCAACAACGATACCGAACTAACTCTTCATTATATCACTGCGCCGCTCCCATAGCAGATGTTCGGTCACGTCAGGGACTACATCTTTCAGCGGAAGTATATAACTTAATGAATATAATAATAATTATTATTATAATAAATCGTTTACATAAAAAATGTGTCCTCGAATTTTTTTATTTGTTGCAAATGTCTTTATAAACACAATAAATCACTCTAGGCCATGCTGCGTTGAGAATCAGCTAAAGGGAATCAGTTAGTGTCCCAGTATTGACAATTTATAGCACATGATGGGTTTATTGGTTAAGATGTTCTGGATTGTAACTAATTGTGAAGCGTTCTTTTTCATAACAATTAAGCAAAAATGTTGTGTGGTGAATATCACTGTAGACTAGTATCATCTTTAATTTCTGTTGAATAAATTAAAATGCATTGAAAATAATGGAAATAGCAAGCCTAAAAGTAAGCAGGCTGAATTATGGTAATGAGACTTGAGTGGTAAAACTTGCTAACTTGTCTTAAAATTAATGTTACGATTCAAAACATCTTAATCGTCATAAATGTAGGCTTCATTTACTTTTAGCAAATATATTTGTTCTCTTTATTTCGGGGCTTCGTGAGATTCATCAATATGTTGGGATCTGACATCACATATTATGATGACAAATTATGTTAATTTTCCTTCTGTTGGAAATCGAAATAATTTCACACCTAGTTAATAAATATTTTAAGTTGGTTGGTATTGTTTTTCAAATAGATTGCCTCTCAAGTTGTAAGCTATTGTCTATAATGTACAATCAGGCTCTCTGTGAGTTGCAAATTAGCCGTAAATCATCATATGTGGACCTTGCTTTGTAAAAGTTTTGGCACACATGAAGTTACAGCAAGTAAACAGTGACTGAATCCACCTGTTTACCTGCTCTCTAGTATATTTCTGTGTTCATCATCACACAATCTGAGAACATGTCTGACCCCACATCTTGCTGTATATGGTGTATTTATTTCAGTATGTAGTGTTGTGTATTTTTGCGATTTTGGAGCTCCTACAGTTAAGTAAGTGGAATTCACTGTTGTAAATATAGCAATATAGCTGTACATGTGCATCTGGTGCAAATCAATCCACTGAATTTTATACCCTCTGATCAAACTACTGACCTCCAGACAGATGTTTGGCAGGAAGCAGGGGAAAGAAATGATTGGTAGAGATTTTGAAACTGATACTTGAAGGTAAAAACATGCATAAATTTGCTTTAATTAACTAAACACTCATGATACTTTTGACATTAGTATTCACATTCTTCCAGAACGAGGAAAGTTGCACCTGATTCATACAAGAAAAGTGCTTTACATCTCCGGGTTCTGGTTTCTAGTCAGTTTATCCAAACTGATAATGTAATGTTAAGCAAAGGATGCTGCTCTGTAGTTTAATCCCTTTACAGTGTCGCAGTGACAGCGGATCCCTTTAATGAGACTGCAGTGTAAAAATCCTGACAGCACTCATTGGTTAGAAAAGGATGGATACGAGTTTAATTTTTTCCATATATATTTTATATGCACACACACATATATATATATATAGCCTTTTTTATTCCTAGACGCCAGATAATATGGTGGAGTTGAAAAGCTACAGATGAAAACATGAGCTTGTTTTTTCAAATCTGATTGAAATCATTTGATGTAGTGTTTCAATATTCAGAATACGCTTTAATCCTGAGCCTCTTCAATGGCGTGCAAACTCTCCACGACTTTCATTTGCAAGGCTGCCAAAGTTGGCTTACCCTCTAATTGTCCTCCCACTTGTGAATTTTAATACAATTTTTCTCTGAGTGTGTGAATTGAATTTGATGATGTAAAGTTGAGAAAAGAAGCTCAAAGCCACAGTTTGCTAACACTTGGTTAAATAAATTTACCAAAGGCCAAGGCATAAAATGGCACGTAGGTAATAATTTATTAATCTCTGCTTTGGAACTCTAAAATAAGAGCCCTAACAAAAGCTGCAGGCGGTATAGTTCATAGCCATTCAGTCATGAGACTATGAAGCAAATGCTTCATCCAAAATAGACTTTAACCTCAAACTCTGCCTATGGGAAAACATCAGGTGTTCGAAGGGTCGAAACACAATGTCACAAAAACTTGGTGTGACTTATCTCTCTGAACAGGAGCCCTACCTTTGAGATATGCCACAGATGACATGTTTTGTTACAGGAGGAAAGGGTGTTTTATGATTTGAGCCCAATCGCACTGCCACAGGGCCACTCTGAGTAAACACGGGATGCTGGGAAACAGGGAAGTAATTACAACTGCCATACTGTGAGTGAGTAATGGCTGCCCACAATGGCAACAAGACAGTCTTTGTGAATCATTGGAAAGCCAACACTCTTGCCAGCTTGAGACAACAGCCCCCTAATGAGCACTTAGTCTGTGATGTTTTGAATGCGATCTGACTCCGTGACATTGCTCTTTGTGCTGTGAGAACAGGTCTCTGCCCCGTTCCTTCAGCTGAGCTGTGTATAGTTAGCAGTTTCCGCCACAGAGCTGTTGGTTTGTTGTGCAAAAACGCTGCATAGAATTAGTCTGAGAAATTCCTGAGGGAACCCATGGCAACCTCCGGGGTTAGGCAACACACTGACCTCTTAATTAAACAGTTCTGTTGGTTTGAACTATGCAAGTATAATAATAGACCGTGGATACTGAAGGGGACTTTCATGTTTCACCGAGATCTTTGAAATATTATTAAATGAAAATGTTTTTTTAAAAGGTTCCAACCAGTGACATTAATCAGATCCATACCTCCATATATTCTCTAAACAAATATCTAAACAAGTAATAACAATAAAAGTAATAATTCAATAATTGTTAGCAATGGTTATATATGTTATATAATGGCATGAATTCTCGAATTGAGACAAGTTACAAAAATTCAAAAATGAAAATAATAAAATATAAAATAAGTAATCCAGTAATGTCTTTCAGATTTGAGTGTTTTCACTACTGATTAGATTTTCTAAATCAAACTTAATAATTAAAAATGAGTAATTATGCTACATTCTTCAAGTACTTTTTGTAGCTGAATAGATTTCCTAGTATTTAATCATTTATTTATCAGTGTAATCTAATATCAATAAATGAAAATTTAAATAATTAGAACAGTGACATTCATTAGATCCCAGTGTCATTATTGTTGCTGCAGAAATTCTCTAACTCCTAAAATAAATAAATAAAAATAAGAAATTATGGAAACAATTTTAAAAAGAGTATTAAAGCCATTGACTCTCAGTGCTCTTATTGTAGCTGCATACACTCCCAAATAAGAAAAATTAATTAATTAAAAAGAAAAAAATGATAAATATTTAAATGCAAGTTAAGAGCATGTCCTTTAATGATATACCTTTGATATCCTTAGGGCTTTACAAAATGTCTTTTAAAGTCATGTTTAAATTATGCTAATATTTCAGTGAGATTAAGCCACAACCCTCCTTTTAACGCTTGCAGTAGTGACACTATACAAGGCCTCTCTTTCACAAGACATAAAAGGCTACAGCAAATTTAGTTTAAACTGCAATAACAAGCAGGAAGGAAGTTACTTGCAGTTTATTTGTTTTTTCACTTTTACTGATGGGTCTTCCTGTTGCAATCCGCTGCATGTGTACTGTAGTTTCATGCCACGTCATCTGGGGGAAGTTTTTTTTTTTCCTTTTTAAAGTCGCAGTCCGTAACTTTTTTGTATTTAAATTTTACCAAATTAACAGCGTGAATCAATTTCCCTAACCGTGTTTTTTTTGTGTGCAAAATTAAGCCGGCCCACCTGTAAGAAGTATTTGCATTCGGATTATTTAGACTTGTTCGGTAGGTAGTAGCCCTGCGTGATTCATCGTAACAGAGAGAAGTAGCTCCGGCTACGATGTTCTTCCGCAAGATGCACACATTTCTGTTTATTTACTGCTAGTGTGCCAAAAGTTACGGACTTTAAACTTTAAACAAGCGTTTAAATACAATATTTCGACAGAAAATGCACCCCCTCCTCATTTTCATTTAAATTTCCTCCGCCAACAAAATATTTGTGAACCAAAAAGAAATATTCATTGATGTCTCTGAAATTAAAAACATATTTCCCACTACAAAGGTGCCTTTCCTTTTAAGCTTCTTGGGTTTGTTTGAATGTTCCACGTTTACATTAGGAAGTTTGTACCTGTTATTCAATGCAAATTAGTTCTGCTAGATTAGACAGCAATTGTGGAGTCTACCAAACATTTCCGATTGGATTGAAGGCTGGCTCTGTAGGTGCAGCAGTTCCAAGTCACCCTTGTGATCCTTTTTGTTGTCTGCTTTGTGTCAATGTCCTGATGGAAAATCAATTTTCACCATGTGGATCTCTGGCTAACAGAAACAGGTTCTCCAAGGTAAAAATCCCCACAGCATGGCACTGTGAAGTGTATTTGGTTTGCGCTAGGCGCTCTCAGGACAAAGGGCTTAATTTTAGTCTCATCAGTCCACAAATTGTTCCTCAGAAGGTGTCAGATGTTCTCAAACTCTAGGCTTGATTTTTATGTTGGTCAGAAGTGTATACCTTTTGGCCCCTCTCGGAGTCATGATCTGTGAAGTTCTGTAGTGTGTGTTTCGATATGCGGTCTGTTTTTTACTATTTCTGCCAAAAAGACCTGGAGCTCTTCTTCTGGGGGTCGTAACCTGCCTCTTGGTCAAGTTAAATTTATAAGCCCCTTTTAAGCAATTGTTTTATTTGAGACCTTACACAGTCGGCAACATTGTGCATGTCTTCAGTAGACAGTACAGTGTTTAAAAGAGAAATATAAGTAATGGATTTTGATTCATGCAGAAAGTGACTTTCTATATGAGCGAGTCAAATCTTCAATTTAGACAGTTCACAAAAACTGGTTCTTATGAGTAAGGTTCAGTAATGTCCTCATCGCATTGCTTTGGGTACAGTCATCAGTAATTTCTGCACATTTGTCAGCTGCTCACTGGATGGAGTCATTGCAAATAAATGAGAACACTTCGTTAACTTAATAGATTCATTTGAAAACCACCAAAAAGAAATTGTATAACTTTTAAACGATCTCTCAGCCATCACAAAACTTTGTACAGTAACATGCAGTTATTTCTTTTCCTTTAAAAGGTTTGTTGTAATTTTCAAAAACGACTGTTGCATCAGAAAGATAAGGCAAGACCTTTCTGAATGTTTTCAACGTTCCATACTATGTCCTAAAAGAGCTTGTTTGCAAGAAGCCTCACTGTAATACCTAATGTTGTCTTGACTTAAACAATCAAGTAATGTTGACTAAACAATTTTTTACTAAACTAAATTTTACATTTTGGTCCCATTACTTAAATATATGAGTTAATTTAACTGAATTACCATCAAATAAACTTAAGATTTCAAGTGTTGTGAGCTCAACATCATGATTTAAATTCCTCCACGTCTGTTATATTTCACTAGCTTAATTCAATTGTTTAGCATAGTCATCTTCAATGTTGAATTTTCAATATAACTGAACATCACATATGCATCAAGCTCTCGCTGGATCTGCTCCTCGGCGATCAACGAGAGGAACGTCTGTATATCCTCAATAGACCACGAAACAGCCATTTTTGGTTGATACAAAAAGGTGTGTTTCTTCAAACAAAAAAGTTCGATTCTTCGCTGGCTGTGCTGATTTAAATCTAGCGGGTCTGTTGTGTCTTGTGTCGTAAGTTCAGTGACGCAGTAAAGTTTCTCCGGCCAATTAGTGACCAGCAGAGTTTACATGTCACGTTTTGGTAACGGTACGGCTCGCTTGGAACCTCGGCTGAGGTGGTACTAAGGGTGCTTTCACACCTGCCTCATTTAGTTCGGTTGAATCGCACTAGAGTTCGTTTTCCTACTTGGTGCAGTTCGTTTGGGCAGGTGTGAATGTAACAAATCGCACCCGAGTGCTCACCAAAAGCGGACCAAAAAAGCATACCGAGACCTTGATCCTTGATCCTTGATCCATCCTTGAAGAGGTGGTCTCGGTACGCTTTCAAGCGAACACTGGAGCGGTTCGCTTGTGGTGAGAACATGATCCGAAC
>JAUCMU010000039.1:8330135-8346615 GCA_032275025.1 Enteromius treurensis
GATTTATATAAGAAGTAGGAAACGATGGTGTTTGAGACTCACAGTATGTTATGTCCATGTACTGAACTATTATTATTTAACCATGCCAAGGTAAATTCAGTTTTCCATTCTATGGCACCTTTAAATTATTCAATTTTTTATGATTTCTAACCTGTCATTTTGATCAATCACATTTTGCAAATTAAATTGGATGGTAATGGCAGATGGAATCATTTTTATTAAAAAAAGTCATATTAAATGATTAAAAAAAACGATAAATTATAAACATATCAATTAAAATTACCTCTCAAATTATTCAAAATATTATAAATTATAAAACATTTAAATGAGAAATTTAATTTAATTTTTGTTCCTGACACAATGTGATGATAATGCTTCAATATTCTTGGGATACGGCATGATTTATATTCTTTGTCCCCATATTTTATATAGTTTGAGGAAAGAGAAGTGTAACAGATCAGAGTGTAATAGATTATCAAGAAAAAGGAAAAGGATGAAGATCTGACCTGATTCTTTAGTTGGTCAGTGGATTTTGAGAAGGGGGTCTGTGGATGCAGATGAACATGAAGATGACTTGATTGGAAAAGTCCAGCTTACGTCACCAAAGAGAAGTCTGACCATATGCACAGATGAAGAGTTCACAGAAGGACCTATAATATGCATTTAGAAAACAAATCGAGAGAACTTTCATTTCATCCAACTTTATTGCTTCTTTGAATGAAGAAATGAGGGTGAGTGATGATGACAGTATTTTTATGTTTGCTGAACTATCCCATTAACTTGAAGTAAAAGCTTTAAGTGATTTAGTTGTTATTGAATGTTTACACACACACGCACAAACACACACACACACACACACATTTGACATTACTCTTAGCAGCCATAACAACATCTGACACCACAATACCTATGAGTAGTTTGCTGGGAAATGATGCCCATTTAGACGCCACCGTGTTTAAGGGGAGATTAAATGGCTGCCAAGATACAAAAACCTGTCTCATACCAAACATTTGAGAATATGAGTGAAAAAGCTTTATTCTGGCTGTGGAGAAACGCCAATAGTCACATACTCCAGGCTCTAATCAAGCCTTCACTGATGTATGAATTCACTGGGTAATCTGCTTTGCATTTAATTACATGGTTCCAATAAATTGGAGCATATTCTCCCTCCACAGCTTGTTTCTTAGTCACTTGTTTCACACTTGCTTCAGTGACAGAATGAATGAAGGAGCCGCATAAATGATGAGGTCTGCTTGTTTGAACACTGTTAAAATGAATGCTTGAATCAAATGTTAGGCTATATCAGTCACTGAGAGAGCTTTTCCCAGTGAGCATATATGTCATTTTAAATTCGGCTTTTTAATTAAGCCTTAGCAATATCACAAGAATGCTGTTTGTCTGTATATCAGGTAATCGCAGTCCTGCTGCACATTCTAACCAGCAGCACAGTGTGATATTGCTTTTACAGGCACACAACAGTTCAATAAACACAATGCTGGGCAACTTATGTTTAGACCATATTGACAGTTACGTTGTCTAATTTGGTTCCTCCAACGAAAAAAGTCAAATGAACCTCTCTAAAGGTTCACTCACCGCAAAAACAATAACTATAAAGATAACTGTAACAATAGCTATGTTAGTGTTCACATCAATGTATAATAATGTTCTGTTTATTATAAGTGGGTTGCAGTTGTTTTGTCTTTTACTTTAAATGCTCAAGTTCTGGATTCTGATTGGCTGACAATGTTTTTATTGTTCATCAGCTGGAAATATCGTTCTGAAAGTGGTTCCAATAATGTTGTTCCTGTGTGTCTTTTTCTTTATAACTGTGCTGTGGAGTAACCTATTGAGCATTTTGGTGATTGTAAAAAGCCATTACATGTTTTGTGGGCAGAGCCGACACAGTGGCAGAAAAAGGCCCTTTTTAGGCCCACTCCATTGTCATGTAAATGAGTGGTATAAAAAGGTTTCCTTTGTAGTTGAAAAGGTGTCATGTAAACACCACTTAAATATTCTAAATGATATATTATGCTCTGTATAAACTGCGTAGGTAAATTTATTACATCAAATTCACACTGTAGGCAAATCACTGCTGGATAAGGTTGTCTGTTTGAAGGAAAAGTTCAAACAAAAAAGTTTAACCCCTATTTTTCTCACCCTCCAGTCATCCTATGTGTATATACATTTCTACTTTCAGATGAACATTGTAGGAGTTTTTGAAAAACATATCCTTGCTCTTCCAAGCTTGGTCATGCTGGTGGATAGTGGACATTTTTTCAGAGCTTCATAAATCAGATATTTCCATAGTATAACTAACCTATACACCTCCGGGGGGTTAACACATATCTACTGAAGCAGATTGATGGGTTTTTGTAAAAAAAAATATTTCTATTTTTTAATTATCACTCAAATCACTGACTTCTGGCAAAGGCTGCATGTGAGTTCATGAGAGAGTTGAGTTCCAGCTTCTTGGCTGACCACTGCAAGCCTCTGACTCGACATATGATGTAAGCTGCATTCATAGCTTAAGCAAAGAAGAGAATAAATGAACGAGGATAGACCAATACTAAACACCGGTAACAAATGCATTTTCCCTATAAGAATGAATGCAGCTTACGTCATATGTTGAGTCAGAGGCTTGCAACCATAAACGTCAGTATTTAGCTTCAAATGGCATCTTCAAAAGATGGTATTAAATAAAAATGAAGACAATATTTGACATGTTATACTACAGTATTTCCAAATGGTCTATTCTCATAAAATTAAAACTATTGGTAAACTGTATCATTACAGATTTCTAAAATGTATTAATACTATTATAATTTCAGCATGAATAGTCTTGACCACAGTGTGGAATGTTTCTACTGTATGTACCTATTAGGGTGAGAGTAAACACAGTCGTGACGTTTCCTTACTGAATGAATCACTGTTTTTGAATGAAGCAATTAAATGAATGATTCAATGACTCGTTCGCAAAGCCAACCACTGCTTTCATTGCTGAATTAATCAATGAAATATCTGAATTATTGATTCACGGACTCACTTCAAGATTCAAGTTTCTTGTTGCCTCCTACTAGTGTTAGTGTAATGATGTAACCCGCAGAAAGAGTTACTGCTCAAAAACGAGTGATACAAACAGTAAAAAATACCAGAACAAGCTTCACTGTATTAAAACAAAATGTTTAAGTTTTGGATTATATTTATAGTCAAACCTCAATGATGAGCTACACCTGTGTTTACATGGACTTCAAGGTAGCTGACTTCATCCACAAAAAATGATCCTGGGCCCAGATGGTTAAAAATAATTAGAATAGGTTTGATTCTGAGAAATAGTCAAGCATTATTTATTTGCAGATGCCACTTGGTTTATCAGATGCAATGAAATTAGTGTCCAAATTCATTCTGGAAACAGTTTATTTCCCTGAGCAAACAAGACACGTAATATCACGCAAACCACCAAACGCTCACACAAGCTCCTTTCACTGTTTACCCTGTCTGACTGTGTTTTGATAGCCGTCACGTTCCTCGCTGTAAACTCAGAAGAACGCTAGAGCTAGTACTGCAGACTACCTGCAGGGCAGGCCAATTTCCTTTGATCAGTATTGTAAAGAGAACTCCAGGAGCCACTGTGACGGACACCAAATGCTGACTCATACATTCCTCGGTTATACCAAATGCAAAATCTCTTCCAATTTGATTTCATTCGTTGCTGGTTCTGCAGGTAAGGCCTGAATGATCCGATCACTGCTCCTGTTGACTTTCCCATGAGCTGCCTGAATGATTCATTTACAGCACCTTACTGGAGCCCATCTGTGATTGCCTCGGATGCATTTTAAGTACATCAATATTTGGAGCACTGAATACAGCAAGCTCAGGGTCATAGCTATCAGAGCGGAACGTTAATTTCACAACCCAGCCTCCTCCATGTGCCCAGTAATGTCAAAGAATCTCATGTGGGGGAAATCACAAAGCTTGATATCTAATATCAAGTCTAATACCAACTAGCAAAACATTCTTGTCTAAAGAAGCAGAACGATGCCGGGGGCTTCAAAAAGCCATTTAGCTTTGTTGAAAGAACAGTCTGTTTGATATTACTGTCAGGAGTGATACTCAAGGCACCTGTTCAAGATGTATCACTTTTAGTATCAGTGCAGACATGCAGTGGTCCCAAAGCGTATTTAGACTTATAAGTGACACATACAGATATATATATAAGTGTGTTTTTTACTTGAGGAATTTTAATATCCCTGGGGGTTTATTTTTTATTAACACTCAGATTTTCTTCTTTTTACCAGGCCTTCATCATTATCTTTCAAATGTCCTTTAGATATAGCTTTTGAACAGTTTACTGTACATCCCAATCAAGTGTTTTTTTATTTATTTTTAAATATGTAAATAAGTGATTAATTACATATATTTAGGAAATACAAAATTCTAATTTAGCTCAAGCAAGACAACAAAATCATAAAAATGAATTTCCACCACAATTATTTTAACCACAGAAAGATGAACACAATTTATAATTTACAATTTTCAGATAAATGTGTCCACTGTGCCCACTGCTGGATGTTGTTAGTGGACAAATTAGTCTACAGGATTAAAATTTGAATACACCTCAATACATGGCAAAGCAATAAAAAACTAAATATTAAATACAAATAATGTATTAAGTGAGTTATTAAACAACACAAATACTATACTGTTCAAAACAAAGACTAAACATATTTAGACACAAAATGCTATGTTTGTAGTTAACCTGACACCATCTGCCTGAAGTCTATCAAGTTACATTCAAACAATAAAGTCTTGGAATATGAATAGTTTTTGTTCATACATCTATCTCCAGAGCAAAACCTTGATTTATAGTCCATAGCAGCATTTGCCCTGAGAGCATACCTCTCCCAGGAGATGGGAAGTGCAAAGCACCTTTCAGTTTGATGCCAACTTGGAGACAGAGATGAGAGTGATCCACTCAAAGCTCTGCAGCAGCTGTTTGAAGCCTCCTGTTCACCCAGAGGGCGAAGGACATTCAGTCGACACAGGGGAAGGGAATTGTGGGATACAAAGCTTTGGACACTGCTGGACATCACTGAACACCTGCTGCGTGCTGTGGTCTAGCTGAAAGATATTGTGAGACATAAGAGGGTAATCTAGATGAGCAAGAATGGGCACAAGCACAGCAACAGATCATCATCTATAGACATAAATAACAAATAACACACAAACAGAAAGTGTCAGGTTCCATAAGCTTTGTAGATTTTGGATATTTCTTAACAACATGACAAAAAGGAATATGATTTATTTATATCACGGCTTCATGGCTGTATATTTGCTTGTGTTAAGCCTTTTTTTTATAGCATAACTGCTTCTGGCTGAAAGGATGAGTCACATAAAGAAGTTCTCAGTCTCCCATTCTCTAAAAAGCTCCTTTTATGTTTGAACTCAATCAGGGCCAATCCACTTCTGACCAACTTTCCCCAGTACTTAAAGATCGTTCATTCAAATGTAAAGATTCTGGTATTATTTACCCTCAAGTCATTCCAAACCCTTTGTGACCTGTGTGTGGCTGAAAGTCTAAGCTGTTTTTTGAAATTCAGTATATGAAACGTGGACGAGGGATTGTCCAGTTTTTAAAAATGAAAACCAAAACCTGGCCAAGGTGGTCTTAACAGGTTATACTACTGTAAAGCCATTTGATAGCAGAGGAAAAATAAAAAAATTCTCACTCAATGAATAACTTACCCTCTGCCACAACTGTTGAATGTGTGCATATTTTTTTGTCTGATTCTCACATAAAGCTGTCACATGACTTCAGGAGAGTTAGAATATAGTGCAATAGCCATATGGACTACTTAAAGGAATAGATCTCCCTAAAATTAAAGTTGGCTAAAAATGTACTTGACCAAAATGTAAATTTTGTTTGTTCCTTCATCTGAACAGATCTGGAGAAATTCAGTATTACATCACTTTCTCCCCTACAAATCTTTCGCAGTGAATGAGTGCCGTCAGAATGAGTGTCCTAAACAGTAATAATCCACAAGTGATGTTGAAAACAAATTTCAGGAGGAACGCTAACGCATGATCAGCCACTGCTGGCACCGCATTATTCAATCATTCTATTTCCATCCCGTCCAATCAAATCTTTAAGCTTCCTCCTTAAATAAGCCCATTTCCTTCCCTTCCTTATATCGTTACGCATCCCTCCTCCACCCGTTCTCCGCCTCGTTCCGCACCTTCCTACACGTCGGGCACACAGGGTTCGAGCTGGACGCCGAGCTCCGCCCTTGCTAGGGTTCAAACTACTTGGGCTCGGAGTCAGCCGATCTCCCGGCTTGTCCCCCGGACAGCACGCCAAACATGCTTATTATTATCATTATCATATAGGAAGCATGAACTTGTGAAGTAGTCAATAAGCACAATATACAAGGGAAAGCTGTTCTAAACAAGTATGTTGTTAGATTGTGATGTGAGAGGACAACACAGGATGAACTATTTCACCCAAGGAAGGGTTATTATGGATTAAAGCCTCATATTTTGTCCAGAAGCTAAATTCTAAAGTTAAAACGCCTTAATGATAGATTTGTTTCTTAAAAACACACAGATTTTTACTTGAAAAGACTGAATTACGTGTGGATTATTGTGATGTTTTTATCTGCTGTTTGACTCGTTCTGACGTCACCCATTAACTATTGAGGATCCATTTGTGAGAAAGTAGTGTAATTCTAAATGTTCCTGAATCTGTTCAGATGAAGAAACTAATCCATCATATCTTGGATGGCTTTAGGGCCAGTATATTTTCAGCAAACCTTTTTATATTTAAAGAATCCTAAGGGTTTGTAACAATGGCAGAATTTTAATTTTGGGCTGAACTTTAATACATCTCACAATTTCACTGCGTTTCTTCATACAGTCTTCACATTGTGCTTTTTACGGTGCAGTTATTAAGCAATTTGCTCCCTGCACTATGACATTTAACACAATCTTACATTCATTTCATGCAGTTGAAACTAATGTTGATGTTGTGAGTCAATGCAAGACAAAAAAAACCCCCCACCGGAATATTTATAATTGAAATAAGAAACATGTTTGCCTTATTTGTCTTCAGTTATATAGCTGGTGCAGTTCTCATCAAAGTTTTTTTTCCTTCTCCTAATGCCAGAAGATCTCCGGAACTGCTTTGTGTAAGGCACTGACATGTAAAAAGCTATCTGAGCTTCTTATAATTACAGCCTGACAGCACACAGAGTCTCTACAAAGGTCTAATAATCAGAAGGAGATGATCAGAACCATGGTCTGTGCCTCTGAAAAGCTGCACTGCTGAAACGTAATTAAAGTAGCTCAGCTTCTCCAGCAGGAGGTCATGCATACCACTCTCCCACTGATATGTGAATCTCACGCTGTTACACATCTGTACGGATCATGGCTTTTAATGCAGCCCCTGAATGTTTTGTCCATTTTTATAAAACATTCTGGTTTCTGATTATGTAATGTCCTTCTTTGTATTTATAGAGTAAATGGCCTTTCTTCATACTCTAGTTCACTATACAGAATGACAGTTCATGGTTTCAGTGGTGGGTGGAGGGAGGTGTGCATAACTACTTTCCACCCTGAAATCAACCACAAGAACAGGGTAGCTAACAAGTGTCACAAAAATGTTGAATCCAAGATTTGAAAGTCCTTATTGTTGCTTTGAAAACTTAAGCAAGACAACAATAAAAATCCAAAGCAAGGCTTTTTCTGTGTGGGTGGTGAAGTTAATCTAAGGTTTTGCGTTCTCCCTGACATAATAACGGAACAAAACTTTTTTTCCCTCATCACTAAAACAGTGCACTGACTCACTCCTGCGGTCTTTGTAAACTGTTTTGGTGTATGTAAATATACACACTGCATACATACAAGTAGTTGACACAAGCTTTTTATTTTGAGGGAGATGTTGAGATATCCTGCAGTGTTAAATGCTTTTATGAGCTCATGTTAATTAGGAAGCGACATGGAGCATTTGCATGTTTAAAAATTAATTTGTCACATGACAGCAGGAAGTGGAGGTGTTAAAGCAAGTAAAAACAAATGGTTGGCCAGTCTCGAAGGTATGCTGCATTTTCCCTTTCTTCTTAGAAATGTATAAGCAACATGTAAAATATGTGGTTGAAAGCATTTTGACGTTTTTTTGTGATCATTGTTTTGAAATACAAGCAGATTCGTTTGTCTTGGCATGTGACCAAAATATTACAAAAACCTGTGATCTTGACCCAAAATTACTGACAGAAAAGGTAGAACCAAAGACACTGAATAAGGATCATTTAAAAAAAGTCCAAGTCCAAAACATGTCCTAATTTTAAATACCCAAAGACCAATGCTACTAAGTATACTGATTTTTTTGACAGCTGTAGAATTGTTGGTCAATAAGCCTACACAGTGCTAAGGAATAGTTTCTCAATGGTTACTTTTTTGAGCCAGAGTTTATTTATATTCTTGTTAACACATCCCATCCCCGTAGTCGTATAGGGAGAACAACAGCAAGGCTGCCAATGAGATGGCTGATCTGTGGGATTTGAAGCGAACACAATAGGTGTTATGCGCTGAGAATCTAATCTTGTTGCTCAAGCCAGGATTTTCTCTTCTGTAGCTTTACAGAAGGCTGGGCGTTTAACTAATTTTTACATCAACAAATGCACAGCTTCCTTACCAAAAGCGGCCAGTGCGCTTGGATATAATGGTCAATTTTTGGAAAGTGCAGCTAAGCCTCTCACGATGTGGTGTAAGTCTGATTAGAATTAATCTTTCTAGCTATTTTGGGTTGGGTTTTAAAAAAAAAAATGCTGATTGGGTATTTGCTGATGGAGCCTGGAAGATAAGCTACTTAGGCCTCTTGCTCCACTGTGTCACATCCAATACATCCAACATGTCCAATTTACTCTCAATAAAAAATACATTATTTGAATTAACAGCATTTTTTTTTTAAAGTGACTCCCTACATGCTACAGCATGTTTCTGCTTTAGTGCTCATTGTGCCCCTCTTTTAAATATATATATATATATATAAAAAACATCCTTCTTTTTTAATTGTATTTGATAAAATAACATGTCACTGTTTTCGTACTAATAAAATTGTTCATAATTTCACCCTCTCTAGTGCTAATAACATACATCCCTGAGATTAACATCAATTTCCCCAATATTTAGACTCTAAAATGTGTATTTTGTAGGCTCGATTGGTTACACATAAAGCAATTAAGTTGCATCAACATCATTTCAGAAAAAAAATATTTCTTTGTTGCTTTAAATGCCCTATCAGTCCCATTAGAGACATTCAAATGATCCTTTGTTAACACCAAATCAAAAATATGCTCCTTCTAACTCTTTTATTATGTTTATTTTAACTTAGATATGATCTTAAGCTTGCTATTACTGTAATGATTCACTGTTAATATAAAAACCAGTCAACGCTGTGAGTGAAAACAGGCTCAACAAGTAGCTTCTCTGTTTAGTGTTACCATCTCAATGATGTACAGACTGCCTGATTTCCAGATTTCCAGAAGGTCTATCAACAGATGTGATGGCTGATGAATGACTGAGCAGAAATGAACATGACATTTAGAGTGAGCGGTAATAAAATGATGAGTGTGACTCAAACGTCATCTGTCTGAGCAGTTTCGAAATTATGGCTCCTCTGAAAGTTTCACTTCCGTCAGGAGGGGTAATGATATAACCCAGCCAACAGAGCTCTGACAAACCCGTGATCTCACGAGGGAGAGCAAGCGCACTGCAGCTCGCATTCAGAACACCATAGTGCGATTATTAAAAGATTAGCTCTCTCTCAGAATTGTTGCAACATTCCCAATGCTATTTGTCACTTGCAGGAGACAAAGGCCTTTTGAAATGTTAAGGAAGCTGGTTCAAACCTGAATCGCATTCTGTACAAAGCAGAAAAGGATAAAAAATACTACGGAAACACCACAAGGACAGAAAATAGTCTGTCTCTACAAAACCTTTTCTTTTTTATGAGTTGGCCTTAAAATTTTCCAAGAATTTGCTAGTTAAAGCATTCCAAGTGGATGGATGTTTCTATGGTGTTCTAACAGGCATAGGGCTTTGCTTACATTGTGCTAAGTTGAATCCCAATAATACTAGGCTTTACAGGAGTGTAAATGGGGCACAAAACGTCTTGAGGTTTTTCATTTTAATTCACATTCAGGAAAACACTTGAGACCTCATTGCATTAGTGTAAACACTCATGTGGATGACCTCTCAATCAGCCACGATGCTACAACGCTTAAACTTTGACGTTATGGACATAAAGGAACTACTTTAAAGCACACCTGAAGTTCAATTAATTCAGGTACCTAAACCAAACCTTACTCCTAAACCTTAAGCTATAGTAAGTGCATGTAGTTAATTAATATTAACACCTTACAATCAAGTTTAACCCACGTAACTGGTTCTGCTCGTGACGTCACGTTTGTGGTGGCGTCCAAGAAAGCGGGGCGCTTAGAATTAGACACACACTTTTTAACCCTGTGAGTTATCTATATTTAGCAAGCTATTAATATTAACAGGATATCCAATGACTTCCCTTACATGCCATTTACAGGGTAAAGCGTCTCATTTTGTGTGAGTGAACGGCAGAATGTTTTGAGCTCTGATGTAGCTTACATCCTGAAAACAGACCGTGAAACAGATGCTTGCACTTGCTGTGGAGAACCATCTGTTCAACAGGCCTGATAACAACTTTACCAGCTTTTGCTGAAATACTGGCCTCTGGTGGTTAATAATTGCCATGTATAATGAAAAGTGCAGGCCTTTTAACACATATGGAAATGCGTTATCTGAATCATGCTTGAATTATTCCGTGAATTCTAATGAATTTTCCCCTTTCTTTATCCAATTTAATTATGTTCCTGTTTCCTAGAAATAAATGTTTTTCTTTAGGAATAGTAATTGTTGCAGTACCGAACCTTTCCACACGAGTGTGACATAACACTAATAATCAAATATTTTCTAGTATTTTTTTTTTTTGGATTTAATATAATTGGTATGTGGAAATGTGCATAAACCATGATCGTCAGTGTTGTTGTAGTTGTTAACTAAACTAAAACTATTAAAAGCGTTTTTGTTAACTGAATAAGATCAAATAAAATATAGCCTAAATATCCCATGAGAAAAAAAGAAACAAAACTTAAGTGAACTGAACTAATATGCTTAAAATGGCTTAAATGTATAATAGACAAATAACATTCTTCAAGTGATAATCTTATTTTAACCCTGTCAGCCCCTTTCCTTGACCTCAAATTAGTGTACTTTTGAAATTAGTGTTGTTATGCTATTTTAGATGCAAAATGTTTAATATTATGCAATATAAAACAATTTGTTGGGATTGTTTTTTTGATCATGTGAACCTCTACTTCTTATTTATGTGTGGGAATGTAGACTCAAAACTTTAACTGACAGTAATAACAGCAAGCGTGATTTAGTAGCTGTGTTTAAATGGTACTGTCAATAGATGAAATGCTCTATAGTAATAAGCTGTGCATCAAAATAGCTTCTATAGTGCTCTGGTAAATCTTGAAATCAAGCCTTTAGAGGCTTAAGTTCATGGCCGATGGCATTACCTTCACTTGAAACAGCTTAATGGTCGATGCAGTTGACATGTTGTGACGCAAGTTGCTTACAGAGTCACTTTACACCCCTTTATCTATCATCGCGTATAAAGCTTGACTGCATATCACAACTGAGCTGCGAACAGGCCCTTAAATATGACCTTATCCCATCACATTATCTTTTGATTTGGTGACAACTTCGTACACTTGGTAGTGACTCATCGTGTCACTCAGAAAGACTAGTGTCAAGATAATATGGGTAGTGCAAGCACAGTGGCGCTTTTTATCAGAGCTTCACCCAAGGCCGGCTCCGACATGTTTGGCAATTGCATCCATGGCGTGCAACGCTCCCTGGCAGCTGCCCAACAAAAGAGACGCTCCAGCTACTCTGTTGATACCCAATCAGCCGCATATGCAAGCCTGTGTGAGGTCATAACAGAGGGCGGAGCTACCTGACTCTCAGGTCAAAATGCACATTAAGCTTTCTCTTTCAGTCTGCCCTGAATTTAGCACAGGAAGACATTTTACTGCTGCCAGCTGCCAGTTCCCTTTGTAAAAAAGAACATGCTTTAACATACTTTTAAAAACATACTTATTACAGAAATATTAGGCTTTAATTGTGCGTGCTAACTAATCTCAACTTCAATAAAATAAAGTTACTGTTTAGGTTTAAATTAAATATTTTATACTTTTCTGAATATTTTAGTTAAATCAATTTGAATACATTTTATTTTAATAAAATACACTTTTAATTATGAAGTAGGAATTTAATATCGAATAATATTGAACTTGAGTTATTTTTAAATTTTTAGTCAGCACATCAAAATAAGTGTTTAACAGTGTGTAAAAAAACAGTAATGAAATTATACTCTTTTTAACATTTTAGTGGCCTTTTATTTTGATCATTTTATGGGCAAAGCTGGTTAATTACACACAAATTTTAGTCCATTACTGATTCCAAATTACATTAAAAAATTGCAATAGTAACATAATCCATTACATTTCTTTAAAAGTAAGCTATAATCAGACTACTTTTAGATTACTTTTGACCTAACTCGTTTATCACATTGATTTAAACAGGATAATCTTCAATCATATTGATATAAATATACAAAGAGTACAGCCTAGAATAGCAGAAGAACTAAAACCCACCACATCACTAACCAAGGTAATAAATGTAAGTATATACTAATATCTTACTAATAAATAAAAATACAGAATGTAATTGTTAAATATAACAATGCTATAAAAACAACAAATTATTTCCATGTTTTATGCTACAAAATTTCATTTTTATTATGTATGGAAAGCACATACTGTCTTTCTCCTGCTCTGTCTCACTTCCAAATGCACACACATACTGTACACACACCACATACAGTAACATGTCGTCAGTGCAGCTTTGACAATTTTATAAGTAAAATAGTATAGCAACTTCAAAACTACATGACATTTCTCACTATCGGGGTAATAACAACGTTTTGTAGTTTTGCTATTATCAAATATTTGCAATTAGTTTCCGTTAGTATTGAATAATCAAATCACACATGCTTAAGCGCACTCTGTCTTCCTCTCTCTTTAATAACTTCATTAGTTACTGCACTAGGCTTAAGCCTCTATTGTTAGGTCTAAAATGACATTGTAGAATTAGCAAAGGAGGTAGTAGATAAAATGCATTAGAACGTAATCCTACTGACAAATGTCTTTAAATACATCTAAACAATATTTGAGCTTTGGTAACTGGAATAAATGACTCCAGTCTTGTAATTATGGCCACATCACCACCTCAAGCGTGCACTATTTCCTGTTAATTCAACATATTATAGCTAGCTATACACTTGAAAAGCACAAAAAAGCATTTTTAGTACGCTTAAAGTACATATTCAATCAAGCACCCTTTATTTAAACCAGAGTTGTATATACACATCCTGCAACTTCAAGAATTAGTGATTTATGATGGTCTGGAAATTCAAAAGGAATTTTTACAACGCACTGTGCTACAATAGAAAGACGTATTTCACAGAATGCACCACAGATGTAAATAAGAAAGAGTAATCTTTATTCAGTTTTGTTCACACACTTAAGATGTACATATTTACAAATGCTCATTTGTACAATGAATTTTAACCGTCAAACCCTTGTGGTCAAGCCTTGAGGTTTGTGTCACAAATACATAATTCACAGTGCAATATGAACTCTGTGCACTCGTGTCAGCTTTCCCCATGTGTTGCATGCATGAGACAAGCATTTTGCATACCCTCCAGCCTTCGCTTATAAAGAGCCTTTCAGAAACTATAAACATCGCATATCACCATTATGCATGGATTCAGAGGTAACATACAACCCCCAACATGAGGGCAAGCAGAAAACAGACCTGTATAGGACGCTCTACCGTTACAGTAGAGCTATTGTGGTACTGTTCTCCTTTCTTTAAAGTGACAGTAAAGCTACGCATGTGTAGTCATACTGAGCACACTAATCGGGTTCGTAGCCCTTTCCTCTTCGTTACACCAACGCCCAGCTGTTGAGTCATCTTATATCTTACCCGCAGTATGAAATGGCCTGCCATACTGAAGCCTCGTGCTTTTTTACAAGGTTGCTTGGATTCAAGTAAGGAAACTGTGACTAGAAAAACTAGAGAGATCAGGACACAGCAGACAAATGAACGCTTTGTATCAGTCTGTAAGAAGCTCATCCTGACCATTTAAGAATCTGTATGTAACGGTGATCCCTTGGTCATCACAGAGTCTTAAAAGTCAACGAGTGACATTTAACCTTTGAATGGCTCTTCTGTACAGTTTGGCTTAAGTCAGAACAGCACACAGTATCTGTGATTTAAAACAGCTTATAGCATGAAGACGAAGTGCCACTTTAAAATTAAGTGAAGAATTAAATTACCAATTTATTACATTTATAAAAAATGAACAAATATAGACTTAATTACAAGTATTTTATAGAATTAATGTTTAAAATTTTAAAAACTTTTGATAAAATTTTAGGACACTCAATGGTTGCAATGTTTTAAGAATAAAGTATTGTCTACTGTTATTTTTAAAGTGCCCCTACTATGGATTTTTTTTAAAATGACCTTTTATGCAGACCCGTTGCGCTGCTTTAAGTGAATGAAAACATCCTGCAAAGTTTTAAAACCGAAAGCGCACTGTCCCTTTTAAAAACAACTAGTCGATTCTGAATGATTGAAAGAAGTCTTTTATCTCAAACGAAACCCAAGCTGTTTCACGTTGACGCCAAAATGAAACATTAGCATATTACCCGCACACTTGTTGGATTTTCGTGTTGGTCTGAATAAAAATGCAAATTCATTATTTGCAACTAGCTTGCCGCTTTTGGAGCATTAAAAGTTCACAAACTCTGCTTTAAATGAAATCAACAAATCAAAGAAGGGAAGGGAAGTTTGAAAAAATCTGTTGTTTAACCATTCGTTTGGGAGTCGTTGAGCAAATAAACATAAATGCATATTATAATATTATATAAACTACAAACTTTGAACCTTTCATAATCCATAATAGGGCCGCTTTCACTACATTTCTAAAAATGAATTAAATAAGTTAATGTATATTTAAATTATATATAAAAAACAACAACTTTTTTTTAATTAAATGCATTGATAATTGCTTCACTATACTTTTAAGCTGCACTTCTTGTCCTCCATATGTATGTATGTATGCATGTATGTGTCAGATTCCTCTAGGTTTCATTCTCCTCCTATTAAAAGACATGTACCTTTGGTACTGCAGTATTCATTTGGTGAGTCAACCTACATCGTTTTTCGTTTTGACAGCCACAGGTCTGGCTTATAGGCTGCGTTTAGTCACCACTCCGACATTCTCATTATCATGTGACCCATAATGCCCAGTCTCATTCACTTCATACAGCACAAGAACGGTTCACTGGCAAACGACTTCAAAATACACTGGCTGTTGTGCACACCGTCCTTAAACCTGACACAGATGATACAGTACTTTAAGTGAGTATTCACTGAGTGTATACTTCTGAATCTATTACAAAACCATATAAGTAACCAAATATCAAAAACAAAACACCAAGATAACCAACAGTTTTGGTCCGTATTCAAGCTACATTGGTTTCCTCAGGAGAAAAGATCCTCGTCCTGCTCCATTTCTATCTGGGGCACTGTCTGTTCTCTGAGGTTGACTTGCTGTTCTGCGTTTCCTGTGTCCTGCGTGTTGCCATCGAACCACGGGTGAATGAGGACCTCCGATGTGGTCAGTCTCTCACCCGGGTCCTTTCTGAGCAGACTGCGAAGTAGGCATCGCGCCCTTAAAGACAACCCATCGGGGAGGTAGTATGTGCCTCGTCGAATCTTAGAGAACAGGGTTGCGGGGTCCGGGTCGTGGAAAGGGTAGCGGCCCACCAGCATTGTGTACAGCATTACACCGAGGCTCCACGCGTCTGCCTGCTTACCCGAGTAACACCCTCCACCATTCAGAATCTCAGGACTCACGTACGCAGGGCAGCCGTGCGTGTCGTACATCCAGTCGTCCTCTCTGCACAGAATGTGGCAGTCTTCCAGACCCTCTAATTTCAGTTGGGTCCTAAAACAAACACATCACATCATAGTGTTGTGGCTATAAGGGAAATCATTTAGAATCAGCTACATTTCACTTATGATCAGGTCGTATTTTACAATTTCTACATTTGGTTTGGATGTAAAACTTGTGGAATTTTTCAGTTTGAAGTTGCCACTTTACATTTCATAATACTAAATCTGTTAATTTAATCATAAATACAGTAAAATATTACAAATGAAGTGCAAGTATGTGCATATATTTAAGAATATATATATTTACATATTAAATATATGTATTTATAATATATATATATATATATATATATAAAAT
>JAUCMU010000039.1:8346715-8373100 GCA_032275025.1 Enteromius treurensis
ATTTATATATAAATTACGCATGCAAATATTTTCAAAATATATGCTGTATGACTGTGTCTTTATATATACATAGTAAATATACACAGCACACATATATATTATATTAATCATGATCCTTCAGAAATCATTCTGGTTTGCTGCTCAAGAAACATTTTTTTCCCCATTATTATCAGTGCTGTTATCATCAAATAGTTAATTTTTTTCTTTGAAAGTTCAAAAGAGCATGAAAATGTTTTTTAAAGAAAAATATATTTATCATCACTTTATAGCAATTATGCATCATTGCTGAATAAAAGCATTTTTTGTTATTTAACCCCTTCAGACCTGAATTATGTTCCAAGTTTCATACAAATGTAAAAGTTAATTATTCCTGTTATCAAGGCTTCCATAATTGAGACCAAATAGTAATCATTTGAACATTCTTTAATTGAAATATTTTTTGTCCACTTCAATGGACATCAGGCCAAAACAGTTGTACTTCACAAACAAAAGACCAACAAAAAATTAAAAAGAAAATAACCCAAATGGTTGGTCTTTCCTTGAAGTTTCTTCTGAAGGGAACAAACTTCAACAGAAAAACATTTCAACATTAATTTTAAGGTTTTTGTTTTATAGACACATTACAACATGCAGAGCCTGACTGCCGTTTGATTGGATGACAGACGTCCAATTATATGGACAGCAGGCTTTAAATTAGGTGAAATGCTCCAGAAGCAAAAAAACATGAGCTGACATGTGATGTCCATTGTAATGGACACAGAGAGACAGAAGTGGTTAATGCATGATTTAATTAATATAATTAATAAATTAATATAAAGATACCGATGCAATTATTACTTTACATTCACTAAATTTGATTTAAAAAAAAAAATATATATATCATTAAAATATTTATGTTTGCTTTAGTTCAATGAGAATTAGCCAGTTATTATTTTTATAGATGAAAATATTAAGCTTGCTGCATATTTTAAAAATATACGATCGATATGAAAGGTATGAAAAGATATGGTCCACGGTATTAACAAATTTAACAGTCTTTGTTATGCATTTCCATAGCTGGTAATCTCTTAATAAATTGCCATTGGAGAGCAAGTTCAAATTTCAGCCTTAAACTTTGTAAAACAAGTTAATCTTGTGTTACACTTTTAACAGATCAGAAAGCACAATCAAATTAGGCAGTATAAAACCCGGGTGGGGGGGTGGGGATGGGTTGGGTTGGGTGAGGTGATGTAAATGACAGGTGATCCTGCTCTGCGGAAATCTGCACAGCTTTCTTCAGAACTCTTAGTGTGCACAGATTTCATGTGGGCCTGCCGATGATGGATTCAGTATCTTCCTCTTCCCCTTCTAAACAAAGTGATGTAACGAAGCCTTCCTTTATTGTGTGCTGAGCTGAAACAACTCTCCGCCACTTTTTGTTGAGCTCACAAATTGCTGCGAACGAACGTAAATCACGCCAAAGACAGCCAGTCTAAGTAGTTCTGACCCTCAACCGGCGCTACCACAACAAACAAAGCGCAGATCCTCATCTAATGACGGCCTTCGCGAAAACAAAAGCACGCACAAGAGTTTCCACAACGCACGCACGCAAAATAAACACACTTCCTCTCATTCCGAAGCTCTGTAATGCATTCTTTTAAAGTCTGGGCTAAGTTTAGCTCAATTTCCAATAGGAAACAAATCCCCTACTACTCTAGGAATATCCCCGTGGACTTTAACGGTAGACTCGATGACCAGTGAGTCTGTGGTATCCCTTTCAGTAAAACATGAGCCGCCCTGCGTGCTATTGTGTTTCATCACTGGCTATCGGCCTCGGTTTGGGGGGGTTTGCAGATGACACAACAGCATTCTGCCAGAGAGGTGGAGAGAATGAGTCATAGTCCTCAGTGTGTGTGTGTGTGTGTGTCACAGACAGAGAGACTGAGGACAAATGAGTGCACTGCGCTGTGCTGCTGGTCCACTGTGTTCTTCCTGCACCTGTGCCGTACGCTCACGGCATCTGGCAGAGCCTTATTACCCACGAACAGCGCTGTTACATCAGTGACGCATGAGCGGCCCCTGCCCAGCCAGCCTGTTTGTGTGCGTGTTTCACAATCGAACTACAGACGCATTCCAGGTCAATGAGCGTCTTTGTGTATGCGATCACAAACACACCGTATCTCAGCGTTATCACAGTTTCAGCTTTTTTGTTGCTTATCCACCACTCATCGTTATTGCATTTCGCAAAAGCTATTCTAGCTATGGAAATTGCATACAGTGCGTACGAACAGCGGGCTTGCATAACCTGTCACTACGCTGCTTGGTGCCTGAACAAAGTGAAAGAAAACACAAACGCTTCATTGCGCTTTTCATCTGACCAAATGTCAGCATGCCCTGGTCACGTCTATGCTAGACGGTCGCGTCTGCCTGGCCAGGCCGCCAATCTGTAAGTGTCGCAATGGCCACAGCCGGCGTTCCTCTCCATATTCAGGAGTGTTGAGTGTGCCGGTATGATCCTGAATGGTGAGTTTCCCCTCTATGTGCATTGCTATGACTCATCTTGCTGCACCCGTTGGCTGCTATGAGAGAAGGGTGACTACGTCCTCTTACACGTTCTTGTCTGCTTACATTGACTCAAATGAAAACCAATGCCCAAAGGTCAGGCTTAAAATGCTGGCCTAGAAATGGCAAACTGTATGTATTGAGGGATGTGAAAAACATCATGTTCGCTAAATCGGCTAATTGGTGGGTTGCCCGACAGACTAATTGGTTTTAAGGAAGCTGGTACAAGTAGCAGCATTTTAACAAGATGCACAAGATGCATTTTAAAGGGAAATTTACATTGTATTTTTTTGCATTCAAGAACATAGACACATTGTAATGTAACAGAATGCAGGAATCCTAAGCCAAGTGTATTATGGATTCAATTGACACACAGTTATTTTGAAAGCATAACTTTTGCCAATGAATGTTACTGTCTATCAGCCGAAACACAGCATGCTTATTAAAGCATCTATGTGACAATATAAAAAATAATGTTTTATATTTATATATTTTTTATATTTTATCTGAAATGCATAAACTAATATTTGATAAAATTTGAAAATGTATATGTATAAAATATATATACATAATGTATTATATATAATATATATATATATATATAAATTTTATTGTATATATCAATAATATTTTTTATATATGTATACATATATAATATATAATACTATAAAATATGATAATATAAAAAAACAAAACCTGTTTTTGCAAATAAACTCTTCATAGATAGATAGATAGATAACATGATCAGCATGTTCCAGTATATTCTTCTTATTCAGGATGATTGTGGATAAATTTTTTTTTAATTCAGTCAATTGTATTTTTAATACATAATTAATGTAACTCTCGTTTTCTACAGAAAAATCTCTGGACATGAAATCAGAGGTTAGATTACCAGTTGTTTCTTTTACAGAGAAACATGAGTAAAAAAGGGTTGATAGGTTTGTT
Organism: Enteromius treurensis; assembly: GCA_032275025.1. NCBI lineage: Eukaryota > Metazoa > Chordata > Actinopteri > Cypriniformes > Cyprinidae > Enteromius > Enteromius treurensis. The sequence goes on from JAUCMU010000039.1 coordinate 8,350,202, forward strand.
TCACTGAATCTTTAGGGAAGCAGCACCAATCTCCTGCGATGTGACACATTGCTGTGAGGAAGCGAAAAATGAATGAAACTAGAAGTGACACTGTTCACCCAGTATAATGCTGCTGATATCACATCTTTGATGCACGAGGTACAGTACTGCACCTGGAGTGCCCCAAAAAAACAACTCCTGCTTTCACACTTTCACACAGACACACTAAGTATAACTCTCACCTTTTCTCGTCTGAGAACACAAACTTGCGGAGCTTGAGGTCTCCCAAAACGATGCCAACCTGGTGGCAGTAGTTCACTGCAGATACCACTTGGTAGAAAAGCTTGGAAGCCAGATCTTCAGGAAGCCTCTTGCTGCTCTTTACAAAGGTGTGCATGTCGCCAAAATCCTTCTCTTGGAACACATATGCCTTGCACTCCCCAAGAACTATGTCTTTGATCTGTGCAATGTTCTTATGACTTGACAGCATGCTGTAGGCTCTTATTTTTTCCTGGTAATGGCCCATATCAAACACCTGCAGAAGGCAGAACAAAAAAAAAAAAGTGTTCGGGATAGCATTATAAGTCAACTACAACTCTGACCTGATAAAGTCAGTTCACTGGAGGTGGAGACGATGCTCTAAGATTAAAGCACAAACGTATTATGAAAAATTGACTGTCTTTTGAAGTAACAATCATATGCAGCCTTTTTGTGTGTCATGTCAGCCTCATAGTTCTCACACAGTTGCAGATGCTTTTGCAAATACTTGATACAGAGCCACAAGAATGTCATATGCGATTTTGTAGACATCCATGTAATCTGCACACAAATTTTGATATTCTTTCCCAACTGAAATTGTATGATTATAGCATATAATGATTATTAGTATGATTAAAACAAGCTGAAGAGACCCTGCAATCGTTTTTTTAAAATTATTTTTTCATATAAATTTGTTTTGTTAATGTCTCTGAGATCATTTATTGCCGAGGTCATTATTTTTGCTGTTTTATAAGCATATATCTATACAATATAGGCCTAAGATATTTATAAAATAAATATAAATTACGCTATGTAAATAACATACAATATAATAATTTGTTTAATTGAAGTATTACTACTATTATTGAAACTTTAAAATCACTGCGTTTGTACCCAACACGTTCATCATCATTATTATTATTACTATTATTAACTAAATACTATAATATGTTGTGCTGGGTCTCGGAGGTTTTAAACGCGTGGATATGTAGGTCATGTACATTATAGTATATGCAGCGCTTTACCTTGCAGAGCAGTTCCTCTCCTGTGTCCATGTCCAAAGCGCTGTGCACCCCCGGTCGGTCGGTCAGGGGCACTAGCAGAAACTGGCCGATTCGAGCGGGACCCTGGTGCGGGGAGGTGAGGCTCAGAGGCGCTCCGCTCACCGGGGATCCCGGTGAGGAGCCCAGGAGACCCGCATCAGTCGAGGACTCGCTGAGCCGCGGACATCTGGTCACAGGCTCGTCTGTGTCAAAGCGTTTGTGTCCCTGTCTTCCCGGTACCGGATTCTGAAGCCACTGCACGCTCATTCTTACAAACTGCAGTAGTTGAAACTGATATAACCGGGGCTGATTTCAAGCAAGCATATTCCAGGAAAGGATATGTGCACTGCACTGCGCTGCAAAAAGGGGAAAAAAAAAGATCCTACTTACTCGTCACTGAAGGTGAAATGCAAGTGTCTGTTTTATAGGTTTGCAGTGTCGCCTATCCATTGTTTTTCAGTTTTTTGCATTAGTTAGTCCGTTTGAGCTTTGTGAACAACATTGAAGCCCAAGAGATACTGTATGAGGCGGCTGTGTGGTGTGAAATATTCCCGGTGTAGATCTGAGCCCGAGAGAAGGGCTGTCTGACTCACTGAACTACTGATGCTGTTTTCTGAGCTTTACTTTCAGCTGATGTCCGAATCGAGCGAGTCGGTTCTTTTAAGTGATTCAGTTGAATCGATTCGGATGCTTCTTTTATCATTCCATTGAATGGAAGAACCTTGGTGTTTGAATCTACAAGCAACACGATCGATACAACCGAAACCAAACAAGACGATAATTAGTTAAACAAATGCGTTTTGCTTCACACGTGCCGCACACAATATCGCGCTTGTAGGCACTTTAGTGGAACATTTTAGTGGTGACTAAAGAAAGAATAATTGAATCGCTTTTATTGAATCACTTCGTGCGAACGAAGCGATTCGCTAAAGTGAATCGTACATCCCAAAGCTGGAACTCCGCCCGGTTCAGACTCTCTCTAGTGACACATTCATTGCAGTCTCGACGATTGAGCAATCGCCACATGCCATTCACCTTCCAGATGAATAGTAAAGCGCTGGTTTAATCAACTTTCCTTTTCCCTCAGCAGTCAAATCTGCACGCAAAGCGTTTAAGTATCACTTATGTAAAACCGCTGCCTTTGTATTCTTTTAAATGTTTACAATTTACTCCAAATGTTTGTCATTGTGAAATCCAAGGAAGTTGCATTCATATTTTTCATTCTTCATCAAAACACATGGCTCGGCAATGATTAACTGATTTCGACATTCAGGGCTCAGAGGGTTATGTTGTGTTCATCAATTCTGCTACACTATGCTTCTTTTTTTAGTAAAATGTTTTCTGTATCATCATGTCAACCTCCACAATTACATATTTATCCCCCTTCTGGTTAAAAAATGTCTGTGTCTGAAGAATCGGTGGGTTTGTAATTCATATTTGCAGCTCATATTTGTTAATGTGCTGATGAGTCATCACCATAAAGAGAAAGACATGGGAGTGGTGTTGGTGCCCTTTGTAGAATAACCATAGATCTTGCTAGGAATGAGATATTTGTTTAATTTAACCAGAAGGGTAATGCACAAAGAGGTGGAAAACATATGCCTATGACACAAAATAAATGTATGCCTCATTGTGTCATATGACCCATTAGCATACTTCGGCAAACAGTACAGCCTGGAGAGCACGCAAGACAGAGACTCCCATAGTGTATTTGAAACATCAATTGTGTAACAAAATTAAAATCTGACGCAGCTCCTAATTGGCTGCATATGGCTATATATCCCACACAGACTGTTAAATAAGTCGGCATTGAAACCTTTGTCCCTGTTTCATTGGTTGTGACCGCTCTTAATTTGGAAGGGTGTAATTGAACAAGCACCTGTTTCACCAGACAGAAAAAGAAAGCCCTGTTTAGAATAGACTCAAGGGAATCTGGGCTGTTTATGATGCTTAAAATATCAGAGCTTTATCAGATTGTACTTTTTCAGTGTTAATGAGAAAGATAAATGAGTGTTTTTGTGAGTTGATGATTAAAGTCTAAAATATGTGCAGAATAAAAGTATTCGGTATGAGAAAGGTTCCTGCAGTTCCAAAAAACAAGTGTGGAATATTTCAGTACGCTTCGTTCCTGTCCTGCTTTGCCTGAATTCGTGACTGTGTATAATGGATGGTGCAGCTGCGGCCTGCAGGTTTGGAGTTCAAACATGGTCGGATTAAGGATTTAATATTAAAAATGGATTATTTTTAGCAACCATGTTTTCTTTGACTGTAAAATATCTCTCTGATGACTCAGTATCTGATGTGTGCGTTTGTCATGCTGTTAAGCAGGAACAGAACAGGTTTTCTGCGCTTCCTCTCCCTTTAGAGTAAAACACCCTGCTCTCCATGGGAAATATCTACTTCTCCTTTGTTATGACATAAACAGGTGTCACTGAGACCACACTGGACGGTATTTGTGTTATGTTTGCATGTGATTCAGAGAACATGGCTATTTGAGGTCATTCTCGCTTGAGAGCCCTAACAGAGCTCTTTTCCACTGTAATTAGCTGACTCATTGCCAGTAGCAAAGACAAAAGTGTACTGATCATTTTGTACAACGAACAACTCAGCCAGAAACAGGTACGTTCTTCTTAGATGGTCTGCACATACACCAGCTGCTTTGGAAGAAAAAAAATTTGGCCTTGACAGGAATGATACATCATAAGTGTGGCTGAACTTTAACCATGAATATGACTGTCAAAAGCAATCATGAAATAGGGAAGTTCTTCACACGGCCCAAAAGGTATAAAGATAGTAATAGGTTAAACGTAATAAAGGGTTTCAGTTGCAAGATAAAGCCTATTTCTGCCTTTATATATTTAGTAAAAATTAAAACAGGTAGTCGTGAGAGAAAGTTTAAAATAAGAAAGAAACATGTAATTGTGAGATTTAAAGGGATATACTCGTGAAAAAGAATGTTGTTAAGGTGTCCTTATTAGCATACAGGTTACCTCTGCTTACTAATATAATAACAATAAATTATGCATAATTAAATGCAGGTAAGCCAAACCCTCATCCTATCCCTATATGTTATTTAATATTACTCAATTCAAATGTATAATTACACTGTTACAAGGACACCTTCAAATAAACTCTAACCCTGGACCTTAATTGTACTGAATGCGCACTTGAGGTGTATTTTGAATCTGCAAAGGTATAGTTTTTTAATTGTGCAGATAATATTACTGAACAGTAATTAAGTGTACTTAAAGGGAGAGCATTTTAATTGCTGTTTATTTATGTACGCTTAGGTAAAAGGTGCCTTGTTACATGTTTTAAATAATATGTTTTAGTAATGTTCTGTTGTGTTATAAAGTAATACGCATATTTTGAGAAGCTGACAAACACAGGGCTTCTAAAGCATATGTAAAGTACTTAATTAAATTTAGTGTTATTTACTATAGTGAGCCATTCAGTGTTAAATTTAACGTTTACATTTGTTATCTGTATTTTAAAGACAATAAATAATTATGTAAATGCTTCAGATGTACTTACTGTAAGTCCTAATGGGTCAAAAACGGATTGCATTTAGGGTAGATTTAAACTATAATAAATGTTAATTTATTGATAATAACATGTAGTTAAGTGTCTAAAAACATAAATCGCAGAGACATTTTTCAAAACATATAAAATAAAAATATGAGTAATTATTATCAAAAACGTCAGATGTCATGATGGTAATGGGTGACACAGTGGTCTTAGTAGCTGACGTAGTTTGAGGGCAGGAGGTCAGGAAGGTTTGGGGCTACCGTGAGCAGATTTTGCAACAAACAGTCCCACGGTAATTCAATCACGAGTCTTTTCCTCTTCAGCGGCTGCGGTTTGGTCACAGATGTGTGCAGGGACTTTTGAAGTGTTGCCTATAGACATCTACTGCTAGGCTCATAAAATCTCAAGTGGCAAGATTTTGAAATCCTCACAGTTTACAAGACATAATACATTCAGCCACGTTGGCTCACATTCAGCACCACTAAAACGCTCTTGTAAACATTCCACGGTTTAACCAGCATCAAATTTCAAACAGGCCAAGTCGAACCATTATTAAGCTTCCACGCAGCTTCTGTATTTCTACTGTGAGCCTTTCCCTTTTGCTGTAGAGCTGTCGTCTTTTTTTTACGCCATGTCCCTCAGGATCCAGTTACACAAGAAAATACCAAGTGTTTGTTGTGGTAAGTGTTATCATCAACAATCAATTGCGATGAGTAAGAGCTCATCCTGTCAGCCTGAGGAAATAAAGTGTGATGTGGTGGCTAAGGGCAGTTCCCCACACCACCCAGACGCCAGTCTCCTTCAGCCGAGAAAATAAAAGTACAGTCATTCTAAGAGGCAGGGCGCTGCTGCTTAAAACCGTATGACCTTAAGAAAGAGGTTTGGAATGTGGAGCTGTGTTGAGATTCTCATATGATGCCTAAGTGAGAGGTTAAATGGTGAGAGCGACGCCAGCCGCAATATCGCCTCGAGTTCTGCTAATAGTTTCTTGCAGGTTTTAAAAGCATTGAGTAGCTGAGTTTAATTCCATTTGGAAAACACATTAGTGCCTCTCAAGCACGGGCCTATAGTTTACACTCGTCTTGAGTCTGTTCGCGTGAATCCTTCTAAACCTTTCAGTCATCAAGAGTGAGTCAACTATTCTTAAATTATCAAAGGAAAGAAGAGCTTAGCATTTCAAAAAGAATTTAATTGCGGCACATTAACAGGATTTCAATGGCCTTCAGCATTGTACTGCAACAGCGGAGATTTACCCCAATAATACCGTGAAAGGATAAAGCAATAATTTTGCAGGCATTATGGCAGGGTGCCAGGGACGAGCAGAGAGAAAGTGTTGTAGTAGAACAATGTGAGTGTCTATAAGCTGTTTTTAGCCAGATTATCCTTAGTAGTGCTTGAGCGAGGGAATACTTCTGTATTAACTTTTTGGGTTTTGATATTAATTGCTGTCTGACTCATGATTTATCAAATATGCCATGGGAAATTATTTTAAATACCCACATTTTTAAAATGAGGGAGCAAAAATGCCCCAATATAGTCAATCCATATAACATGGAGAAGGATTTTTCGAATAAAATAATACTTTTCTTCAGCAAGGATGCAAATAAATAAAGTTAAATACCTTTACTACTTAAAATTACTTTTTTCTATTTGAATATATTTTAAAATGTAATTTATTTATTTCCCCCCAAGAAATAAATGTAAAAATATTGACTTTTTTAGTGTATATTAGAAAACCTGTTTTAAATATTGATAATAATGAAAATAAATGTTAATTTAGCAGCAAATCTGCGTATTATAATAATTTCAGAGAAGTATTGCTAGTAAAACTATCTTTAAAATATAAACTGATTTGTTGTACTGTAGATCAAATAAATGCAGGCATGGTGAGCAGAAAAAAATTCTACTGTTCCAAAACCTTTTGGCAGTGTATTTTTTGTCTTTGTAATAGCAATATGCCCTTATAAAACTAAAATGCACTGGAAAACGTTTTCCGGGGTTGAGGAAAATACTCTTAAACGTTGATTTCTGACACAGGATCAGTTTCAAGAGATTCCCAGCAAACCCTGGAGTCAAGTGTCATTTTAGTAAAGACTTGTTAACATCAGTTCTAAAGTGCATTTACCCCAGCAGCACTTGCTCAACTCGAGTAGAAAAGAAGTGCCCCTGTCAGCTTTGTTTAGAGGTGTGCAGGGGTTACGCAACCACTATTTCCATAAATGTGGACTCATGAGAGCTCTGTTCAGGGTCAGCGACTGGTTCGTACTTGTCGAGGTCTTATGGATTGGGTATGAAGCGAGTGCTGAGAGGATGGTGTTAGCATGTAGGCGGAGGTAATTAAGAGAAGGAAACATGCATTATTAATGCTAATGAGTTACAATAATAGACTGTGGCGTGATCTGTCGTGCCCACCACCCTGGGTCGTCGCATGTTGATGTACCCGCTGTTGTTCCCTAGACCTGTCAGAACTCTCACTCACCAAATCAAGAGCTCTCGATCTCAGCTGAGTCGTGATACGCTCGAGACACATGGCTGTACATGCCATATGAGAAGTAAAGACCAAAACTAGCCGTATGTGCTTTGTTTTTTCTCCAAAGCTGATGAGGAGATTAGTTTTACTATAAACAGGATGACGAAAGCTTTCCGACGGCTGTTGCTGACACCAAAAACAAACTCATTATGTAAATTGCCTCTCTGACTGCAACACGCTTGCTACAGAGTGCCAAATTTCCCACAATGGGGAAATGATATGAAATGAGGCTGCGAATCAAATCTTCATGGGAATTGAACGAGCCGGGACAAAGGCGAGCATAGCCCTATATGGATAATGAGACTCTCTATCTGTCCGTACTGAGAGGAACAAAACAAACTAGATTGAATATCAGCTGCTGTGCAGTCCAAAGGAGAATTGGCATACAGTATGTGCAGTCTGGAGCCGGGATGAGGCCTGTGTGTTTTGAACACACTGTACTTGATAGATGGGAACAGAGAAAAGGCTCATCAAGGAGCGTCTGTGCGCCAGCTCTGCATAGTTTAACAAGTTACTGAACTTAGTATAAACCCTATATTTCTTCTGCGTTCTTAACGATTCAGTATGCCAGTGCAATTTATTTTGTGCGCTTAAAGCAATTCAATGCCTTTTATGAACACCTCTCTGTGCTTGTATCATTATGCATAATTTCTTGGTTAAATAATTGGCATTAAATTACATTAAGTAGATCAAACGTGACAATTTATATTCTCACAATGCCGTTTTTTTCCAGCACATTAGATTGATAGGATCTTTGGTATTGCAGATCGGAGTAATGGTGGCTCTGTGCCTTTTATGAATATCTCACAGTGTTTGTATTATTATATGTGCCATTTCTTGGTAAAGCAAAGCAAACAACGGTGTCTCAGTGTCATGATGGGTCATTCTGGGTTCAGGAGTTAACTGCGCAGACATTCCTCAGGTTTTGTCTTCACACTCCGTCTGTTCCCACCTCACACAAAAGCTCTTAACACAGTCCAGATGCCTTTGGAACAGAGTCAGAGAAGGAAAATTATCCTCTTGGTTTTCAGGAGTAAATATTTTCATCAGTTTGGAAGGTAAATGGAAACAGCCGGAGCTGGCCGAGGAGGAGAGACATTCCCCTGCTGCTTCTCTGACACTTGCTTGGTGAGAGATGGCGGCAATGTAACATGCCAGCTCCTGCAACGCTCATGATGGAAGAAAGTGAGTTCACGTAGTAGACCACCGTGCTCGTGTTTTGGTATGTATGAGTAACAGCAACTTTTTGGATCTTATGCAGAAGATGTAAAGATTTATTAGATTTATGTTTCGCCTGAAATGTTATTAGACTTTTACTCTTGCTTTCCCAAGCAAACTAACTAAAGTTAACTTAACAACTAGAGCTTGATAGCAGTGATAGTTGATAGATGTTTAGCTACTTTTGTTAGTAGCTTATTATAAATAAGTATCTTGTTGCTTTGCAAGCTACATTTCAAACAAGTTTAATAGATTTTTTAGTTTAAAATGTGTAAAAAGATAAACCTTTCTCAGTCTACTTTTTTTGGCATTTTTATTTGTCAGCTACTCATATACAGTATATATATATATATTATGTATGTATGTGTATATATATATATATATATATATATAACATTTTGGATGTGTCATTATGTATGTATTTTCTTCACATTAAGTGCAAATAGCAGTTGCATTTTTAAATAAAAAATATAAAAAAACTTTAATACATTATATTGGAATAATAAGACCTTTACTAATCAAATTAAATCTGTATCCAGAAAATCCTTCTTTGCACTGGCTTGGTGGGACAAAATCAGCATCTGAAGTTGCATTTAAATGTTTAATGCAGCCCAGAGGTGGCATACTGTAGATGCCTAGCTGCATAAACAAGGTTATGAGATCATTGTTTCAAATGTAATATTTTGAATAGGCTATAATACAAAATGCTTAAAAAAATTAACTGAGACTGGTAACTAAAATCACCAATAGGCGATGAGCCAATAAATTATTAATTTAAGTCATTGAATCATTGCCTCAACTGATTCCTTCAAAAATGCAGATTCATTTAGTATGTGCAACATTTCTGCTGTGGCTTTGTTAGAACTATTTTTATATGCCCCAAGCCCTAATAAATTTCTGACCTTGAAGGTTTTGTGCACCCAAATATTTATCACTTAGTAGAAGTTTTGTTATCTAATAAATATTTAAAAATGAACAGTGGCGGTTTTACGCACGAGCGAACGGGGAACAGGGCGGCATTTTTTCATGTCACGTGGGGAGCGGCACAAGTACTAATTGGGGAAAAACATCATCAGCGCCCCTAAGCGGTTTCTATTATCTATCATAGCCTATCTGTAACTACGGCGTTTAAATAGCCTAGTTTCAAATCTGGCTGTTAAAAAAAAGTGTGTTACCATCAGAGATGTGTAGGGGAGTCACTTGTTGATATTGCCGTGCATATTAGAGAAGCAGTTCAGTGTATGATTGAAAGTCGTTAGAAGAGGTCTCTATTTTCTAATTGGACACATTAATAGTTCTACCGTGCATTGTCACACAAGTGGCTGTAGAATGAATGAGCACAAGAGTCGGGGGGTGCCGAGAGGGGGTCTTGCCCAGGGCGCAAATTCATGTAGAACCGCCACTGATAATGAAATATAATTACATTCTAAAATGATCATGTAAGTGGTGTTTTTTAAGTTGTTGTATGTATGGAATGCATTTTTAATGAATTAATTGATCCAGTCATTGCCCCATTTACCTCTAAACATGTTCTTGAACTCCAAAGGTTTTGCCTGCTCTTCATTTTGAAAGGATTTGACTAATGGGATTGCTAAACATTGTCTCTTTGATGCCTAGGTCATGTAGTATCCCAAACTGTAGAGATATTACCTAGACTGGACATATCTATCTCAAGCATATCTTACCTTTGAGCATCAGAGTCAGTGGTGTCCTCTCCATGACCATCCATGCACAAGAAACCCTTAAAGCTCCCGGAGATGGGTATAGCAAACACTGAATTGATTTCCTCCAGATGTCCTTCTACATCCTGTCCCACCCAAACAAACGCTCAGCACAAAGGCAGAGGGACACAAAGCAGGGATCCTGCTTGTACTCCATTACACTGTCTATCCTCCCTGTTCTCTTTTGTTCTTCAGGTCTGATGCCAAGCACACTCAGTTACTGTCTAGCTGTTACTTACTTTCCCCTGTTTTTGGGATGTGTTTTTGCTCAAATATATGGCCAAAAGATTCTTTACCCAAGCCTAATTTAGTTGGATTACATGGTTCACATGTAGAACTGAAATGAATGACACGCTATAGGGTTAGCATACTAAATGTAACCCAACAAGAAATAAGCAATCATGTGTCTATGATGTTTGCAATTGGAAGTCATTTGTTTAGTAATTGTTCCTTGATTAAAGCAACATACAGAATATTTTTTTTATGCACAAAAGCCCACCCTGACAGCAGTACAAGCTCCACTCTTCACCACAGCATAACAGAAACTTGCCTAAATCCCAGCATAATAGAACATTAAACATAAACTAGTCTCAACCTCTTCTTCTTCCGAAACACAAAATAACAATTAACATCAACATTTACTCCCTTTATGCTTTGCTTTGCTTTGCATGGAAATGGAAATCCCCTTCCCAGCTACATTAGCGCCAAAGAAAATTTTTAATGTAATACCAAAGCAAATTTAAAAGTGTAGTTCACCCAAAAAAGAAATGTGAAAATGTACTCACCCTGAAGTCATTGCAGATTTCTTCATCAGTATAGATTTGGAGAAATTGGATAATCTGCACTGAATGTGCACTTAATCAGAAATATGCATACTGTAGATCAAGCACTGTTCATTAGCAAAAACATTTTTTTTCTGAGGTGAGAGGACAACAGAGGATAGACTTTTTTACTGGAGGAAGTGTTATTATGCACTGGTAAGTTACCATGGTAAGTTATAATTGATTTGTTTCTCATAAACACACAGCTTTTCACTTTACAATACATTATTGATTGGAGTCATGTAGATTGCTTAATGCTTTCCCTGACAGCAACATAGTTTTGGCCCACATCTGGCCCATGTGAAATCCATGCATATTTGCTTGCTGTCTGGCTTATAAGCAATTTGAACATTATGACGGCACCAATTTACAATTTGTATTTTATTTGTAATATTCCTTTTAGCAGATCCACCAATTAAATTTGCCAAAAGTTATGATAAAAGAATTATGTTAGATGAACCAGTGGATTTTTAGTGTGTTTTTAATCATATCAACTTGCTCAAAGGGACATTTCACCCTAAAATGACTCAATCTTATGTCGTTCCAAACCTGTAAGACCTTCATTCATCTTCAAAACACAGTAAAGGGGGTCATATGATATGAAGTTTTCATTTCTCTTTGGAGTGTTAGAAGCTGCATAGATGCATAGATCCCCAAAGTTGCAAAGACAAGACATATTATTTATAAAAGATAAGACACATTGCATTACACCAAATACACAAAATAATGTTTTTTACCAAAGTCATATGACCCCTTTAATATTAAAATCTATTTTTGACATTTTGCCTTCATTACGATAGGACAGACAGGAAGCAACAATGTATCGTACTACTCTGCAGATTTTGCTGAGTTTGACATAGGTCAACTTCTTTGTTGACCCTGGGACAACATTGTGATTAACCAATCAGATTTGAATAACCAGTTTATAGTTTTTGCGAAGTGTAAGCTTACAGTCAGTGTTTGGTTCTTGTACTGTAAATAAGTGTCATTCATCTATTATTAAATCTGATTTTAGTCAATACTCATGAGTAAAGTTAGGTTTAGGTAGAGATATAGTCAAGACTAAATCTTTTGATTAAAACGTTGCTCCAATATCTTACTTTGTGTTCTGAAAATTAACAAAGGTCTTAAAGGGTTTGGAACAACATGAGGGTGAGTAATTAATGAGGATGAGGTAAAGAGGATGCACTAGCTGTTTTACCTGAAGTTACTGTTTTTCCGGTACTGTCTAAATTCACTGAGTTTTAGCCTGCAACACTGTTGTACATATGCTAGCTCCAATAATACCGGAAAGAAAAGTGGTTGCTATGCAATCGCTGTGGTAACTTGGGTTATTATCTCATCACAAATGTTTATGATCACGCAACAGTTGCTGCATCTTCACAATCAATCGACCACACAGACCCACTGGAATATGAAGAGATAATTATTAATGTTAAGAAGCTCTTTCATTTTAAATCATTAAAGTTAGAGATTTACGGTCTGTTGACAACACCCCTGTTAGCTTTGAAGAGATGCCTCTGATGTGAAATAACATTAGGCTGGTTGCATAGACAGTTACACATGAATATGAATGAAACTGCTTGTTACGACCTGAGATGCTCATTAAAAGGAAAAATTCCTTCGCTTGTTCACCCACTGAGTGTGTGGTCTGCTGCATTAATCACAGTGCCGGCTGAAAAGAACATTTTTACATTTCAAATTTGCAGTTTTTCAAAGCAAGTTCTGTTTATAGGAAGTTTTACTGTCTTCTGTCAGTAGTCAGACAAATGAAGGATGCAGTATGACTCAAAATGACAAATTAATGTGAGGAATTCCATCCTACATGAGCTGCTTTGTCTCCATAGGCCGTCAAAACATAGTTTCAGAAGATTTTTCAATAGAAGAAATATTTTTTTTAATTTTTAACCATATTCACACCCGTGATGACCCAAGGGCCAGTTTTAATTCAGAATCTCAGCAGGATCTTTATGGAAAGCCATTGAAGTGACAATTGAATAACTGACAATGCTCTGAATCGACTGATCAATTCTCAATAACGCCGCTGGATGGTCAGTAAACACAAATTCCCAGTAGTCTCTGTTCAACATTGGCTTTATCATTGGCCAGTGAGCAACATCCCTTTGCTTTGATAACAGAAAGGGACGCTTGTGTATATGAGTGTGTTTGCCCTCAGACATATTGACACAAATGTACCATTTCCTGTCTTTGCTCGGTTGCCCAGTGTTTGTTCTTAATAAAGAAGGGACCCGCTCTATGGAAAGGTCAAGATTGCTTCTACTTCTTACACCAGCGGTTTCTGTTCTGTCTTAGCTAGCTGGGCTCAGAAAAGATGATAATTCAGCCCCACTGGGATTTTTGGGCTTCTTCCATCATTACATACTATATCTGTCATATATGAAATATACACCACTAGTGAAAATGCTTTATCCTGCATACAATTTCTTTATAAATCTTATTGGATGCAAAAGCATTTTAGCATGATTTGAGAATGTTCCTAAAAGCATTCTGTGTATCAGTGGAAGCAAGCACATCTGATTGTCTGTGTGAAGGTGTTCAAAAGATTATTCATTTCATTAGTAAACTAAAAATATGGCTTTTAAGTATTCATGCATTTTGTAAAAATTGTATTTACTTTCAAAAATACTACAATGCAAGAAATAATAATAAAGAAATGACAATTAAATTAATTTAGTATAAATAATATTTTATTTTTTCTTTTTATATTCATTATTTATAATTTATACACACTAGTGTTAGTACAATATTTAATGTTTTGAAAAAGTCACCAAAGCTGCATTTATGAAAAAGAAAGAATACAGTGATGACTGTAATATTTGTAAAATATTATTACAATTTAAAATAATGTTTTTCCGTTTTATTACGTTTACTGCATTTTACATTACATTTATTCCTGTGATGGGAAAGCTGTATTTTCAGCAGTCATTGCTCCAGCTTAAGTGATTCTTCGGAAATTATTCTAAAATGCTGGTTTTGGTGTTCAGGAATCTTTTACTATTATTATTATTGTTAAAATCAATGTTAGAAACATTTGTGGTGCTTAATATTTTTGTGAAAACCCGTATTCTTTGATGTATAGGAAGTTGAACATAACAACATTTATTTGATGTATTTTCACTTATCAATTTAATGTATCATTAGTGAATGAAAATATACAGTTATTTGGAAAATATGGAAAAATAATATTAAATATAAATCTACAGGCTCTAGATAAACTCTAAACCCCAAATTCAGTCCAACATTTGGTTTCAAAATATTGGACCCCACTGGCAGAGCAGAATAACATGTTTTAATTCAAACAAAGCATTAATACAAAATTTGTATAGATGTATGCATATATGCATCATTGTATCTGGATTAAGTACATTTGAATATTCTGCAGGAAAGCCAACAGTGTAACAGTTTCTTATCTGTAGCTCTTAAAGGTGTTCTAGAGATTTTGGAATGTGTAAATGAACTCTGCAGGTCTTTACAAGCCAGCATCCAGTTACTCAGCATGGCTTGTTGTCCATGTATATACACATTAATTCAAACAGCCGATTGTTGGTGTTGACCTTTAGAAGTTCTCATGCGATGCCTGAGATTATTCATGAAGAGACATTCCATAAATGGGAACATGATTGTGCATAATTAGATCATAATGGACACCGCGTGAGTCATCGGCAAACATCGGCATCATCTGTAATGGTTTTGTGTGCTACTTTTCTTTTATCAACACATTGCACAATAAGAATTCGAAACGAATTGGGCAGGAGTCAAGGAGATTAAAAGCGATGACACTAGTGGAAAAAAGCAGAGGCTCAGTATGAGGCCTCGCCCCCCTTCTCAGAAGGCTGCTATTTGCTCTGGGCAAATGGGCCAGTTGCACAACTGTTCTACCAATGCTGTTCAAACGGCTTCTCACAACAACCTGCTGTAAACAAAAAGCACAAAAGCAAGCAGTGTCGGTTTGCAAAATCCACCCCCCGAGCCTTCAAACAGACCCTTTCTGCCCCTTTCCGCCACACTTACACAAGACCTTTTCAACCCCAGCCACTCTCTGATGCAAATAATAGATTAGAGCTGCAGCCTATGGAAACAGTCTAATTACGAAATAACGAAAGTTCAATGAAACCCATATAGTTGAACACACCATTGTCTTGCATAAGACAAATCTGTAAATTGTATAAGCTTTTCTTCTGTGAAATAGACTGGATACTGCTGGGGTAATATACTCTGGGTTTACACTGGTTTTAGATGTAATCCTCTACTGCTTTAACTCCAATCTAAAGGCTGGTGTGGTTTATGGGATTTGGGGGATACTAAACCACATCCTTGAAGTTCATTCACCAGCTTGCCATGAGGCTTGCCTTGAACACGAAATAAAAGCATTTAGCAGAATGTGCAAGCTGCTTCTTTTATTTTTGAACAAACAGTGTTTTTTTTTTTTTTTTTTTTTTGGTGTGTTTCTTTAAGATGGCCTTTGGTGTGTTTCTTTAAGGCAAATATACACAAATGCCTATTTTAAACAGCTCATGATGCCAAGTTGGCTATATTTGCAGTGGGGTTGATTTTTCCCCCCTTTAGGGTTGAAGGTTTGACAGAAAAGCTTGTATTGAAATATCTTACTCTTTCTAACAGCAAAGATAAAACTGTGCTGAATGATGAGATGGCATGAGCTTTTATGTGTCTGTTTCCGCTACCATGGTAACAGTTTGACGGGTTTCTCAAGGATTGTTACAAATAAATAAAAAAGCATGTCATTTTTTAAAAGCATTTTCCATTCATTTAAGAAATGGTAATATTTCACACAAATATGAAAAAACTGTGTTTATGATCCCTACAATACACTGATTTTGGAAACACTTCATAATAAGATAACGTTTTTTAAATTTTATTTAACTAGCCTAAAAAAACAAACAATGAACTAACAATTAATCTTGATTCAGCATTTAACATTAATTCAAATGTTTTTTTATTTAATGGCTCAGAGTTAACATTAACACTGAACAGCTATATTTTATAACTAACATTAGCAAAAAATAATAAACACTTTAATACATATATTGGTCATAAAATAAGTAACTAATATGACTTTACAGTGTGACTTTAAAGTTGTGTGTAAAACATAATTTTGTATATATTTTGGTGCTGAAATATTTTGAGTTGGGTTAGATTTGGGGCTAGTTTTGATTGCCCAGTGGGTTTGGTTTATGTAGATCTGGCAACCCTGGCATACAGCTATAAGCTATAGCAATAATCATCATTTGTGTGAAAACAAGAGTGGATATACAACCCACCGGTGTGTTTCCTGTGTTGATCATGAGCTGTTTTAAACTCAGGTCAGTCATTGGGGCGATTGTAAGCATAAACAGAGGCACGTTCCTGTTGATAAGGCCACCTCGCAACCAATGGAGAGGATGTTGTGCAATCAGTGAACTAAGCTAATTATCATGGGATCAAATAGTGGCTCCATGGAAACCTCTCCACTTTTTCCAAAACAAAGCGCCGTGACTGTCTCTCTCATTCGTTCCTTTGAAACGGCCACCACTTGTTCGTCTCTGCCTACTGTTTATTTCCGATGACACATGGCCCAGCAGCCCATGTAAGGAGTTTTAGAAGCCATATGTTACTTGATAAGGAAATCTGGGCTTTTGCTCAAATGAAATAGGGCATTGCTTATCAAACAAGCAGTCTTCATGACATAAGTTTCATTAGTTTAATGGAAGTTTAATGAAAGCGCCATTAAACCGTGTGAGAATATAAACACTTTAATGCAACATAAGACATTTTTCTTCAATGTTTCACCTGTGGAAATGCTATGTTTCTGTGGCTCCATCACAAAGTTGGCACGTTTGATGGAAAAAGAGAAAATGTGCTTGGCTGACAACATGTGTGGTCATAAAGAGTTGGGACACATTCCTCTTTGTTGTAAAAAATCCTTTGGGATTATCCCAATTAGCGGGCTGTTCCCAGACATTAGTAAAACCACTGGCTCCATACTGTGGGTAATGAATTGCTCTCATATCGCAGGCTATAGCTCAATCATGCACCCAGTCTACGTTTTCGCATGTCGTATAATTCAAACAAGGAGGATTTATACCAATAAGGTCAAGAGCTTCGATGGTTCTTCAGGGGGCTGACAGGCCCCTGCGGGTCTGGCATCATGCCCTATGACCTCGTGAGAATTTCCTGAACCCCTACACCTTTTAATCTGACTTTAAAATGTTACCCAAATGGTACTTTATAGTGGAAGAATGTTCTTTAGATCACTGAAATCGGTACCTTTATTTTTAAGAGTACATGGAAAAAAGATTTCCTTGCAGAGTCTGTTTGAAAAAAACATCAGGTTTTTATTTAGCTTACATTTTTCCAAACGATCTGAAGCAGTGTAGGTGTGTGTCACGTACTCACCCAGACTCGACAGTTTCAAGTATCACTTTTAATCAACATTTTTGAATCATGTCTCCATATTCTGTTCAGGGGGCGAAGCCACTCCTTATTGTGTGAGAGCAGAATGTATGGGTCTGGTGCTTCATACAACATACTTCTCCAATGAATCAGAGATGTATCTTGACACTGAAAAAAGAGGACGCTGCTGTAGAATGGCTGCTAAATTAAACCTGCTGCATATTTGAACACCAATAGGCTACTGGAATGTACATAGATATTTCTACAAACACACTAACCCAACCATGCGGATTTGCACATCCTCATTGCACAGCTGAGTGGTTCAGAGCCAGCAAAGACAGATGCCCGTTTTCTTTTCCGCCTGCTGTAGCTTATGACCCCAAGGCATCTCTGGCAGATTGTATCATCCTAGACTCAGATAAGCACTTGCGCAATATTATATGTGGCAGCAGTATGCTTTTGAAGGCGGATGTCGAAACCATTAACAAAAACAAGCAGAGTGACAGAACAAACCTGGAGTGCAGGTACTTCTACTCAGAACATAGTATATGGTTAACCAGTTTTTGCAGTCACTTGAATTATTTTGATGCGGAGACAATAAAAAAATCTGTTCATGTGAATCACAATAATTCTTGATAAGTCTCGACTTTCGACATGTTTCAACTGTTACTCGGTTCATTACACATAGTTCCAAAGAATATTGAAAGGGGGCAAATGCAATAGAATTTGTATTCACTTTCTAGGAATTTAAAAGAAAGACAACAAATTGCATTGCGGAAACCAAAAATATAAATTTTCATGTTTAAGCCAAATGACATTTAATTTTCTTTCCAAGACCATAGGAACCTCTGAAAGGGAAACACTTGATGAAAAGCTCCTGTTGTGCTATTAATGAAAAACCACCCTAACAATTTTAAAATGCATGTTTGTGTGTCATCTTTGAACATCCCAACTCAATCTTCTGGTGAAACATCAGACTTCTCTCTGGAAACATATGCAGAACCTTTCCCATCCAGTCTGCTTCTATCCCCATCCATCCACAATTGATTGCAAGCTTGGATTGATTTTTAAATGCAATGCCATCTCAATATGCAATCAACAACCAATCAGCAGAACCATGCCCTCGCCCTAAATCTTTTCCTTTTTCAATAATCCTCTATAATGTATGTCATGCAGCACTGTAATTTAGAGATGATACATCAAAATCACGCCACTGCATCGGTCAAAGAGGGTTTTCGTGACAACCAAATCTCTGCATCTGCTTGATGGATGGAGAGAGTGTATATACTGGGGAACATTTACCCAGAGCCCGCAGCACCACTCTCTCTCTCCCCCTCTCTGACTCATGCTGTAGTTATGTTCCTTTTTTTTTTTTACCGCTGCGAGGCAACCATCATGTTAATATTCAGTACAGTCAGGCGCTACAGCGCACACAAACACACTGGTTCCCATTATGGCCTCTATAAAGGATGAGTCATACGGGTGAGGAGGGAATCCTTTCCTCAGATATTGTCATTCTCAATGTCACTGAAAGAATGGCCACGTTATGCATCTGTCACGAAACGCCACGTATCCACACACCTGGAGACAAAGCCCTCGGACCATACAGTTCACAATCCAAAGGTGCAGCTGAATGAAATGCTAAACACTGTGAATATCTTGTATAGATAATTCAGATGCATGAATGAAATCAAATAAATGAACAGGCAACTTTATGTAAAAAAAGCGTACTTGGTCCTTGGTTGATATAGTAATTTCATAAATATACATTTCAACAGTGTACAGTACATAGCATTTCAATGTTATTTATGTGTATTCGACAGTTTAGCTTCTAGTCATAATTACACCAGCAGTACTGGTTACTGTATCTGACTCATTCATGACTGACATAAAAGCTATGAGACACAATGATGCTGAACACAGGGTGGGTCAAGTTCCAGGGGTTCACTATTATTTGTGTGTGTGTATAAGGTGTAGTGAGTGTTTTGGTATGCACACTCTGTAAACAAAAGAACAAATAGACACTCAGACATTTGAGGTCCTTAAAATTGGCTATTATGCAAAAGCAAGAGCCAGCTTTATTGGTACACCAAAATGCTCTAAGGCACATTCTTAACAAATATATTGACCACAGAAACTGCTTGGCACTTTTTACCCACCCACACACACACACACACACACAAAACAAACAAATAATAATAAAAAAACATAATGGGAGTTTAAAAAATAATTTAAAAAATCCTGTACTCTCTTTGAAAGTGTTTTCAGTATGAATATAATTTTTATAGGATATGATTTACAAGAGCGCAAACATCTAACCATGCACTCACCTTTACCTAACAGAACCGAGCTATAATTACATGCCATTTGTTGCTGGTGATGCAAATTAGTTATAATATCACTCATCTCCATTAAAACACTCTTAAATACAGTTCAGGAATGTCACTGTCTGAAAATATTTGACGAAATGGCAAAGAAAATGTTTTAATGCTCATCATCTGTCACTTCCTCCAAATCCTCCTCATCTTCATCATCTTCCTCCTCATCCTCATCTTCTTCATCATCTCTTTTCCTTTGTCTGCTAGATGTTCTTGACTACACAGGAAAAAAAAAATTTCAGTTTTGGGACACAATACAAGGATAATGACTAAATATAAAATTATATTGGTAAAAGTAGAGAAGTCCATATCAGAAATATAAAAATAACAACACAGAGGATCAAAATCATTAGAACCACTTTAAGAATGATTTTTAACGAGTGATAAAAACATCAGAAGCCAATCCACCCTTTAATGAGCATTAAAGAGCTTAAATTGGCAGAAGACGAAACTGCAGGACACTCTTAGAATAAACAGAGAATTATCTTCTCTAGGTGTGGATGTTAATACAGTTATGATTATTATTATGTTTACAGATAAAGTTCTTGTGTAAATGTCCAGGCTATTTTAGGTCAACATTGACTTCCATAGTATTTTCTTTTCCTACTATGGTGACCCAAAACAGTCTGGTTCTAAACTTTCTTCAAAATATCTTCCTTTGTGTTCAGCAAAACAAAGAACAGATTTGGAACTCTTAGAGGGTGAGTAAATGACGACAGAATTTTCCTTTTTGGGTAAACTATTCCTCTAAAAGGATAGGTCACCCAAAGAAATGTCTTAATTCATTTCCCCTCAGGTTGTAACCTATAAAAATGTATTTCTTCTGCTAAAAACAAAAGAAGATATGTTGAAAAATGTGGGGAACCAAACTGTTTCTGGTCCTCATTAACTGATTAGGTATCATTACGACAAAAAATGAATTCTATTGAAGTAGAAGTTTTCTTTGTATCAGAAGCATTAACATCTAAAAATAGAAAGTCATTTTATCTGTATCATAAGATATGGGAAGGAACTAACCTGCATTGTTCCTGATTTACTCATTGATGTTCCAGTTCGATTTAAGGACAGTTTAGAATTGGCACGAACTATTTCTAATCGAGACTGGTAATCTGGGGGGTGCAGCGAGTTCCTGAACACCTGTCAAGACAAAAAAATGGATCTGTAGACTACTCTACATATGGACCACCAGGAACCTAATGTCATCTCATCATCACTCACATACTAAAACATAATGAGTACAGCAGAGATGCATTAAACAAGATACATTAACAAGAAAAATTAGTCAACACAAACTAGTACCACATACTGTGTTGTAGCAACAGAGAACCATGTCATTTAGACTGGGGAAAAACATTTACACACTCTGTCCTAGTGAGGGTGTGCCAATAAACATTGTCACCTCAACTTTATTAACTCCAGTTAAATATTACAGGAAGAATATTTATGACCTATCTCTATATGCTCTAACTGTGTCTTCATAAACCTGTCAACATGAGCCAATATATGACTATTACCACTTTACACATCCAGTTAAAGGCAAAGTTCAGAGAAGGACGAGGAAACATTTCCCAGAAAATCCCCAATGAAATAATATTCATGTGATCTTCTTACCCGGCAAGTCAAGAAAATATTAACAAAGTTGAGAAAAAAAAAACGCTTTGACACGCCAAACTATAAATTTATAAATAAATGCATTAGCCAGTGCGAACATTCCACAGCTGACTGAACATCATTTGCACGATGCCTCTATGGTTCTTTTAGCATCAGGACTGCAGGAGGCCTTATACCCCAGCAAC
This sequence comes from Enteromius treurensis, assembly GCA_032275025.1. Lineage (NCBI taxonomy): Eukaryota > Metazoa > Chordata > Actinopteri > Cypriniformes > Cyprinidae > Enteromius > Enteromius treurensis. The sequence continues at coordinate 8,371,885 of JAUCMU010000039.1, forward strand.
CACAGTTTTCATCATTATGACAGCAGGGGGATCTCAGGAGGAGGAAGAATATAATTTGATTAGACATTAAGACAGACAAGCTCCAACCAGCAGGACTGCCAGAGCAGCGGTGCTGGTGCAGAGCACTCACCTCAAGGTCTTCTTCCTCATCGACATTCTGAATGTGCTGGTAGGCAGTTGTGTAAATTTCCAAAGCCTTGGCATGGAATGCCATCTCCACTGTTACAAATTCACCGAGAATTTTCTGCATCGGACATGAGACATCGGAATCATTCTAAATAACAATTTCTGTGAAGCAGCTTTGAAGGATTTGATGCTTGGAAGAGTGCAATTGTCTTACTTCCCCTTATTCCCACTTTGATAAAAAATATACTAAAATAATAATACTTTAAAATTATATTACAATTTAAAAGAACTATTTACTATTTAAATATATTTTTAAATGTTAATTATTTCTGTGAGGACAAAGCTGAATTTTCAGCATCATTACTCTATTCTTCAGCATCTTAAGTGTACATTTTTGAGATTTAATATAATATATAAGATTTGAATAAATAAGCTTTCTATTGTATGGTTTGTTAGTGTCGGACAATATTTGGCTGACTATTTAAAAACCTGGAATCTGATATATATTGAGAAAATAACCTTTGAAATAGTCCAAATTAAGTCCTTAGCAATACATATCAGCAATCAAAAGTTAAGTTTTGATATATTTCTGGTAGGAAATTTACAATCTATCTTCATGGAACTTGATCTTTACTTAATATTCAAATGAATTTTGGCATAAAAGAATGTCATTTTGATCCATAGAATGTATTTTTGGCTATTGGGAGTCCTACAAACATACCCATGCAACTTGAGACTTAATTTTGTGATCCAGGGATACAAATTGTTGCTAAAGAGACATTTCAATTCCAATTATCAATATTTTTTATCAATATTAAATATTATTAATATATTATCAATATATTATTAATATAATTCTCTTTTCTGAATTCTTTAATTAATAAAAAATTCTAAACCACAGCATTTATTTGGAAAAAAAAATCTTGTGTATCATCGGGAATATCTTTACTGTCACAAAAAATAAATTCAGCAATAAAAAAGCTTTTGAATTAAATGTGGGTTTAGTTTTAAATACATAAATAGACTTTACATTATTTTTGTATAATCTACAACAGCGGTTCTCAATCCTGGTGGGGGGGGGGGGGGGGGG
>JAUCMU010000039.1:8382567-8393017 GCA_032275025.1 Enteromius treurensis
GTTAAATGCAGAGCACAAATTCCTTGTATGGGAAACCATACCTGGCCACATGTCACGTCCTTTCCTTTCCTTTCCTTCCTTTCCCTTTCCTTTCCTATTCAGACACACACCACTAATAAGATGAAAAGTCAGTTCATGCTGACTTCAAAATCTTTAGCGTGTGTTCAAAATGAGTCCTCCATGTAAACGATCCTGTTTAAATGAATGTCCATATTACAAGTGTGAAGTTAAAGGTGTGGAGACAGTAAATAGTGTTAAATGGACATTAATGGTAATGATGGAGTGTGAATATTGACTGGTGGCAGAGTGAACATGGCTCCCACCTTCAGATGAACCAGAAGGCTCAATAAAACCCAATTAAGCAACTAGCCCCCCATTTCCTTGGCAGTTTTATGAGCACATTTACATCATGGTGCCCATGAGACTGAGGTCGCAGTGAGAGGCTATTCGGGAAAGCTCTTATGGTCAGTGTGCTGTATCATAAACATAAGAGATTACTGTGTTTCATTGTGTGTGTGTGTGTGTATGTGTATGTGTGGTCATGACATTGTTTAGCTTATATGACAAATTATGTGCTTAAAATAGATGCAGATTCTGATTTTAGATAATGCTTAGTTTTAGTCATGAGAGGTTTCCCTTGATAAAGTTTGTGATATAAAGTAAAGCAAAATTACAGTAACTAGCTGACCTGTCGTTTATGACAGTGGAATTTGAATATAAAACTCAGTATAAACAGGCAGAAAGATCATCAAATTATATTAACATTAAGTGTTTTTTTAACATTTCTATTTGTGCCCATTAACCAGTAATAATTACATTTCTAAATCACACATTTTGTAAAATTGTTTTGAGTATAGCTTTCTATAAATTCTTCAAACAAAGATCACAATGAATCATAAAGATTTGTTAAAGGCTATTACAGAATTATAATTGAACTGCATTATAATTGCAAAGTGTATATTACAATGTTGTGACATTGAGCTCATTTGTGCTGTCAGGGTGTTTTGATATGCTGGCTCATCAATAAACCTCAGTGACTTAATTTCATCAGAGAAGATGAGTTTGAGACAAAATTAGGGATGATCCTTTGTGCTTCTATTTCTTTGGAAATGTTTTGAGCTTGAGGATTTGTTGTAACTTTTACAGATTGAATATGCTAATTCAGAAGTAGATGTTTTTGTATCCGTGCAGAAAAATGCGACAAAAGAATGCATCTATCACAATTTTTGTAAATCTCAATCCGATTTTTTGGTCTCCTAAGCCCATCTGGAAGCCAGGAAGCTTACCTTCAGTGGCTCTGTTGTTGCAGTGAAACACAATTCATCTTTCTTGGCTTGGCGTTTGTGAAATATGTATGTGCTGTAGCACAAAGACATGTTTGCTGAAGTGCCCATCTAATATGCATTACATACAATCTGACAAATAGCTCTTAGGGTGCAATTGCATCCCGGTCCTCACACTGGCTAACAGAGCCCACAGCTGGACAATGTCTGGATAAATTACACGAGTGAATAGCTTAGTGACCCACATTTTCACATGATTTTTGGCAGAGGAAATGTAAAGGAATATACTGGAGCAGCACAGTGTTAGCGGATGAATGATCATCAAAACAATTTACAGTGAAAACCTTGAATTGGCCAAGTGCTTGCTGACAAATCCCTAACAGAAGAAAAACGTAACTCCAAGTATTACAAGCAGGTTTTTCTTCCATATTTACAGACCCTTTTACTGCCGGCAGAAAGGCACAGAAAGAAAGGAGGTGTGGTGTGCGCCTGATTGTAGATCTTAATGACAGAATGGCACACCATGCCTTTGCCCCAGTGCTGGGCACGCACAGTACGATTGCTAGTCATACGCCTGGCACAGACGACAGCAGAGATGGTTGGCTTGTGAGCCACTCTCATAAAGGCAATCTGTCTCAGGCTCCCATAATCACCATCTGTCATTCCCCTGAATCAATAGAAATGACAAACGAGGACCAGAAGCCCTGCTGACAGGCACAGAGGGCAGAGTGCTGGACAGAGCTCTCTGGATCTTCAGAGGTGGATCTCGTGTAAGAGCAGGTCAACATCGATGCATTCCTCCGGGGGTCTGCTGACCTGCTGAACTCTGGGGGCTTTTATGACTCAGTCCTTTAGATTTGGAATAATTCAGGGTCAAAACAAATCAAGTTGTGGTTGACTGTATTTCTTCATCTACTCCACTAAGGATTGGTTTTAATTAAAACTAACAGATTGCTATTTTTTTCCTTTTTACAGTAGAGAGCATTGTGATTGATGACTGAATCCCAAGGAAGCCAAGAATTGAAGAAATATGCATCTTTAATGCAATGTATGTCGATTTTAGTAAAAGAATACCTACTTGTAAATGAAAATGCAGTTATGAGGGTCACGTTGGTGAGTTGTTTTATTTATTAGCAAACATTATGAACAGTAATATATCATGTAAAGGTTGTAAAAATGATTAGTATAGAATTTTACACTAATTAGGACCATCACTTGTCACAGATTTGCCACAAATGAAGATTAATTAAAAGTTAATGTGCCAAGGAGACACAAATGTCAGTGAACAGCATACTTGAGATGAAATTTGAGATAGCTGAAGTTACATAAAATGCAAGCAATGAAATTTGATTTACCATTTAATTCAAAAGTCCTATGTTAAAATGTCATTCAGTACACTATAATATCAAAAGTAATTTAATTAAATTTTTTCTTATTTTAAGTCCACACGGCCAAAAATTAAGAATTAAAGACAAGTTGAAGAAACAAATTTGTACACCCTTGTACTTCTAATTTTATTTTTGCATTAAAATATTTAATGCTAAAAGTTTACAACAAGGTCCCATTAGTTAACCTAAGTAATGCATCAGTTAACATTAAGTATGAGCAATGAGCAATACAATTATTACCGTATTAATCTTTGTTAATGTTAGTCCATTGGTCATTGTTAGTTCATACTGCTCCAGTCCAAAAATAATACAGAAACAACTTAATTGCAATGATTAGAAAAAAAGTGTCAATTATTTAATCAACCAAAAAATGTTATGAAGTGTTGTTACGTCTTAAGCTATAACGTAAATAAACTGATAAAGGCCAAACTTTTATGTGTTTAGAAAAAAACCTAATAATAATAAAAATGCATCAGCTGTTCATTGTTGAAGTCATTATTTACATGTGTTATCGGGAGACCCAGAAAGCAGGGGAAAACTTCATATAGATCATTTCGAAATGGTTATAGAATCAATGCAGGATTGGTTTATCTTTAATAGCTGGAATCAATTGCTTTAGTTGTACAGCTCCATCATGTGTGCAGTCTCCAGGGAATAACCAAATTACATTCCAGTCTTCTCATCACAGACAGATTTGTCTGCGCAGGCCTCCGTAAAGCCGCGTGCCATGACAGAGCCCCTAATACCCCCGAAGGTGCACTGCATTGATGGGGAGCTTTACTCCTATACATCAAAGTGATTGTGATTGACAAAATAGTGCCCATCATGGTGCAGGCCCTGCAGACTTGTGGGCTTACAAAACCTCAAAAACCTCAAGATTGAATCCAAGCCGGGAATAAAGGACACAGACGGATGATATATGGGATGGGCTTATCCCAGCTCGGACCACTAACAACATCTAAGTGTCCAAGGACTTAGATCCACGTGAGCACGTTCACCTTTACTGTGGGAACGAAGATGCACACACCGGCATTTGGATTGCTTGAAAACAGCACCTGCTCCTCCATTTGAAAACTATTTAGGGAGGCATCAAACTCTATCAGAGCAGGTCTGATTGCGGTCGCCTCTTCACAGTCCTCCAATCACTCAGTGAGTCAATTAGCCCCCGCCCTCGACAGCAGCCCTCCTCAGCTGTGTGCTTCCAGCCTGAGAGGGAATCCATTCAGTGCCACCGAGCAACACCTGAGGCCCCCCCGGCCCTCTTTTAGCTCGCCTGCCCCCTTCCACTGGCTAATAGTTTGGCTCCAAGGGCAAACAGTGCACAATAGCGTTCAATTCACCCCATTGTCCTCCTTTACTCCCGTAGAGGAGGCCCACCAGTCGTCGTTCCAAAAAAGCCATTTAGTCAAAAACTGTTGCAAGGAACCGAAGGAAAACGCACTCTGCGACTCTCGCGGTGGCGTTTTAACGCAGCCATCTGCTCGTTTGCGCTGCTTTATTGTGAGAACCCAAGCGGCGGCCACGTTTCGCCATCGCTTCAGGTTAGCCCATGCTCACAATTGGTTATTTATTCAGGGCTCTTTTGAAATAATCGAGTTGACACATCTGTCAGATGGCGAGGGAAGGAATGCTAAAAGGTCATGGGGAAAGATACCAGCTGCTCCAGACGAACCTTTCCCGCCTTCAAATAGCACAGTCATTACACTGGAACAGATGGGGTCCCTGAGCTTTCATTTCAGTCTTCAGGTACAACGACACGAATGCAAGGTCAGTTTAAGCTGTCTGGAGGTAAAGCTCACCATCCCCCCTTAAAAAACACAGAACGCAGCTGCATCTAAACAACACTTGCGAGTAACAAGCATGTCTGGATCTCCTTCATCAATGCTATGGCATCAAACAGAAGAGGTGATGGTAATTGGTAACTGCTTCATTCATAATTTACACAGGGCTTTTGACGTGATATGTCATCCAGCGAGAGCATGTAAAAGCATGCTTGGTGCCCGAGGCTGAGCTCTGCAGGCACTCTTTGATGATCATACAACATATTTAAGACCTGTAGAAAGAAAGGGATCTTTGATATTGATATTGGCATCATCTCTCTTCTGAGGAATTAGGGCAGTTTTAATCATTTTTAGAGCTGTTTCGGTGATCCACTTGTGGACTTTCTGTTCCGGTATCATTGAAAGTATGAGGAATGTTAACATTTTATCTTTAAAGGATATTATGGTACAACAAAAAAGGCTCAGAGGCTGGATGGAGTGTGAACACAATTGCACAAGTGAATATTATCATTAAAGAAGCATGTAAATATGTGTGCACATTAGTCTTCACATACTGAACTGCTCCTCCGCGTCTTTGTTCTGCAAATGCTATACTGCTGTAATCCATGCTGTAGTGCTAACAGGGGATTTTGCTGTTTGTTTTAAGTTTATTGTATTGGATTAAAAAGGTAAGGACAGATGTAGATTACCAGGCTTTAGAAAATGAAGAGGTTGTAAAGATAATGTAATCAGAACACTAAAAATAGTCATGAAATATAGCATATTTTGTGTAAAGGACCATGGAATATAAAAAAAAACGAGGCGACTGAAGTTAAGTTTGATTGACAGCTATTTTGAAGAGATGTACGGATCCATCTGCAGACTATTTATTAAAACTCACAGTACAGACAGGCAGGGTCAATCACGGCAAACAGGCACATCAAAGGCAGATACATAAGAATAATCCAATAAGCGTAGCGTGGGTCGGCAACGGTAAATCCAGTACAAAGAAACCCAGGGAAACACGGGAAAAACACAAATGACTGGATACGGGGAGAAAACGGGATACATCCAAACATTGACGAGCGAATTCACACAAAGACAACCAGAACTTAAATACACATCAAAACCAGGTTACGGGGTGGAGACATGAATGAAATACCATGAAACTGACAAGGTGGGTAGAGACATAAATTGATGATCAGAGTCCAGGGAGAGCAACGGAGACAAACACACAGAGAAGACATATAGCGCTGGAGTGCCATCCAGTAGTCTGTGCTGGCACCTCCAGCTGGATCATAAGAGTATACCTCTGTATAATTGGTATTGAGAATTTAACATAATGCGAAAATATTGGTTTTGGATTTATTTAAAAGGAAATTACAGTCATTTCTATTTAAGATAAATCCACAAAAAGCAATATAGCAGAACAAAGTTTTCAGCATTGATAATTATAAATTTGTGTTTCTTCATGTGACACTGAAGACTAAAGTAATAGCTGCTGAAAATGTTTTTTTTCTTCTTTTTTCTGTATTTAGGTATAAATGGACATTTTTCTGTAGAAGTATGTATATGAAAATATTTGTCATTTGAAATGCAAAATAACCACCAGCAAAAATAACCATAATGGTGGGAAAAAATACATTTTAAAATAATTTTATCCAAGCTTACACTGTATAAAAAGATCCTGAAGAAATGACAGTATTACTGGCATCTACTTACTGTAGATTTAAATTACTGTTATTTAAGAGCAACAGTTTGTTCAAAGATAATTGAACATAAAAAAGTCTTTATCTTTACAGGAAAAACAAACAAACCAGAACAAACCTCATGCAAAGCATTTCGGGAAACCAACATCAGAAAAAAACAGAAAAAGGTTGTTGAGTATTTCTGGTTCTCAAAATGCTTTGCATGAGGCAGTTTTTAAAAGTTTTATTCTGTAAAGATAAATACCTTTTAATGTTTAATGTTCATTTATCTTTAAAACAAACTGTTGCCAATAAATTTGATAAATTAAAAAGTTTGATAAGTTGCATCCAGCTGCAGCAAATCTTTTTACAGTGTACATGTAGGTCATCTGTCACAGTATGTGAGACTCTTCTTGTCTCAGGAGACTTTCAAAGACAGTATGACAATAACAGTGGAGAGTAAACTGATACAAGCTGACTGAACAGATGACAGCGTGAACTGTACAGTCACAACAATGATACACTCACAGATTTACTTACCATTGACTTCATTCATTAGCAAATCATTCGATTTGGAGGTCCCTGTTACTTCAATTATGATGCTATTGATTACCTAATAGGTGACATTTGAGACTGTGTATTAGTGTAAGATTGTTAGTTACTTAATTGTTGAGCACACAAAAACTGAGTTTCATTAGTGACTTAATGAGTAAACAAATATGTGACTTCATTGATCACATCATGTTTTGCTTCATTGGTGGGCTCATTATGTAATTGATCATTTAAAAATGCTAATAAGGCAATTAAGGGGAACTATTTGTGTAAACTGTACTTTTCATTGCCATAATGACTTTTCAAAGGATTACATCATTACTGACTTCATCCATGAGCTTGCTAATTAGCTCTTAAGGTCAAGGAGTGGCTTCACTGGCTAGGTCTAATTAGTGCATACTAATAACAGTTAATCACTGACCTCACCAATGGACTTTTTTTGTACAGCTGGCTGTGTCTCTGTCCGGATCCTTGAAGTGTTAGATGCATATCACCAAACACCTCGTCTGGAACGGAATTATCCTCATCTAGATCCCCTTGAGTAATGAACACAGAACAGCCTGTCTTAATGATGAGCTTGAGTGCGTACTGGCCAGTCTACAGATTTCCATCGCAATGCATGTTAGCTGCTTGGAAGTAGCTGTGATGATGAAGACGACGGACAAGCAGCTGGCAATGTAGAGAGAAAAGCGCTGTGTTTGCAACATTAACAGAATTAACAGAGCAGAAAATGTTCATCGGAGTCAATTAACGGCCATTCGCTAAGCTAGGATTTTTACTATCGCTTTGCATGAATGCAGCGGGAGCTACATTATTTAAAGCCATCCTGCAGAAAAACATGCTGCGGTCTGTATGCAGAATTGGTTTAGAATATTCCAGAGACACAAGAAACAATGGCTGCATCCGAAATCACTTACTCTCAGAGTAGGTACTTCTTTTGAATAAGTTATTATTCTGCAGCCATTAAAAAGTATGTTCTACTGTATATAGTATGAATATAATCCACATGGCTAGATTCATAATTTTGTCATTGTCATGTGACCTACAGGCATCAGTTGTGGCTCTTCGCTTCCATTCATAAATCATGACCTCATGAAAAAGTAAAGTACTTAAGAATGTTGTCTTCTTTCAGTACTCCCCCCCCCCCAAAACTTTTTATGATTATAGTGAATTCAGACATTTAGGCAGGTGCAGCCAATATCAGCTGTTTTCCAAAACATTTTTCAGTTTCATAGCTCACAAGTGAGTTATATAGACAGCTGCCTGTCACTGGGGTGGAACCTATTCAAAATGTACGTGTCCATTTTGCTACCTTAAAGGTACATATTTGAACATTGATTTTACTTTCTTTTTTGTTGTTGTAATGTATATAGTTGACATTTTGATAACAAGAAAATACTCTTTTACAAAAATAGTGAGCCTCTTTGCTGCCTGATGCTTATATACTGTATGCTGCTGCCTAACCACGATTACACTTCATAAGTGATTGATTTGGCACAATCTACTGTGCAATCACTGCTAACCTTACAGTACAGTACATTAATATAGATATATGGCAAATATAATCATTGGGTAAAAACATTTATTTTAGTTTTTTAATACTGCTTTTTGGAAAACCTTTATGTCTTTAGAGTGCATATGGTGCCTCAAAATCCTGCATCTGTAGGCTTATTACCAGTTTTGGAACAGACCAAAAGAAACATAGTATGATTAACGATGACAGTCCTTTTGAAAGGTTCCCAGTGAATTGAGGAACATGCAGACCTCCTTTTCTTCATGTCACTCAAAGTGTTTTCTCCTCCAGTGAGTAAATGCTCTTTGGCAGGGGTTAGATGGCTGTGCCCGTGGTCATAGTCTGTGATCACTACTGTTTAAAGTTTATTTGCGGCAGTCTTGAGTCTGTCATACTTTGAGTCCCCTAAATCACTCTGAACAGGCCGTTTCTTCTCAAGCGTTCTGCTGTCTTGCTTTCGGATTAGGGCACAGCTCTGATCTACTCTGATCGTATGTGACAGTTCCACACAACTCGTGACGTGCACTTTAGAGCTGTGGGCTTTTACAGTTACACACAGATAACTGAGGCTACTGAAGCTGTCATGGGTCAGCTGGTTAGTGTATCAATTTTAGAGCTTTTCTATAGGTGTGTGGGTGTAAAAGGTGATAGAGTGAACAAGAAAGAGACAAAAAGAAGTTTTCTTTTTACATCGAGTGAGCTACCTACACAAATCGTTTAGGGCATCATCCTGCTTTCTGTGTAGAAGTTAAAGTAAACATGTAGCAAAATTATGCTGCTTTCCCTGGAGACCCTGGAGACATAAACTGCAAATCAGTCGAAGATGGAAAGCTGGTCTTATTTCAGTCTTATAAGGTCTTATAAGATTTATTTATTTAGTTAGTTTTTAGCAGTCAGCTGGGCGGGTTTAGAGATAGCTAGCTAAGCTGTTTTATGATACTATTGTTATAAGATACTGTGCTTTTGTAAAATGTCAGTAGAATGACTTGTAAACTGCATGTCTAGTTTTGTTACATTTACCTCAAAAGTTATTCAATTTATAGGCAGTCCTTTATGATTGGTCTACCGCTACAGCGTGTGTCGCAAAACGAAACGCCCATTGCCATAACTGAGTAACAGTGCCGGCTACAGCGTCTTCTTGACATGATGTAATCGTGGAAATTGTACTGTTTGTGGGCGGACAAGTTGTTCGCGACGTAGAACATGGGTGGACATAATGCAAATATGTTACTTTGTGACGTGGATCCATAACAGAAAAAGATTCAAATTGCTGGCGACTCGTTTAGGCGAATGTGAGCCCACTGTTTTTTCTTTTGATAGACAAAAACGTAATTTATTGTGCACTGTTGGCGTCACAACTTTGCTAGTTTGATAGTTTAAGTTCACATACAGCTACATGACACACTGCATTAAAGATTATATTTGAAAAAAAAAAACATAATAGGGGCACTTTAAGTTATTTAATGAATGTTTGAATAAACATGTCATGAAAGTAATTACAGATAATGTTGTTAAATTTATTTGAATTCTTTTGTTTCTTATAAGCCGTTTGTATGCAGTTTTGTTGTGTGACGTTTTAAAGTCCGGTTTATTCCGCTTAACTGACAACTTGGTTGTTAAACACTGGAAAATCATTCGTTAGCTGTGAAAATATAATTGAACAGTATTGTTCCTTCATGATTGTTATAGTTGTGGTGTGGACATATGATCAAATGTAAAGGGAAAACTGTAATAACCAATTATAAAGAATTACAATTTAAAATAACATATTATAATATTGTATAATATTTTAGTGTTACAATTTAAAATAACAAAAATAATGTTTTTGTTTAAATACATTTGTAATAAGTGTAATTTATTCCTGTCATGACGAAGCTATATTTTCAGCATCATAACTCCATTCCTAAGCATCACATGATTCTTTAGAAATTATTCGAATGTGCTTATTTGGATTTTTAATTTTCTTTATTTTTTAAGCAATTAATTAATTATTATTATCAATGTTGTACTGCTTTATATATGCTATATATACTGCTTTATTTTTCAGGATTCTTTAAATTTAAATTGTAAAATAATAGTTTTTTTATTTATTTATATTTTTTTGTAATGTTATAAATGTAAATTTACTGTCATGTTCGGTCAGTTTAATGCATCTTTTGGGATGTTTGAGACAGAACTGTATTTATATGTTTGTCAAGTCAAGTCAAGTCACTTTTATTTATATAGCGCTTTTAACAATACAGATTGTAGCAAAGCACTGAACATT
>JAUCMU010000039.1:8395858-8407170 GCA_032275025.1 Enteromius treurensis
TTTACTGAAAAAACATTAAATAATTATTTCAGGGCTCCGGTCACTTCTGACCGTGAGGTACCCGAGTGTGACCTGACATTGTATGTGTCGGACGGTTTGTGTCTTGTTTGTCTCTGTCCAACACATGATCTTTTTCAGTGTGCTTGTTTCTTCAAGTACACCGGCACACTGTGTATGTGCTTATGAGCATGGACGAGGAATTATTTGTGAGTGCAAATAGGGCCCATTGGAGAGCTGGAGTGTGCATGTCTGGGTCTCAGGAGGCCTGCAGCTGTATGACCCAGGTGCCACATGGCACTCTCGCTTTGGCCCTGCTCTCTACAACCCTGCAGGCGGCCCTAGTCAAGAGGCTCTCACGGATTATCAATACATGCACACGAATCATCTGCTGAACTTCAACTTCAATATCTGTTGACCTGACAAATATTATGCAGACTGGAAATTCTGTCAGCACAGCGGCATAATATTTTCTTTAACATGCTTCAGGATTTCAGCAGACTTCAGCTGCATTTGATCAGCTGAGATGAAATGATCGCCGATTAAATTGGCATGCAAGATTTAATCAAATTCACGTTTGGATCCCAAAGTGATTCTTGATCTAATTTTTAATGTGCCCTCTGTTAGATTGGAAATCTAGCAACGCTTTACTATACATTTGTTAACATTAGATAATGCATTAGCTAAAATTAACTTGGTTTTTAGTCAGGGTAGGCACCGTTTACAGACATAAACTTTTGTCTGCAATTGTCACATGTAAAAAAATTAATACAACCTCATTGTGTCAATTATGTTTACATGCTTATGGCTGGATTTTCTGCATTTTCACATCTGTAGCATGCATTCTGATACGAAAAAATGAAACACACAGGTGCAATGTGAAGGACCTTTAGTCTTTACAATGGCACACACTGTATAAAGGTACTACAACAGTACAACCTGATTCTATCCCCACAGCCTCGTTTTCACTCCTGTCAAAAATTACACTTGGCCTTTATTAATCTTTATTAATGTTTGTAAAAAAACAACAACAACTGTTCATGTTAGTTTTCAGTGCATGGACTAATTTTGGCAGATACAACTTGAATTTAAAGTAAATCTACAAGTAAATGTTGAAATTTACATGACCTTTGATTAAATAAAGATGTTCAAAATAATGTAGTTAATGCATGAAACCTACAAAAATCACTTGATGAACTTCATTTTCTTATGGTGATTCATAATTATGTTTTAGCATATTAGTGGCTAATTAGTATGAATTTATACATTATTCAACAATTTTCATATGACATGCTAAATAATTTTAGACGCAAACGACACGTACACTAACTTGGTTATAAATTGTCAAATAAAAATATTTAACCTTGTTTTTCTGTTAGCTCACAGGTTAACCAGCTGACTAGCTTTGCATGCTGCCAGCTATTTTAGCATATTGCTAACTGGTTAGCCTGCTAGTTAAATTTACCGTTAGCTTAAAATACATTTTAGCCAAAAAAAAAAAAAAGCCATCACAGTAATCTACTGTGTGTTTAAAAAGCAACAATGGAATCCAAACCACACACTGTAGTTTAGAAACCTTACACTATCCTGAACAAAGCATTTAGGCACAGGAAGAAACCTTGAAAAAAAAAACCCTGCGCTGTTAATTACTGCATAAGTAGTTTAATTACTCTAGATTAGCAGACTTTTATGCATGATAACAAAACCTAACTTGACTGGATTTGATAATGCGCTTGAGCATCTGCAGCATTCCTCAGCACGGTTGTATAGCTACGTCAATGGCTTCTTTGTATCATTCTTTCTTCTTTCTTTTTATGTGCGGGTTCATTGTAGAGCCATCTAATTCAAAACAGGGATCCTCAATTATGCAATGTGTCATTTACATATGCTAATTAGTATCGTATTAATTATCATTAAATTGGGTAATTAGGCAATCTCAATTAAGACATTGTTCATTACACTAAATGCACAGGAAAGGTGTTTGAAGTTTTTTTGCCCTCCCAGTGCCTCATCTCCCTTCATGAGTGTGTATGTGTACGTGTGTGTGTGTGTGAAAAGAGACTGGGCTCGCTGCCACATCTGAATCGGGCCTTGCCAGCACGGCGTATTTAATAATTTAGCCGTCCCACATCATATAAGGGATGCACCCACAGCTTTCATGATTACCAAGCATATGGTTTGGTAATGAAGCTGCTGCTTGTAAAATAGTAATGACAGCGGAGAGAGAGGGAGAGACAGACACAACAGCTTCTTTATTTCATTTTAGCCATGCAGCGAATGCATTATACAGGCTTGTTTGGATTTTGTGTGTAGTGAAGCTGCCATTGAGAAGATCCTGTTTGCCTTTCGCTTTATGAGGAAGGCCAACAATGCGCTGGCAGGGATTCAGGGGCACTAGAGCAGCAACAGAAGCTGAGGCGGCTGGGAGGGTTTCTCAGCATCAGCATAGTCTGTCTGGAAGAACACAGAGACAATAGGATTCCATTGCAAGATTATGCTCTTTATTATGTGGTTTGTTTTAATAGATAATTTAATGGTGTGTTGCAGCTTGTTAAGATTATGCAGTGATACTTAAAAAAAATGAAAAGTTTTTAGTCTGTATACAGTGGAAAAGATGGGTACTGAATGTACTGTAGAGAACCAGCTGTCCTAAACAATATGTCATGGCAATATGTATTTTTATAATTTTTGGGGCGTTTTGGTGAGTTGATGGTAAATTTGCATGAACAAAATGATCAAATGTCTCACCCTTTTGGGTTTCTGTTAATAAGTATCCAATCTGAATTTACTATTTTCCTCTTTGAATATAAACATAATATAATTCTAATGGCAAAATATTAGTGTAAAGGTAAATTCTCAGTCATACCTACCATACCATACGTAATTGGTAGCACTTCATTTTTAGTCCTGTTCCAGGTGTAAATACCATATCCTTCACTATAGCAATAGCAAAAACTGGGCAATAACCAGGTACTAAACCTGAACCGACCCCTAAATCTAACCTTAACCTGCAAGATAAGTAATTATCTTGCAGCACACATTCCTGGATAAGTACACTGTAAGTACACATACTGTAAACTAAAGTGTAAACCATAAATTTGTTTTAAATTTTGAGAAAACCAAGGATTATATGAAGTTTTAGATACTCAATCGGTCTCTATTCACCAGGGCACAGGTTCACAAAGTTCACCAAACATTTTATGTTTGTATCACATTGTGCACTAAATGGCGGGGGATTGGTTAATATGACAGGTTAGCAGCATAGCATTTCTTATATTAGGACAGTAATATGTGACTCTCTCAGGCATTTCCGGCCAACCCCCTCCACTCGGTTAAGACGATTAACAGCAGGAGGTCTATCTCTACCCTAACCTCAGAAAAAATTTCTTGCCCTCTTTTCACACTGCATCATGCCGTACAGTATTCAAGACTGCCTCTTGCAACTGAATGATCTATGTAGATGCTAAATAATTTAGATGTTCTGCACACCTTACCTCGTGCACATAATGTCTGGAATATATACTCACAAGCCGAGCATGAATCTCAATGAATCTTCTCTGTAAGGGAAGGGAGAACTACCTAACAATGTAACCATTGTAAAGTGCAACCTGGAGAAGTCATAATATAAATCCAGTGTTTTATTTCCTCTCCATCAGGGAGTGAAATGCAGGGCAGCGACTGGCACGCGTCTCCATGTGTGCAAGACAATGGGGTTCACAGCTGTACTCACTCCCACTGAACCTGTGGAAAAACTGTTAGGCTGTTCAGTCACACATGAGCTCTGTTACAAAACCCAGTGTGCCTTACCGCCTACAAAGGCAACTGGCTTAATCCCAAATATCATTGAAATTGAAATACATTGGAAGCTCAACAATCACAAAAAGAAGAAAAAAAAAACCTTCAAAAATTTTAGGTTAGCATGTTGCTAAGCTAATAGCTAAGTGCAATACTGTCTTATAATTTTTTTATGAAAATAAATAGTCAAATTGCATCATTGAGGGAAGTGTATATTTTATGGAGGTCATATTTTATGATTACATTCTGAACTATGTATTTTAGTTTATTTCACATCACAACAAGTAATACACAACAAATTCTAGTGACATTATAACAGGTTATTATAAATATAAAGATATTTATTTGAAAGTCCTGGTGTGTGGAAAATGCACTTTACAGATATACTCCACCTCACATACTGCTCTCATTCAACACAAATCCACAAGTTTTTGTGTGTGTGTGTGTGTGTGTGTGTACATATAATGTACATAGACACTTTTATGTGGGATGTGATTATGTGTGTGTGTGTGTGTGTGTATATAATGCATGCAATCCTTCTTTTTCTTATACTTGGCATTTTTATGACTTCATATATTAATTGAGCGACTACATTGAACATTAGAACAAAAAAGTAATTAAATGTGGTGTTCCCTCAGAAGAAAAAAACATCCATAGTCACATTATTCATCAGTTACTCATTTTATCAGAAGATCCTGACAGTATCAGAACAATAGCATTGTTTAATTTCTTCTTGCAACATTATATATAATGTGGCCTAGAATGCAGTGTAATTAATTTCCTGACTTTTGGATTATAGCCTTTGCATGTATCAGGAGCTTCACTGTGATACTTTAAAATCCAACCTCAGTAGGAAGCACACTTGGTTTTGTGACAGAGATAGTCTAAACAAGAAAAAGAGACGCAGAGAAAACAAGAAAGAGTAAGACCTGGCTGAAATGGTCTTGAAGGAAAGCACAGAAAAACAGTTACCGAAGAAGAAGAAAAAACTTTGGCACCATTCATGTGGAAATAGAGGGAGAAATATGCTGTATTAAAGATGAGGAGTTCAAATAGGCATAAATGCACAGGAAAGGTTTTACTGACTTACTTGGTTGCCTGGGTGATTGTAACTAAACATGACTTGAACTATTGGATATTGAATAGGTGCCAATGTCAAGGACAACAATAGCAGGGGCTTTTTAGCTGTCCACTAGGGGGAGCTGTGGTATTCCTTTTAAAGCCCATAAAGAACACAGGAATACGTGTGAATGCACGTTGTGCCTGTAAGAAATACATTAGTACGTGAATTTTACAAACATGCATGGATGGCATGGAACACTTTTGGGAAGCTGTCATGTCCTGCAGCGTGACATGCTATACTTCACTTATAACGATTGTAAACAATCCTTCTTTTTCTCATACTTGCCATTTTCAGGACTTCACATATTAATTGAGCGACTACATCAGTATCAGAACAATAGCCTTGTTTCATTTCTTCTTGCGACATTTTTTTTTTTATAAGAACAGCACAACCACTGACAGGTTTTCTGCTTCTGTTGTCCTCTTGTCATTCGTGCAGGATCCATTGCCTTTGCTCTTCCTCTGAGTACTGTTTTGCTCCATTGGGAAAAGGTGGAGCAAACCTGATCTTAGATTCATCATCTCTAGCCTTTTATCTGGTCTCATCTGGTTGGGATCTCAATAAAACGATGCCTAACTGCGAGGTGAGAATTTTTTTTTTTTTTTTCAGCTAGTAGACGTGCTGAGCTGGACTAGTTTTCCTACCATGTGATAATAGGGAGTGAAGGGAGTAAGTGTGTGAAATGATCCACCAGAAAGAGCCGCCTTTGCACAATTAGAGCTTGTGATGGTGTGATATCGTGATATTTTAACTGCGACCCTGTAGATATTCATATTAGTGGTTATTCTTATATAAGCATATCTGATAGCATCAATTCTGAATATACTGTATAGCTGCAGTATGCTGAGTGGAAGGTTTGACTTTTGGAGCAGCGGCCCTGGCATCTCTGCTGTTGATAATGCAAGATGAGCCAATATTTTACTGCAGCTTTCATCACAGTTTATTCATTTTATACAATGCAGAAGGCCAAAATGCGCTCATGGTGATTCAGTCAAACAGATTTTTTTATATATCTCACAGTTCTTTAATTATGGCCTTGTCCTTTTATTCTCACATCCTTACTGTTGTCTGAATATAAAGAATAGATCATTTGTATGGACAATATGGCTTCACATAGTCTGTCTGTAAAAGAGGGAAGTCTGGCTTCAAACAGAATTAATAACTTCGGAGTCTTTTCTGCAGTACGTTTTAGTTATTGGCTGTCCTGCACACATGCTGCTACTGTATATAATGCTTATTTAATCCATGTTTGGATCACACATGATTGTAAAGCTCTTTGGGTGTATGGCAATACACAGTAAAAGCCCTAAATGTATCATTCATTCATCCATTCATATATATATATATATATATATATATACTTATATGTAAAATACTAGTGCTGGTAACACCAAGTCTCTTTTACATTCATTTCATATCTAGTGTCCAAATACATTATGCAAACCATATTGACTGAGGAATGCATTTTTATTAATAAAAAGTGTAATTAAAAAATCAGAACTGTAACTAAACCATGTCTGATTTAGCTAGGGTTGTATCCCTGCAGCTCCCATGCACTGTAAGTATTATCTGATGTTCTGGGGCAAATCAAGGAGCTGTTGAGTCTATGACTATCAGCAGGACTTCAGTGATGGCCCATCAAGCTCATTATGATCCACTGACCAACATTATGTTGCAGACGCGAGTAGAGTTTCAAGCTTGTATGCTGGTAGCCCACGGGCCATTAAGAAACTAATGACATGTAGCTGGCGCACTCTGGCCGTGCATTTTAATGTCAGCATTACACGTTTTTTTTTGCACAGCCCGTCGTTTTCAGCACACGGGAGCTTCAGCAAAAGCCCGGACACACAGTCCAATATGCAACGTGTTCTTCAACATAGCTCAAATCGTAGAAAACATGAATGTGTGTGTGGCTGGTGTCAGCCAGCAGATCCAGTGCCAGTCCCACTGTGTCTGCTCGTCTGTGGACGTGGCTTATTTTGCATGGCAACTCACAAGCCACACTTCACAGGGACTTCATAATAACACCCCCTGCCGAGGTGACAGCCTGATTGGATTTCTGAAGGAGTCGCTTGCATGCATTTGCATACTAATTGACGAATGTTTTTTTTTTTTTTTCTGTCTCCCCTTCTTCCTTGACTCTCCTCATTCTTAAACTCTCACTAAATGATGTCCACCCATGACACATGAACTCGGCATTGCTCAAAATAATTCAAGCAAACGACAGAAACCGCTTTTTTTTGGGTTCACGACACAACTGATACCTACGGCAAAAGCGCATGGCTGAATTATTATTCTGTTTTAAATTGAGTATGTGCGTGCGTGTGTTTTACGACTCAAAAGAGTAAAAGAGGATTTCTCTCTGAGCTCAAAGATGAGAGCTGCTCCAGCTGAGAACACGTCAAGTCGGCAAAATAAGCCTCCCTGGAGAGTAGACACCAGGCAAGGCAGGAACAGCAGTGGCAGATGTGCCCCACTATAATGCAGTATATATAGGACATGCACACACACACACACACACACACACTCACACTCCCAAATGCCCTCTGCCCTTCATTACACACTTGCGCGCACACACACACACACACACACTCAAACACACCCACGTACCACCACACACCAAATTGAAGTGGATGTCACCAGATGCTGCTCTTACAGCCCGTGTTACTCAGGCGGTTGTTATTTTTTTTACTCCTACACGCGTGTAGCTTTGCCACAGTTTTAATTATATGGTATAAAAAGAGCTCATAGTCTCTGCTGGATGCTAGCGATTGGAAGGAGACCACACAGAATCAAACTGCAGGATTGTTTGTGCAAGTGCCAGTGTTATATACAAATGGCTCAGTGCGTCAAGTGGCAGAGAAAAGCGGTGTTGGTGGAGTGCCAATGTCTTTCATAGCATTAGGTTATGAAACAAAGCGGCTCTAGTCAGGTGTGCGACACGGTGAGAAATTAACTCGTTTTACCTCAGGCGCGGGGATAAAAAAGCCTCAGACTAATGATTTGATTTAGACATTTAATTAGTTTAATACATATTTCGCTGGCTTCTGCCCTGCTAATCTCCCTCAGAGCTGAGGTGGAAGGATGCTCTTGCCTTAGCTGGCCGGCCCAGGTTGGTTAAACTTTTTCTCCGTGACTGAGAGCTGCCGAGACGCTGGAATAAAATATGGATACATACATGCCCCTCTGCCTCTAAGAGAACGGTTTCAAAGGCACTGAAGGCTACTGAAATGTTCATGAGGAGAGCTCACTTCTCTGACAGACCTTGGCTCGACTTTCTCCCAACAAACACAAAATAGCACTCAGGTCAGGTAGCTGCTAACGTACACATAGCATACTTTAAGAACACTGAGCAAAGGCTGGCTGTGTTTTTTTAATGTGTCTGAAAGTGTGTGGATGGGCTTTCAAAGTCAACATGAAATCCATATTAAGACTATTTACTTTCTTTGTGTATGTTCATGGTTTTATTGTGAATGATTCAACGTTGCATGTTAGTCCAAAAAAAAAATGTAAATAAAATAAATTCAGAATGATTTGCAGGCTGCTTGTCACATAGAGACAACAATCCAGGCAACTCCTAATAAATAAGAACAACACTCATCCCACAAAATTTCTTCTTAATAAGTGTTGTTGATGTTGAAATGCAATTTGATCAACATAAAATATAAATATTAAATTATGCTAAAGTACTAAAACTAAAACTAAAGTAGAGCTATGTTATAAAAATACTGTCATTTAAATGAAAAAGACTAAAAAAAAAACTGAACATAAAAGCTAATTCTAAATATGGAAAATTACTAGAATTATTTAAAATGATAGGCTATTAAAATATATTTGGAAAAATTGAATATCACATATCATGTTCATTCTAAAAAATATTCAATAGATTCCCACAGAAATAAAAAAGACATGAAAACAGTGGAGGCAGCATTTTTATATCTATACTTTTCCAAGATTCATTACCTAAATCATTGAAACATACATGTTTTTGTACAATAAGTTATGTTTTAATATAAACTTCCTGAGCCAAGCTATGTGCTTTCCTTCTGATATTAAAAGTTACTTACAGGTAAAGGCAATACATTTAAATCTATTTTAACCAAAACAGATTTCTCTGTGTAGTTTTTAAATATTTTCTATCAACTCTTTTGCCTCCTACTTTGTTGCATATTTACATTTTCTTACTTTTTTCCTGGTAGGGTCTATTGACTTGTCTTGGTGTTTTCAGGTTGCAGTGTACTTAACGGCTCATTTGGTCAAAACCTGATATTTTTTTTTAGACAAACCCGCCATACAGAGAAAAGAAGAAAGCTAGAAGAGCGCCAAACGAGAGCCCCTGGAGACCGTATGTCTACTGCTGCGCTTGTTGTGTGCTGGGAGAGATGTGACGCTGACAGTGATAGCCTCGCTGGTCTCTCTTTTGTAAAGTGGTCGTTGCAGGTGATGGATTCACTTCTAATGGAGTGCTGCTCCCTCAGAGGGTTAGCGTTTACCCAGTGCTCCGCCACCCACTGAAAGCACCCCTACACTGCTTGCACATGAATAATTGCCCACTAGGGACTGATTTTGCTGTAGATACCCCAGTGTGTAACCCTCCCTCCACCACCCACCCGCCACCCCTCTAGGGAAAGAGGCAGGGGAGGAGGCGCGTGGGCCCAGTGTCAGCACGTTAAAGGCATTTTCAGGTCTGTATTTTCTCTTTCTCCACCTCTGATATTCTTTCATACAACAATTCATAGAAATGCCATTGGTTTCCCCAGTGTGTGTGTGTATGTGTGTGGAAAGTGTAATGCCCTTGGCTTTTAACAAGATAATAATGGGAGCTGAGAGCAGCAATGCAGCAGAGAAGAAAGAGAGGCAGGCCAAGCTCTTTATTGTCCTCTCCTCATTGTCATTGTGTATCTACCACAAGAAACCAGTGGAACGCTATCCTTTACATAAACACATACATAAACAGCAGCATTTTCACAAAAAAGCATTATGAAAAAGCTTCTGTTCTAAATAGATCTATCTCTCTCTCTCTCTCTCTCTCTCTGTCTATCTGTTTATCTGTCTGTCTCTCCGTTTGTCCGTCTGTCCATCCGTCCATCCGTCTGTCTGTCCATTTTATATACGTAATGTTACAGAAGACTTATATTTTATATAAAAACATACATGAATCATGCAACTTAACTGTCAAATATACACACAAATAATGCTCTCGCGTTCAAACTTAATAAATCTGAGGGAGGCAGTTTGATTGGATGTGACATGGAGATCTTTCAGCTCTGAATGTTACAAATTTGATAACAGACACGTTTTCTATTTATTAATTCTTCATCTACAAGTGATCAGAGAAAATAGTGTACTGTGGCATGTGACCACTGATGTTTTTCTGCCCATAACTGTGAGACATTCAGCCTGTGAGCTATACAGAGGACACATTTGTGTACTGGCAAAGAATCACATCATAAATATTACATCTTCTGATGATGGCTCCCAAGACGGATTGCATTCTTCGTCCATAAAACAGGCACAGGACAGATGAATTATTCATTTGGGCTGAAGCCACCTGCCCACCCCTCAGGAGAAACTCGGCACACATTTATAGAGTCTATTTACCTTAATTAGCCCCCTACATGTTTTTCTATAACCTGTATATTTGGGGTTGAAGATCTTGTACAATCGAAATGACAGCATAGACACAGAGCCTTGTTCTCGCACAACACGTGCCTGGCAATTGTTTGATTTTACATTTCACTGTGGATGTTGCTTTTGGAAGCACCATCATCATCGTCATTCCTGAAAGCCACAAGTGTTGATATCGGTTCTAGAACTAGGGCTGCCAAAGTTAACACACTTTCAACACATTCACCTAATTTTACTTGAAAACAGCTTCATTGTGTTTTGTCCCCTTTTTAATGACTGGGATGGAACGTACAGTACCTATGTAAAAGAATAAGCACATGTGTCCATGTTCAACAAATACACAAAAAAAAAAAACATAACCAAAGCTTCAGGCTTCAGTGTGTTAGTAAATGGATCAAATCCAGAATGGACTAAATTAAGTTTTTGTGGCTGTATATAGTATAATTTATGATATTGTGAGAATGCTATTGCAGTATTAAGGGGTGAAACACAGAAAATGGAGCAAACCTTAATGAGAACAATAGTAAAGGAGTGTTGTTGGCTAATAGAAAAATAGTTGTTGCATATTATATATTTATTACTTGCTTTTCATTTCTGTTGCCAATATTACCGCATTATGTGTAATTATATATAAAACATCAGTGATTCTTAGTGTATTGGTATAACATCAGTATGTCTTATTGGCCAAAATTATTGTTTGGTTATGCAAACCAATTGTTTCAGCAGCTGTCTGAGTGGCTGGTCTCAGACGATCTTGGAGGTGAACCTG
>JAUCMU010000039.1:8407295-8441642 GCA_032275025.1 Enteromius treurensis
TGAATTTTAGATCTTTAAGTCCATCTCATGAAAAATCGGAGCAGAAACAAAGGTGTTGCGTTTATATTTTTGTTGAGCGTAGTTATTTTAAACTTTTGCCAGCTCTAGCATATATGGTTCTGACATAAGTTTGTAGAGTAGCCGATAGTTTCTAGAGAGAAGTTTTCTCTCTCTCGATCTCTGTCTCTCTCTTGTTCTGTCTGACGCAGCTGACATCTCAACACTTCCTCTGTGCCTGCTGTCTTATGTTATCTGTCAGTCTGCCAATAACAGCACATGTTGAGTTATTGGAGCTTTGCTCAACATTAAACAATTAACTGGGTTTTGTTGTCCTTCCTCCCCCGAAAACACATGTACTTCGCTCGCTGCAGTTCACCCAAAGCCTAGATAAACTTTCTGTCATTACAAGCATTACAGTTTGAGACAGTGCCAGCGCATGAGTCTCTCGACAGCACATAGCTCCAATTAGCTTTGGGGCGAATGAAATGCACGGTATCTGTGACTCATGTAGACATTAAGAGAGCTCTATTTTTAAACTATGGAGGCTGCGAGTTGGACTTGGCCGACAAGCTAGTTAGCTGAGCGTATTCTGAGCAGGCTGGTGTGAGTCTGCTGAATCTTAATGGGGATACTGACGGTGTTGAATGTGGAGAATTGTGTGACAGTGCTGCAAGGAAAGAGCTGCGGGCGGCTTAGCTGATGCTGAGAGATGGAGAGGTAGAAAAAAAGAGATGTCTCCGTGTGTTCAGAACTGGTTCTCTGTGCACTGCTTGATCTTTCTGATGATGCATTCACAGACAAAGTCCCATACACAATTGTACTGAAACGTTAAAAAGTTTGAGGTTTGTAAAATTGGTCCAACTTCATATTTGGTGGCCGAACTACTATGTACTTACATAAAAAAATAAATACTATGTGCTAATAACTACAGTGTAGTTATAAATGTAATAACAGAAATTAATTACAGATGCTATTAAATGCAGGTATGTAAAAAAAACAAAAAAAACAATGTACACTGTACACAATAAGTGCATTGTATCAAATTATTAATTTAAATAATTTATATGTTCACCAAGGCTGTATTTATTTAATTACACAATACAGTAATATAGTCAAATATTGTCACAATTTAAAGCAAGAATTTTTATCAAATATATTTTAAAACAAAATTACTCATGCAATGTCAAAGCTGAATTTTTAGCATCATTGCTGCAGTTTTCAAAGTCAGAAATCATTTTAATATGCATTTTTACAATTTCATGAATTCTTTATTATTTAAAGAATAGTTTTTTTTACACATCCAAAACATTGGATTAATAATGTCTTTAATAGAAAATATAATATTTATTATTTAAAATTATTATTTAATATAATGCTATACAATTCTTTTTTTTTGTTTTTTACATTTGTTTTTAATTAAATCAATATGCAATGTGTCACAAAATGAAATAAAGCACATTTCTCTTAAAGAGTGCATTAAAAGGCATTAATGTTGATTGAGTTTTTCTTTTTGTGTAAATGTGCTAAAATCAAACTGCATTTCATGTCACGTAATTTATTCAGGCCATGAAAGTAGTCTGGTTATACATACTGTCCCATATTCCCTGCCCAGTGTTTGCATTAAAGGACAACGTGGCCCCTAAAGATAGTCCATCTGACACCGTCAGGCCTTTGAACTTGACTTGACATTAAGAGACAGGGCGACTTCCACAGACACATTCGCACTAATTGCCATTTGGAGCAGAGAGTCTCAGATGGAGACATGGAGAAACCAATAAGATTTCCAAGGGTCAAACAAAGCCTCTAGCCTCATTATGTAGACATTGACAGGCTTACTTAACCCTTCGGTCACAATGATAGAACGAGTAAGAGAGACAAGGGAAGAGCGAGACATTCAGCGAGCAGACGGTCTGATGCATCTTGACTAGATAGACATTAAATTTGCATTGAGTTGGGTTTGAGTGGCTCCGCCTAAACACTCTCACTTATGTTCACATGAGAAATTTTACTGCTGTTTTAATATTTCTGCGAAGAGTCTGTGAATTATTAACTGACTAAATATTGCCAGAGCTGAAAAAGCTTTTGGAGCGTGCTGCACAGGTACAGGGCTTGTATGATGAAATATGTAATGTGAGCTCTCGCTATATGGATTATTACTGAGATACCATTGCACTGAATAACCTGATGTTTGATGCGTATTATAAATTTCAGCAATAAGATACAAGAAGCTTTGCAATATGTAAACTGTATTTGTGGCTAAAAGGCAGTGTTGAACACAACACATTGCAGATAATCTAATGACTTTCTGCTTTTATTAAGCTGATCCTACACAATATATTATTAAATTATATTAATTTAAAAGTATTTAAATAGAAATAATGCATAAAATATGACATATCAAATTAATAAATAAGGCTAATTATTTAATTATTTAAGAAACTAATTATTTAAAAAATCATAGTTGATAATATAAAGGGAGCTAATATTAAAAGTTTTTGTTCATTTAAACAAAATAAAAAAAAATATTTTACCTAGTACTCTAAATACTAAAACTATATCTAAAACCTAATAAAAAACTATACAGACATAAAATAAAAAAAATAGAAAAAAATATCAGTGATATTAAAATAACTGTGTGTTGTGGGTTGTTATAAAAGCTGGATTAATCAATCATCATCCAGAACCAGAACTATCCATTTTATAACGGTAATTAATGTAACAGTTAAAGAACAGAGGCAGGTCGTTTTTCAAAACCATATTTTTAGTCTATCCACCTATCCAGTGACAGGTTCTGTTTTAGATTAATTTTAGAGCTACCGTGACCACAAAAATGTGGACAAGTGAAAAGAGCGAGTAACAGAAGAGGAAGAAGGTTAAAATAAATGCGAAAGAGACCGAGCACACGTCCAGGTGGCTCCTCCACCCAAAAACAGCTCTGAATCCACACAGCTGCTGGCATACGATTGACTTTCAACAGGCCTCTCCAGCTTTCTTTACTGCAACAGGCAGAGTAAAGCGATTGGTTTCGCCCCGCCATAATGGCTGGCCATGAATGCTGAGTGTGATGGTAGGAGCCCATTAGAGCCTCAATGGCTGACAAGACACTTAGCACTCCCAGGAGCTCAAACGGCCCTTTTATCACCGGCCTAAGGCTGGGCTGAGGCCTGAGAACTGGTGGCCAGCTGGGTCTTTACCCAACCCACACACACACACAAAACAGCACCTGTCTGGTATTACCCAAGGGCTGAGATTCCCAGTGTTGCCCTCAGCTGGCATGGAGACACAGAAGAGAGCATACTGGGAAGCAGCTGTGAGATTTGACAGCGGGGATTTGGTGAGATATGGGAAAGGAAAGGCAGCAGCTTTGTAAAGATTGTCAGAATTGCAATGTGCCGGTATGAAGTACAAAAACAGAAGGCCCGTATTGACTGGAAGATTTGCTCAGAGCCTGGACTTTGTTAGTGTTACTTTGGAAAGATGGTGACTTGAAGCCATTATAAAGCACTCAAGTCACCATTACCTTCCAAATCTTATTGAAATTACCTTGATAAAAGAGCAAAATACTTAGATTGGGATTCACTTTGGTGGAAATTACGCACACAAAGACATTCTGGGTGGTTTGCGCAACACTTTGCAGAGAATGCCGTTGCTGACCTTGCAGTCTTTCCTCACCCAGCTCAAGGAGCGTTTTTGGGGCGAACTGCATTAGTCTCACTCAGGGGTGAACACCAATCTCATACAACCTCTTTTCTCCACTTACTTCTTCAATCTGAGAGAGCACTACATGAGGTGCATAAAAAGTTCCTCCGGTCGGACTGTAAGTGCTTCAGAAGCTGTGGGGTGTTTTATTGGGGCAGCGTGCTGGCTTTTATCAGTTTTTTTGGACTGGTGCATGGGAGGGAGATGTTGTCAGCTGCTGCTTGTACAGATGGAAGGGCAGGACATTTTATTGTGAACGTAAGTGGATGAAGATACAGCTCTGAAAAGATAGTTGTGGCTCACAGAGCTCTGAAAATGTGTGCAGTTTAAAAATACATTTAAATGTGATTTATGTTTTTAATTTCTAAATTAAAGTATTTTGGGTTATGACAAAAAGTAAGTCATTGGTATTTGATAACATTTGTAGTTCAAATCAACAGTGAACATATTTTGTTTAAATTTTAGTTACAACATTTTAAAAAGTTGTATCTATTAGTGGACCTGAGCTGACACGGATTTACAAGGAGCAGTTGTGTTTATATTAAATATTGTAAATAAATATTAATAAACAATGCTTTAACAATGCGTTGCTCATTGTTGATGTTAGTTAATGAATGAAATATACTTGCCTTATTGCAAAGTGTTACCAAAACCTTTTTTTTTAAGTCATGTGGTCATATATAGTACACCTGCAGACCATGAATGCTCAGGTGAACAAGACTTTTAAATGATCAGATAATTTGATCTTTTTATGGCAAGGCATGCTTAGGTTATCCTGTAAAATGTCATGCAGTAAAATGGAATGATATTTGTGAATTAATAATTAAAGTTATTTGATAAAAATTCTGCTATAAACTCTAAAAATGTTTTAATCATTATTAAGATGTATATACACAAGGAAAATGATAGAAAAAAATATTTGTTCTCTACATACAATGACTGGATTTCATAACTGATAAGACTGATAAAAGAAGAACGCAGATCATTAGTGTCGTCATTTATTAACTCAAATAAATTGTTTAATATTAGCTCCTTGGTAATGACAGAAAACGGTTATGGCTAACAACAATGGACTCTACCATTTTAATTGAATTATTTTAGCGTGTTAAATGAGGGAGTATAGTAATGAGAGATATAGCGATGGCCGTTCTGTCTTTCCAAATACCATTGTATCCTTCATCCATGGATTAACCCAAAGAAGAAAAGCGTCCACATTTGCAGAACAATTGAGTTGACACAGACTGAGAAAGTGGAGCCAGGATCATCCCACCCGCCGCCCGCCAGAAAAGAAGGGCTAAACTGCTCCAGAGGCTGTCTTTGACGTCAGCACCAACTCCAACTTTCTTTGAGAACTTATATGAGCAATGTTTTTTTTTTTTCCATCCGTCTCTGTGCATACAGAAATAGGAAAATGGAGAACTAGCTGTTTTCAGTTAGAGGTGTGATAAAAAGCTTTGCTTTTGTGCTGCCGGGCTCAGTTTCATTTGGTCAGTTGAATGCTTAAAAGGAGAAGAAAAAAAAACTTTTGCTAATTGACAATGCCAATGAAATTCAGTAGCTATTGTAAGAGCTCCACGATGAAAAGCCTATTAAGAAGCGTTTGTCTAATGCCTCTATTCACTGACTCTGCAGTGGCTCTTTCACGGAAACTAAATTTGCTGATTTCTTTCTTTCTTTCTCACTCTCAAGGCTTGGCATTTGCCACTGCTATAACAAATTAAGTCTTTAGTTTGGGTGCGCTGGAATAGAAGACCTGGTTTAAAGATTGCTTGAAAACATTTCATACTAGTCACACTCTGAAGTCTGTCCAGACCAACATAAACACTCCCTTGTTACTTCCATTGAAATCTCGTCCAAATTAATGTGTGGATAGACTATGAAGATGTTTTGGCGGATTCCAATTAATTTCCGACAAAAGGAGCAGAGCGAGCCAAGGTCCTTTTTTGAAAGGACATATCTCCAGGAAAAGATTGTGGGCAAGAACTCATTTGTTTAACAGGCTTCTTTGCAGCTTTCACACATTTGATGAGACATTTATAAATCAGTTCTTTAAAAAAAAAAAAGAGTAGGATCATTTGAATTAAATAATCCTTAAAATACAGGTCGGTCTAGATAAAAGTGCTTCTTTTTAGCATATTTTTGTATTATTTAAATAACTTTTTTGTATAAATAATATAAAAAGCACTTTTGATTAGAAATATATATGAATTACATAATTGTTTAATTTTTGATTTATATATTCAACTTTATGTCGTTGTCATGATTCAGTGGTAAGAGGAGAAGAGGCGGATCCATGTGCAGCGTTTTATTAAACAACACAAGGTACAGACAAGCAGGGTCGATCAACAGCAAACGATATCATCAGAGGCATAGACAATAGAATAATCCTGAATGCGAAGCAGGGGATCGGGCGAACGGCAAACAGCATCCAAGGGGCGAGGCAACAGCGAAGGTCCGGGGCAGGCAGGGTCAAGAACAGGAACTACAGAAAACTAGGAAACACGGGGAACACGGCTTATAAATGGGGCAAACACCACAATGATCAGCGACAAGACAAGGTCGCAGATCATCAGCGGGATACACTTCATAATAAAAGTCCTGAACAGAGAGACAGACAAACAATGAACATAGTCCTGGCTGGAGTGTCCTCTGGAGGCTTCCGAGGGCAACTCCAACCTCGTGACAGTTGCTGTCAGAGGCACCTTAAAGGGCGGTACCCCCTACCCGAGTTAGGACAATTCTAAAGGCCCGTTGGAGAGAAAACCCTGCGAGGTGAAAACGCAGTCACATTTTTTTTTTTACCATGAGGGGAACCACCGGAACGCAATACAGTATGTCAAAAGTGTCACCCAGGAAATTCTGAGAATGCCAGTTATAAGATGACTTGCACCAACAGTACATTATAAGCTAAAATCTATTACTGTTTTAACTTATGTAAAAGAGCTTACTGTTAGAGTTACTATATAGTTAAATAGTTTTTGGACTTTACTGTATTTTGTTACCGGAACTAACTGTCAAAATTAGTTTTATGAATAGAGTATGTGCACAAAATCACACACTTTTTTTTTTTTATTCTGTTGTCCAATCTCATGATTGATGGAGCAGGAAGGCCAATTGTTCACCTGTTCCAGTCAATTTCTCTCAAGATAACAATATGAGATGCAAATTTCAAGTTATGGTTAATGTTTTGCCTCTTTGCTTTTGTTTGTGTTTTGTCTGTCGTTCACTATAACTTTCTTCCGTCTTTCATTACACATTTCACAGGCCAGATCTCAACATTCAGCGGGAGGGATAGGGGTTAATAAGTGCAGTCACCCCTGATTTATTCAATTTGTTGAGTCCAGCCAAACAATGCGACAGGAGCTTTATTTGACCATCAGCTCAGTGTGAGTCTATTCAGGGGTTCAACCATAACAAAATGATGGAGTTCGCCACCACAAAACCGACATGCTTGTTCTCCAGGGCTTTCAATAAATCAGTCCTGCTTTGCTGCACATCGTATGAATTATGGGACCATTAGGCTTTGAGCATGTCTGGATCTCTTTCATCTGGAATTCCGAAGTGCCCTTTGTAATACAAATGAATGGGGTGGCAGAGTATGATAATTAGATATGCTTGTTTGGTTAGTCTTGATAGTTAATCCAAAAACATGAAACCTTACAGGTTCGTAATGACATGAGGGTGGGTGAATGATGTCAGAAGTTTTATTTTTGGGTGAAGTGACGTGTTAAAAGACTGTGGTGATGGTCAGACTCTTGTAACAGTCTGTGCTTTTGAATTTTTCCACCTTGTTGTTTTCTACACAGGTTAGAGCAGTGGGTTGTTTGTGTGTGTGTGTGTGTATGTGTGTGTGTGTGTGAAGATCAAGCAAACAGGAGGACAAAGACAGACAGTGGGAGAGCATGCTGATCAGGCTGTAGATTGGCAGCTCCAGAGGAGTTCATCAGCACATGCTTCAGTGCCAACAGAGACTGTCTCTCCACAGCCGAGTAGAGGAGGGACACGTGACATTGGTATGGTCCCATCTCAGGGTGCTGAACAGATAGATACAAAGAAAAAACTACAGCTGAGCTATTGTCCACATACTCATCTTTATGCTGACATGCTGATGAATGGCCCACCAACTTGCATTTACAAGCAATAGCTTGAACAAAATCAAATCATATAGCTAAAGTTAATGTATTAAATATTATGAAAGGCTATAGACCACAGTGTTTACATTTTTAAAGTCAGCCTATGATTATTTATTGTTTCTGCATCATAAACTGCATCAGCTCGAAGTATTTTGACTTTGAAAAAATAACACAGGTCACCTTAATGGACGCTATTCATCAGTCTGCAATAAGCCCTTTTTTAAGGTGCCATTGAAAAATCTTGATTTTATAGTTTCCTAAATACGTATAGACTTCGACTTGATGACTTTGCTGTTTTCTGAGGCTTGGCAAGGCACTGCAATTAACCAACATTCAGCTCCTGCCAAAAAGAACGATTGTGCTTAATCAGTCGAGTGTATTATTGAGTCTGCGTTAAATTAACTTACAGTCAGAAAGATTTTCTCTTTGTAGAAAAATAAGTAAGTGAATATTTATTTATTTATACAGTGGTCACTAAAAATTTTGGATAACTAAGAATGGATTTGCGTTGCATTAGATGACAAAATATCTGACCAACTGGCATATGCAAATAAATGGTGCTAGACCTTTTCTCAAAGGTACAGAATCTACACATTCATGAACCTTTTTGCTTTAAAAGAGTATTCAAGATGAACCTGGACCACAAAACCAGTCATAAGGGTACATTTATTTTTAAAACTGAAAGCTGAAAAAATTATCTTTTCATTGATGTTACCTAAAGTTTGTTAGGATAGGACATTATTTGGTTGAGATACAGCTATCTGAGGGTGCAAAGCAAAGAAAGAAAGAAAATATTGGGAAAATAAAAGAAATGATGTCCTTGGCAGTGCATTTTGATAATCAAAAATTAAGTTTTGAGATATTTACAGTAGGACATTTACAATATCTTTACTTAATATCCTAAAGACCCATATATCTAGAGAATTAGTAGAATTAGTATTTGCATTAAATACAATCAAATGTTAAGCGTCACCAAGGATATTTTGGGAATGTCACTTGGATGTTATACATTTTAATTGTGTTTTACTGTAAAATATACAGTTCTATTTCAAATTTACCCTGTTTATGAGACAGCTTACTGTTTTAGTGGTTTTACTGAAGAATTTGTACAGTTAAAATGAAGTAATTTCCCCATCCATCCTATTAATGTCGACAAAAAACAATAAAATGCAAAAAATAAGAAATGGCCTTTAAATGTTATTTTATAAAATCCTATTTTTTTCCTGAGCAGTTTGAAAATAAAAAGAGTTCAAATAAAAAAACTGCATCTCTATTCAGCTCCCCCCACCTCTAGCCTCTGATTAATTGTGTGCCTTACTCATTGTGATTCTGCCTGTTTTAATTAGCTTAGGCAAGCTTTTGCATATTGTACTTATTTAATTTCATCATGTGCGAGAGGCAATGCGAGGCATAATTTGGAAAATGAAAGGGCTAGCTTTTGCCAGTGTGCACACAAAGGATTCAAGAAGCCACTGGAGTTCTGAAGAGCAAACATGTTCATTCTGATGAGACAACAGCATCTCAGCATGTTCAGTCATGCTGCACACTGAGCTTTCTTTTAATCATGACTGAATACCTGATGAGACTCATTAACTAAGATAACGAAATATCACAATCATAATTAGATTATGCTATATATGTGTATAATAATGCACTTGCTGCATTCAAACTGACACTGTGGTATGAGAAGTCACAGGGAGAGCCGCCACACACTACTTTAAATATAACTTATCTTGTCATTTACTCGCCCTCATGTTGTTCCACACCTACACTGAAAAAAACTTGGTGTAGAAATAATATTCACTTATAAGTTGCTAAAAAAACATTACAAACAGACAGCAAGTAACACATTAAATTAAATGTGATATTTTCAAGCAGAGAAACTAAAATATTACTTTCTTGTACTCCAACATGTGAGTTTTCAAAGCTATATCATGACCAATTAGTGTATTTTAGTACATACAATGGAAATCAAGTGTTCCCCTTCAGTCGAGTCACTCCGACGTTAGATATGGGAACTCGCATGAGAGACCAATCGCCTTTGAGTAATGAGAAAAGGTCAATGAATATTGGTGTGCATTTAATTACAGCCAGGTGCACCTTATCACTACGTGAGTATAAGAGGGCATGAATGTAATGCACTTGCAGCTTTTTGCTTCGGAGCCTCGCTGCATTGAGTGCTGTTTGAGTCTGCAGAACGGGAAAACTACTGTGTGTGTGCTCTCCTCTCCTCCACCCTCTCCACCTGTGTGCGGTCCACCCTCGATGGAGGAGCAGCCAGGGGTAATGTGTTCTCTGCTTCTCTGCCTGCGTAGCGCCGCCTCCTGGCGTGGACCGCCATGGCCCCTGTCCAAGGCATGTAAGATCTCGCCGCTCTCGTGGACCGGGCTTGCTACGCTGCGGGCCAGGCTGCTACCTCCTTGCGCACGATGGCCACACTCCAAGTGTACCAGGCCAAAGCGTTGAAACATCTGCACGAGGGTGGATCTGATCAAGGGGTCATGCAGGAACTCCGTGCGGCGACCAACTTCGCTCTACGGGCAACGAAGGTCACCGCACGTGCCCTTGGTCAGGTGATGTCCACGGTAGTTCAGGAGCGCCACCTCTTACCTCTTAAACTTGGCACAGATGGCCGACGCCAACAAAGTTCGCTTTCTTGATGTCCCCATCTCCCAGGTCGGCCTTTTCGGCGACAGTGTCAAGGACTTTGCCCAGAAGTTCTCTGCAGTCCAGCAGCAGACTGAGGCGGATCAGTCACATCTTGCCTCGGAGGGAGTATACTACGATGACCCAGAGTGCCCAGCATCAGCCTGCTCGTCACCGAGGGCATCCCCTCGCGGCACCCAGACCTCCTGCTCCGTCCCCCACTGAGGCACACAATGCCAGGTTAGAGGTGCGACGTCACGCTCAGGGTCCTGCCAAAAAAACCCGCAAGAAAAAGTGCCCCTGAGACGGGCAGCCCGGAGGAGATAGAGATTTGCTCTTCTGGGGACAACAACATCGGCCCCCCACTCGCGTAGGAGGGCCGTGAGCGGTACCTGTGTACTCGTGCCCTTGATACCCCTTTCGACCAGATTGGAGGCTTGGTTACAGCTTCCCAATCCCTTGCGGTGGTTGTTTCTGACAGTCCGCCTCGGCCATGCGATCCAGTTCGCCAGGCGCCCGCCCAGGTAAAGAGGCATTCTTCACACAACTGTCTGCTCGGACACAGATGCCGCTGTCCTGTGTACGGAGGTTGCAGTCCGACTGGTGAAGGATGCAATCAAGCCTGTTCCTCCAGCCGAGATGAGGTCAGGGTTCTACAGTCCCTACTTCATTGTGCCCAAAAAGAGCGGTGGGCTGAGACCCATCCTGGATCTTTGAGCTCTGAACCGGTCCCTTCTCAGCCTTCCTACGGGCCAGAGTGCCCTTGGGACAAGTGTCCAGGCATGTCGTGGTCCACATGGATGCCTTCTCCATGGGCTGGGGTGCAACTTAAGCAAGGCAGAGATATACCTCGTTGGCTCCCCCGAGTCCTCCCATTGCCACCTGTATTACTCCCTCAACGAGGCACCCCTTGGCAGGGATGCACTGGCTCACAGTTGGCCTCCGGGGCCCAAGTACGCCTTTCCCCCAGTGAGCCACCTTGCACAGATCGTGTGACCTCTCTAGCAGATATCTGTAAGACTGAAGGCCGCTAAGTTCTGCGACCTTCGCGCAGAGGCTGTGTCCCGCAGTCGAACCTAGAGCAAAGTAGTTCCGACCTTCGCCCAGTAGGTTGTGGCAACAGAAAACCTTATTTTCCACAGTCAGCCAGAGGGTTGTGTTTCCCTTCACTCATATCCATATCTTATTAATATAGTGTTTCCTTGAATTTCACATGTAAGAACTGTGTATATGCTTCATGTCCCCATCCCCCCAACCCATGTGTCAGTACATCTGACATCCCTGCGGGGTCCCTATTTGGCCCCAGGGCGAGAGGTTGATTACTTGCAGACTCTCCTGCTGACACGCTTGCCTGTCGGTACCGGGGTCTCTGCGTAACGAGGCCTCGGGGTCGTGGCCGATTCCACGGATCTGATATGTAATCTCGGAATGATTCGACTGAATGGGAACGTCTAATGCCGAGTTCGACTGCACGATTTTAGCCCCGATTTTGACTCGGCGACAGGTTTTGAGAAATTGCCGACAAACGCCCGAAATCACAGGTAAATCGGTGCTTGTTCACGTGAGTGACAATCACACAGTGCGAACTATCAAAGACGCGATCTGAGAGAATCGCAGACACCTGTGAGATATTTGGCATGCTAAATATCTGGACAGATTCAAAATCATGCCGTGTTCTGACTGAATAACATTGGCGATTACCTACAGCCAATCGGAGAGAGACACATCCAAGGCAGCGGAACGTTGGGGGAGGAGTTACGAAGGTATTGCAGGTAATTATCCTCGTCCATAATCTTCTTTTCGTTGCAAATGAGTAAACATGATATTTGTATGACAAGCATAATATGCTTGCAATTATTTTTAATAATAATTCCAGTCTCACGTGAGAACTCCGGTGACCTTGCGTTGTTTTCATGTCACTTCTCGCGTGGGTTTGGCAGTGAGACAAAGTTGTCAGCAATTCTTCCTGTTGTAAAGTCATGCAGTGTGAAACCCCCTTTCGGAAACCACCTTTTCCCCCTGAAGGAGGGAACGGAGACGTTACATCCCCTTGCCAAGACCCTGGGTCGCACTGACACCGGCTCGGCTCCTCAGCGGAAACCTGCAAGTGCATTACATCCATGCCCTCTTATACCCACGTAGTGATGTAGTAATAAGGTGCAACTGGTTGTAATTAAATGCTTTCCAATATTCATTGGCCTTTTCTCATTACTCGAAGGCGATTGGTCTCACATGTGAGTTCCCATATGTAACGTCTCTGTTCCCTCCTTCAGGGAACGTGGGTTAACTACATAACCTTAGACATTTTTAAAGTTGGTTTGGATCACATTTTCTTTAATTGTTTAAACACAAGCAGTAGAATTTTTTATTTATTTTTTTCTTTCACAAGAGAAAGAAAATCATATAGGTTTGGAACAACATGAGGGTGAGTGAATGCTACCCTTTTACAAATAAAGAGTTAACACTGAAACACAAATATATGACATTCTAAAGATACTCTGTTCTCGACAGAAGTTCTCTGTGGCTGTTTAAAGTAGGTGTTGTAAAGAAAGAGAAATAGAAACAGAAAGAGAGAAAGATATCCATTTAGGTTAACAGAGACAGATGACACTCTCCGTAGAGCGTCAAATCACGAGCTCCGTCAAGCAGCCGCATGAGTTTGCAAGGAGCAGATGGCAGAAGGGACAAACATGGCTTATTTAATCTGCTTGTGTTTGCAAGGAAGTAATTGTGTTTTAACCTGGGGAGAAACAGAATATTACAGCCTGGCAAACAAATTACACTCACCTCACTAGTCTACAGATGACTCCATTTGTCCAATCCACTGGTCTGAGTAAGATTTGAGTGAAAACAAGAAAAGAAAGAAAAAGAAACCCCGGGCTGTCAGGGTGTTTGTTTTCTTATTACAGCTTTGATGTTTTTACGAACATATATTTTTGTATACTAAAGGGGTCGTGTGAGGATTCAGATTTTCCGATAAAAGTGTTTTTTGTACCTTCGCTAGCTTTTAACACAGTGTCCTTTTGAAAAACGCAACTGTAAACAACTGCTAGCAATAATATGCTGATGTACATTTTTCTTGCTTTCTCTTTTTTGAGTCAAACAGCGCAGAGGTCAAAGGGTCACAGAGAAAAACAGCCATCGTCGAAGAACGAGGCTCAAAACAAAGGCATCTCGAGCGACAAATCTCACGCCACACTGACTGTCTCCTACCAGATTAACTTTTGATTAGATTCAGAGTAGATATCTGTTCCTGACTACGTTTATGGAAATCACCCGTGGTAATTATTTCTCCTTTTTCGTCTCTCGGGCGTTTGATTACCCTCAGTGTGTTGTGAAGTTAATGTTGGCGGCCTCAGCAGGATGCCGGGAGTGATGAGACGAAGGCTGCCCCGCGGCTAGCGCTCCATCGGCGGCAGCTTATTTCACACCTCTGAGGCTTCACTCAGCCAATGAGATCTACCCCAATCACACAGAGACAATAAAGAAACGTACTGCCTCCTGCTCACTCATGGGCCTTTCATGCGGGCAGGCTTGGTAATTACCAAATGGAGATGGGTTTTGATGCAGTGGTCAAAACAAGAGAAAATCACAAGGCGATTGAAATGTTTCGAATGGAATGAAGACGAGTGTGATGTAGCGCTGGTGCTGTTTGTTCTGTTGTGGCTTAGAATAATTGTAACCAGAGGAAAAAACAAACGCAAAGCCTTCAAGGGTTTCTCTCAGCATGTGAGCACATGCACATCCCTAACACGGGGGCTGGTGTTCAGATGTGTGGCATCTGTGTGACAGATGACTGAGTGAAATATACAGTACACAGCCAAGTTAGTTTTTTAAAATGTTATATCCAGTGGTTCCACACAACTATGTTAATGTCACGTTTCATGTCTGTTTAGTTCAGTTTTAGTCTGTGTTCTTGTATGCCTGTCTTAGTTTCGTTTTTCCCTGTCAGTTCATGTTTGCCCATATTTGGTCCTTCCTGTGTCAATATGTAATTATGAGTTGATTCCCTTCCACCTGTGTTTTCCCAGCTGTGTCTTGTCTTGTAATTAGTCTTCTGTCTTTAAAACCCCTGTCTTTTGAGTTCAGTGTTGTCCGTCAATATATGTGTTAAGGTGTTGTGTAATCTCCGTATTTAGAACTATTAAAAAAGAAGTATTATTTTGAGAATCCTGCTCTCTCCTGTGTTCTCCTTCATCCTCCTGGGCACGCACCGTGACAGTTAAGTATAGCTTTGGCCGTTCTTTATTTGTTAAAATGAAATCAAGATTTTAAAACTATAGTTTAGATTCTCTTAGGTTAATGAGCCCAATCTCACAGAAATTCGTACATATTTTACGAGGTGGCTAATTGTTAAGACCTGACGAATTCATACGATTTTTGCTAAATCATACATATTTTACGAGTTGCCCATATGTTTGAATTTGTACAAATGACCTGAACTTGAACTTGATTAAGAGCACAATGGTGGAAGTTTATGTTGTGATTGTTCCAGAAATCAGAAATTGTTCACTATGAGCTTTATAGATTTTTTGGAAATATTTCTGATTCAATGTTTAGCTAAAGAACAACATTAAATCCAATTTATTTTATTTTATATTTTTAATTAAAATTACTTCTGTCTGATAAACATAAACTCTTTTTTTTAGCAAATATTGATATGCAATTATATTTTAACTTAAAATGAATAAAGACATTTTTAATCTATTTATATAGACAAAAAAAGAATCTAGGCCTACCAAACTGTACCCATTGATTAATATATTGATTAATCATTTAGAGGGGAATGAGCAAGTGACAGAATAAAACATTTTCACAGTTAGAAGGTCATTCAGTTTTTAGCATTAAACTCAGACTAATTGAAATTAACCTATAAAAAAAAATCAGCAACACTGATATCTAATTTAAAGTGCATCACCTCAATAATGTAATTAATGCATTATAAAATACGCGTTTGCAGCATTGTGGCTTTTTTATTGGAAGACACCTTCAGTATCCTTCCAAACAAATGTATTACAGCTCCTTAGATAAGAAAAGAACGAGTTAGCTTGCTTTACATTGATCTTGCACCTCATACAGGTCTTCAAGTTAAAGCCCTCGCCTCTGTTTCCAACACCGTTTCAGAGACAACACGAGAGTTTATCAAAATCAAATATTTTCATCCATATCTGATTTTCCTCAGAGCTTCAGTCACTGTGACAGATGAAAGTGCTGAGCCGTTGTCACAAAGACCCGCTGTGATGGTCTAGTGGTTACGATCATCTACGCCAGAGAAAATATTCACGCATTCGTACCTGTGTAGTATGAGTGTGTGCGAGAAGATGAGACGGTGTGTGTTGATGTGAGAGCGAGTGTATCTGTGATTGAGTGTAAGAGTCCATCTCCCTCTTCCCAGCTGTAATGATGCACAACAGTCAACTTTCTGCACCTGGAGCGGTGACCCTGCTGTCCGTTCACCTGCCTGTCCCCCTCTCTGGGCTCTCTTTCACACTGCCCAGCCATCCGCAAACTGCCACTCCAATGAGGGATGAAGCCCATCCTATGGATGATGAATCACTAAAAAAGAGAGTACCTGTCAGGCTGGCAGGAGGGGAGAACACTGCTGGAAGGAGAGCTCGGGCCGGAGACGATGATTGGCTGTGCCTTAGCTTGACAAGTGAAGTGTAAATGCGTCGCCATCACGGGCCCTCCTCAACGGCCCCTGCGGTGACAGAAAGGGACATTTGCCAAACTGTCAGGAAGGGGAAAAAACGTCTGACACTGATCGCTGGATATCGCCGGGATGAGAAAAAAATGGGGGAAGGAGTGAAAGAAAAGAAAAATTGAAAGAACGAGAGAATACAGCAAAGAGAGGCACATAACATGGTGTAATGTGCACAGAAATTGCAGTGCAGCATATAGCAATTATTCATCTCACGCTGAGCAAAGGGGTCAGTGGCCGGTCTAATTGCCACCTAACTCTAAGCTTTAGTTCTGTGCCATTTTTAGGATGTTAAGTGTCACCTTTTAGCCCACCTATAAGGTCTCGCCTGTGCAAGTTCTTTTCTCATGCGCGATAATGTAAGTAGATGTCTGTGTTTATACCTGCATAAGCTATTTGCAAGAAGTTTGTCTTAAAGGTTCACCAAAAAAAAGGAAATTACCCCATATTTTACAAAACAAGCTAGGTGATTTTCCTCTTTCAGACATTCTTTATAATAGTATCTATCTAGAGATGAAAAAACTACCCTTTTCCATCATAAACACATATTACACAAACAACCTGGAATTAGATAATCCAGTCACATGAAGTGTGTCGCTCAGCGGTGTTGAATCTAACACTTTGGCCTCAAACTCAATTCCTGGAGGGTCACAGCTCTGCACAGTTTAGCTCCAGCCAGCTCCAAATCACACCTGCTTGGAAGTTTCTAGTGATCCTGACATCAAGAGATTGATTGGCTGGTGTGTTTGATAAGGGCTGGACCAAAACTGTGCAGAGCTGTGGCCCACCAGGAATTGACTTTGAGACCAATGATCTAACACTTATGTGCTAAGTATGTTCCCTATAAGTCAACCATTTGTTTTTACAATGAAATTATTATTTTTTTGTAATTTGCACTCATAGCTTTGTAGCTTTCTCTTTTTTCATTGTACAATTGCTTCCATTTTACCATTTTCCAATAATAATTGGTAACATTTAATAAAACCTGATATGTATAGATACTGTAATATTTTAGTTCTAAACTTTTGAGAACATTATCAAAGACCAGTTCACTTTGAACAAACGTTCTAATAACTTTGAGAGAACCTTGCCAGAACGTTAACCAGAGTTCCGACAATCTTCACTGTTAGTTGGATACCTACTGTTCTGCTAAGCCACTGCGTGCATGTTAAATTTAGAGCATTCTGAATCTGAAAAGCACCCGTCTCCATTTAATAAACTAGCATGACTTAATGTGGCCCATCAATGGCGTACTGTGCTGAAAACATTCTTCATTAAAGTAAACAAGATTGTAGTGCTATTCTCCTACATGCCTCCTCATAACTGAATTAAAGCATCATTTGCATAACCCAGATTGATGAGTTCGAAAGGAAAAAATCAGTACAATGAAAATAGGTGCTCTTGCCCCCGCTGTAGCATGATTCCTAGATGAGAATGTCGCACTCCATTAGAATGGCAATACTTCATCATTTTTTTCCATTACACTTTGCGATAATAGCTCGGAGTCCTTTTTTCTCCCACATATAAATACATTTTTATTGCTTTTAAATTGTGAATTTGATGAAAATGTTGTGGAGCACAGAATTCCTTCTTTTATCCTAATACGTGACGCCCCTCCGTGAAGTGTAGCATGTTTAATGCAATCTGTACATATTGATCTTTATGGAGTTTAAATAATAAAAAGTCAAGAAATTGAATATTCTGCTTTTTTATTCGGTGACATCTTATATGCTCGATCAATACGGCAGTAGCGACAGCCCCTGTTTGTTTTGCTTCAGAACTTGTTTTTGACTTCTTTTTTTCAGTTACCTTCAGAACTATTTAAAGTGCCACTTATATACCGCAGTGCACAAAAATAAAATACCTTGATAATGTGTCTTATTATTTGCACGCAATACTGAGAAATACTTGAAAATACACAGCAAATAAATAATTAAACCACCTCCTCCTCATTCCCTGATTTTAGTAAACACGTTAAGAGTAGGTCGTGCCTCTGTGGGTCGACAGATTTATGTGTGTGTGCGTCAATCAGATGGTGGAGCTCAGAGATCAGGAGATTGTTCTGGCTGGTGAAATTGCAGTCAACCCTGGCAACAGATTTTCTTTGCTGAGAGACTGAACTGAGGCTGCTGCTTCTCTTTCTGTCTGTTTAGCTGCCTGTGGAGTCAAATGCTTCCCTGCATTCATATCCCTCTATTGTGCTTCATCAATGCTTGATGTGAAGCATCTATGGTTCCTGCAACATACATTCATGCATGCTCACATATTATTATCCTATTGTGTGTTCACTACCTTTCCCCAAGTACTATGGTGAAGCTGACATTTATGTATACAGCTGAATACAGATTTGAGTATTTTTTCATTCATTTTCATTTTTTTCATTTCAAAGAACTGGCTCATAAAAGTCAGTTAATGTGAATCACTATATTTTTGATTCACTAATTTGTCGGTTCAGTGTGCTATACCACACTAAAAAGAATTAATGTATTTGTGAATCAGACTAAACTGATCGTGCTGTTTGTTTCTGATTCACTAAATTCCGCTTAAAGGATTTATTACACTTCAATGTAAAGATGTTTTTAGATATGTTTGTGCTGTTATTACACAGCCTTTTAATTGCATCATATCTTAAACAGAAGGTCAGCTTAAATTTACAATTTAAGTACGCTGCAATTTGGCTGAATATTCAGTACCGGGGGAGTGCAGTATGTTATAGAATTTTGAAATTTGTAAAGCAGAGAAATCTTGTGATGTATAATTCTTACGATATATATATTATTCCGTGCAACTAAAAGCAGTTTCTGGATGTTGCTAGCATTGCTCATGGACATTCAGTTCACACTCTTTAGAGCCCTTCAGAACCCACTGGTGAAACATGCACAGAAATATAATGAGCATTTTGTGATTAATGTTGCTTGCAAAGAATTTCAATTTCAATACATTGATTCTTTTGAATGAAGATACCCACAAGGGTATACCAGAGAGAGCAATTACGACCATCCCTTACATCTTATATGAATTTTGCATCACTTTCAGAAAAACGGAATAACTCTTCAAGTGTTGCGCTTTGATTAATAGATTCTTTGTGACACCGATTAAATAATTCAATGTAATTAAATGTTGGCTGGTCAAGCCTCAGTGCTTAGCTGAGTGACAGATTGTATTTACAGCTTCACAAACATCCTCAAACGTGGCTGTGCTGATGATTCTGCAGACAGGGTGCAGCAGTGCTTCAGTCATCATTTCCCTTGTGAAGATGTTACTGGAGAGAGGGACCTGTCACACAGGAAAACCACAGATCTCCCTGGAGCCTTCACCAGGCTTAAGGGAAAGCAGATGTGACCCAGGGCGTGGAGGGGAATGACAGGTGTTTCACTCTGTTGCAGCGGCTGGTGATGGAAACGAGTAAACATCTCCTCGTGAACACGCGTGGCCCAGTAGGAAGCACAGCTTTAGGTTGTCATCAGTTGGCACTAGTTCAACCCCAGAATGTGAGTATGCGAAAACTGGCAGAGGCTCAAAATGCTTTAGTGGATTTCTATAGGGCAGAGAAGTTTGAGTGGTTTCACCACAGGTGGCTGCTTGTGTTGGGTGGAATCACACTAAATGATGTTTTAAGTTCGTAAATAAGGCTTTCTGGATTTTCATGAACTATTGTTTAAATTAGCGGAAATAAAAAATTCAAATTCACTTTTAAGTATGTATTTGTGTGTGTGTGTGTTTGTATAAATATATATATATATATATAGCACCTATAGCCTACATAGCACAGATTTAATTCGATATTTAGTCATAACATTTGATGAATTAGCTGTGTTAGTATTTTTTTTTTTTACCCTATTTACCTGGGGTGTCTCGCCTTAAATATATATATTTTTATAGTTTTGCCATTACATGTGGATATTTTTGAGCCCCTAACGACTTCTCAACCATTTAATACTTGATGTGAGTATTAGTAAATAATGACAGAATTTTAAATTTTTGCCTTTAAGTATCCTATAAAAAATATTTTTTTTAAAGTTATGTTTATGAATATTATGTGGTGCATTTGTCATTCTTGAGCATTAAATCTCCCTCAGCAAACAAAATAAAAATTATAAGATTAAGTAATGACTGAATTAGGATAGAGCGGAATCCTTCAGCCATGTGAAATTAAGTAAATGCACTAAATAAATGTGCTGGCATTGAACACATTTCATTATTTCATTAAATAAATGAAATAAACTCAA
Organism: Enteromius treurensis; assembly: GCA_032275025.1. Taxonomy (NCBI): domain Eukaryota; kingdom Metazoa; phylum Chordata; class Actinopteri; order Cypriniformes; family Cyprinidae; genus Enteromius; species Enteromius treurensis. Next base: position 8,427,704 of record JAUCMU010000039.1, read on the forward strand.
ACTATTCTTTCAATTCAATATTTTGTCTACCTTGTAAACAATTTTACATGTCTATAGGTGAGCACATCCACATAGTTGAAAAGTACACATTTTATATGATTAGAATCTAACAAGTAAACCACTGTCCAGTTGATGTTACTGTACATAAAGCAATTAATTTCACTCACTGGGTAATGTATGAAAGTGTACATTATTATCTGTATTGAAAAAGCAATCAGTGGCCAGTCAGAATCACCCTGTTTGAGTTTGATAAACAAACTCAGAGAAACATTAAATGAAGGCAGTGAATGATTAAGAGCTGGAAGGCTGCTGCTGAGCTCCTATTATAAAAAGAGAAATGAAGAGGGAAAGAAAGAAAGAGTGAGAATGAGAGGCCAAGAGTGCCTCTTATCAGAGAGCGTGCAGGGCCTTACAGCTCCTTTTGAACTCTTCAGGTCAATTTTGTGAGCAAGGACAGAACAGGACGAAACACAAACAAGCTGCCGGCAATAAAAGAAGCATGGGTCAGAGGTGCCGATACAGTGAGAGACACGCTTAAGAGCTCTCTCATTCTCTCAGTCTCTCTCTCTGTCATTCTTTTCACCTTGGCACAAAGGCAAAACATTCGAGCTTCAAGGACACCAGAGTTTTCCACTAGTTCCTTGACACTAGCTAGTTCTTTTTAAAATGATTGTATTCTGTAAGTCAGTGCATTGTTATCTATTTCTCCTCAGCAGAGCACTGTGGAAACAGAACGATTGCAAATGTAATATAGATTTAACAAACAAGAGGTTAATACTGAATGGATCATATTTTATACCCATAGCCAGTTTATTTTTGCTTTATCAACAAACATAGTTTCAGGAGTCCTTGTAATGCTTGCAGAAAAAAAAAAGAAGTCTTATTTGTATTTAATGAAGCATGTTATTTCATTGCTCCCTCAGTGTGCTGATTGCTTTGGGGAAAAAGTCAAGCTATAAAACAGTAAATCTAGAAAATGCATTGCATAAATGAAACTTAAAATGCCAGTTTGTCAAGATGTAAAGCTTTTTTCTACCTCAGTCATATTTGTTTCACACACTTTGGCCCCTTGATTCTTGTAGAGTCCACTTTTAAATGTGCAAAAAGAGATTCGTAGCGATATGGAGATGGCTTTAATTAAGCGACTCTGCCATAGTACGTCACTTTAACTGATAACTTTGTTCTCTATTCAAGCGAACTGGCAGCTCTCTCTCTTGCTCTCTAATTTTTTCCATGTTTTGTTTTGTGACTCATTCTTTCTTCCGAGAAGTGATTTATTGTTTTACATAAGCTCTGTGACACAGAGCCAATTCCTCTGATTAAATGGAACTGATTTGGTTTCAGGTCAATGGTTTATCTATTCACTGGCTTTTAAAATAGGTCTCATCTTGATTAAGTCAGAGGAGTCGTGCAAGATCCATTGATCAATTAACTTCCTTTGAATAATATCTGTATTTAATGGTATGAAAAATAAAAAATATATATATTAATTAACAGAAACTAGCAGAAACTTTTCCCCCCCAGTGGTACATGATATCAGACATTTTAAAAAATAAAAATCTTTATTACATGGCTCTACTTGAATCTGATTGGTCAATTCAGAGGTCTGAAATTTCCGTAATATTTATCATTGTTCATGGCAACTCTATATAGCCAGTGTTCCTTTGTTTCATAATTATTATTTTTTTTTCCCATTAGCTTTTAAACTAAACATAAGCCCCAACACTGTCTTCACCAAAATACTGTAGGTTTTACAAATAAAGATGAAATTTAAAATCTAAATACAATAGGCTCAAGTGAAGTGAACCACAGAACTGTTGTATGACTTGCTGTATGTCAACTTACTTACTGAATAATTTGCATTTAAAAACACAAAAGACCCAGCATGTCCTGTATAGGCTATTTGTACACAGCATAAAAGTACGACCCAGCAGAGTACATACTGCACTGGTATAGCTCAGGTTGTAAAGCAATGTGTTATAACATGAGATGTGTTCATGTGATTGTGGGTTCAAACCCAGAGAGTGCATGTTGTAGTGAAACCCAGTAAAATGTGATTTTGCAATCTTTTTGTAACGGGTAGGTTTATGGGTGGGTTAGGTGTGGACATTCGTATGAATTACGTCTACTAAAATATGTTTTAATCACAGTGAGATCAATTTGAAAAGTCCACACACTGTATATAAACAAAACACGCATTTTGATTAGTAATAATAGTCATACGTCTTTTCATGATGACAGACGAAATACGACATTGTCATTATTTTTACAACCGCTAGAGGGCGTGTACCTTTAAAACGTAAATATAAGTCGTAATAAGGTACTTGCACAAATGACCTAGGGTAGCATTTTGTTGGAGGACAGTCTCATTTTGCAGTATGTCATACACTCCAAACAATCTGTAAAAATAGGGCACAATATACTGTATAATTTGAAGGAATTTTTCCATATTTATTTATTTTCGAAGTGTTTTACCAGGATTTTGAATTTTACTCATCAATGCATTGTGTTTTAGAGTTAACCGAAATGTATGTAAAAGAAATGGATAATGTCATGTGTAATGAGCTTCCAGTACATTTTGAGTTATTTTAAGGATTTATTTTTTACAGTGTAGAACAAAGCACGATCTCAAGTGTCACATGTTTTTTGTTCCGTGTCTGGTTTTAGTCTTTAGGTCTTTTAATTTCCCATTTCCTGATTTAGTCTTGTAGTATTTGTAGTTTTCTTTTTTATCAGAACTGACATTGAACTTAATTTTTCCAAAATGGAAGAAAAAATATCGGAACTTCTATAGTCTCAGCCTCAGACGTCTCGCCCACGGAACGTTGGCTAAACGTCTGATGCATATGGTGCACTTAACTGGAAACCCTTCAGGAATGTCGAAGTCATCAAATGATTTGTTGAATTTTATCGGATTTCCGGGGGACGTGAGTGTCGTGTTTATTTTCGGTCCACCGGGAAACAAAGCACAGACATGTGTTTGCGGAAAAAAACTGTCGTGTTTACATGAGTGACAATAAGCATTTATTAAGATCAGTTAAACATGGGATTCTCAAAAGAATGCGATCCAATTTTACTAGTTGTGTGTCCCCTCCTATCTATTATGGAAGATTAAGTTAAGTACCTAACTGAGAAAGGGATATCAGCCGCTTTTGCGGGCAAACATGAAACAACAGACGCTGACATTGCAGCTGGCCGATTCAGTATTGTGTTCGATACTCCAGAATTGCTTGTGGATGTTAAAAAATAGAGAGATATGCTTTTAAACAGATGTTTACCGCGAACGATGTTGTTGAGATGTCGTTGCACGCCGTTCTGTTGTTGTGGGGACATTTCCACATCCCAAAATGTGACGCTGAACGAAACGAACTGTGATTGGTTGTTTGACATGTCGGTCAAACGGCCTTATGGGCGGGCCTTGACCAAAGAAAGCAGCTATGAATTCCAGACCTTCAGCTGTCAGCCTGAAGGTCTGGCTACGCGAGACTAGAACTTCTAGGACTCGTTTCTGCAGCATAGGAAGCCTTGGGTGAGGAAATGAGGTATTGATGTATTTCTTCAATTGGTGTTTGACAAGGATCAGTACAGGACATTGCAGATGTGCAGAAATACGAAGTGAATGTTTGAAGAACCTCACCATAAAACCACAAACAATATATCTTTATTTTTACTGAATTTCTTCCTTGCATACGTTAGTAAGATGAAATATAAAGCACATGCTATTTATTCACGGTGTGGCAACAACCTGTAAAGCAAATAATCATGCCTCTCACTCTAAGGGGAAAACCTGTGATCTAAAGCAATGTTTATTCTCTCACGCTGAGCAGCAAGCCTAGACTGATGCTTCAGTAAAATTGCTCTCGTTCTTGTGTTAAGTAATGGCTCGGAGACGGCACTCCACATAGCTCCTCTTCGCCTTTGAAAATCTACCCCCCTGGGCGGACTTCGCCACCGCCGAAACCTTTCATTCCTTTCATTGTTTGTGCTGACTTTAATATTTCATGAAGACGATTTCTATATTTATTTACTTCCCATTTGTGTGGGTTCGCTTGAATCATGCATTTTAATGGGATGAGCGATCACGTCCCTCCAGAGCAAGGTTTTTCTTTCCCTCCCCTCTGCGTGCTCCCTTATTAACATCAGATTTCCCTGAGCCTCACACATCTAGCTTGACTTGTCCCTTCACACCACATCCACACAAGATCTGAGGATCTTTAAAGGTATGAATAACACATCAGCGGGGTTCGTCATGAAATGTTCTCTCACCCTGACATTAACCTGACTTCCCTTTTATCATCAAAGATCTCTATTATCATGTAGCTCAAATTAGATTCAGAGTGTTTCCAAACAGAAAAAAAAAAATCGAAGAAAATGGCCAACTTTCCCTTAAGGATGCTGAAAAGCTAGACTTTTACGAAGCTTCTTCAAATGGACGTAGGTAACTTTGTATTTTCTAAGGTAAGTGATGCTATTATTTATTAACTATTTATTATAAATCTGAGTTATTTAGCAGTAATAGTTTTGCTTGTACATAATATTTTGTTCCCCACACTTTTAAATATTAAAAAGGGGATTTTGCAGCAATGCCAGGCCTACCAACAAAGGTTCATGACCAATTGGTATGTATTTTATGAGGTGGCTAATTCGTACGACCTCACTGGTACAATCTTGAACGATTTAAGTGTTGGGTAGGTTTAAGGTTGGGTTTAGGTGTACATTATTCATACAAATTCATACAGATTGTGCAACTCGTAAAAGACACATGATTTAATAAAAGTCATATGAATTTATACAAGTAAGGTTGTACGAATACGTACGAATTAGCCACCTTGTGAATTGCCATAAGATTAGGCTGGAAGTACAAATGGGAAAAAACATTTTTTGGTTTCCCAAAGAATCATCTGAAGAACATCTATTCCACTATTAAAAACCTGTTGTTAAATTGAAAGACTCTGTGGACGTTGAAAGTTCTTCATGGAACCATTGATGCCAATAAAGAAGCTTTATATGTGCATTTAGTTTTATTATATGTGATCCTGGACCACAAAACCAGTCTTAAGTCGCTGGGGTGTATGTGTAGCAATAGCCAAAAAAATACAATGTATGGGTCAAAATGATAAATTTTTCTTTTATGTAAAAAATGACTACGATATTAAGTAAAGATCATGCTCTGTGAAAATATTTTGTACACTTCCAATCATAAATATATTAAAATGTAATTTTTAATTAGTAATATGCATTTTTTTTTAACCCTTAGATAGATATTCAAGTGATTGTGTCTCAGCCATATATCAATGGAAAACTTATTTATTTAGCTTTCAGATGATGAAAAATTCACTTATGACTGGTTTTGTGGTCCAGGGTCATATAGGTGAAAATGATCCAATGAGGGCGAGTCAATGATGTTAACAATCAAATTTTAAATAACTTATGTGTAGCTCAACTGCACATCACACAATCTTTAAGGTTTACATCTATTTTAAATCAGAAATATGCTCTGAGCTCAAAACATATACATGTATAAGCAGTAAAACAAAACTGACACTGATACTGCATTGCGCAAATCCCTAAAAGCTGAATCACATTCATCATGAGGCACTTACTACTCTTTACTCTTATCACATTGTTCTGGCAGCCCCGAGTTATTTATAGTTAAAGAAAAAAAAAAGGAAAATTTATGGTTTTATTTCCATGTCTTAATGAAACTGAAAATGTTATTTTAACGTCTTATGAGCAATACCTTTTGGCAATTTAGAAATTTATGGTTGTCAGTTGAACTTTGAAAAGTTTCAAATAAGAAACCCATGTATTAATTCCATTCAGTCTTGTATATGTTAATGATAGTCATAAAGTTAAGAATTAATCCTTTTATCTTGGCACACCAATGGCATATTTCATGATGAAACTTTCAACTTGAGCTTGTGCTGATGTTTGACAGGAACTTAATATGAAAGTGAAATGGTCAAAAGGGCTAATTGTACATTCGCCTGGTCCCCTACTGCTGGAATCAAAGAGCCTTCATGCTTCTACCCCCCTCACATCCTCACTCTCTGCTAAAGTGCCTTTGGCCATTTGTGAGAGCAGCGTATTATGACCTTGCCACCACTTTGAAATGGCTCTGTGCGAGAGGTAAAATGACATTGGGATATTTGATACGTGACCGTGTGTCTGGTCCTCTGAAACCGTGGACTTCTCTCTTCTGCTTTCTTTGTTTGGGAAATGAAAGAGTCAAATGAGGAGCTGTTGAGTAAATTAGCAGCTTACGGCCTGTTCACATGACTTGTGTCAGGGCTTTAACATTAGCGGCATGAGCCGGTTGTCCTCCGCACTTAAATGATAGTAGAAGTGTGGTTTTTCAAGGTTGCCAGGTAGCAGAAAGTGTGCAGAGCGCAAAGTAAACAGTGAAAACAGTTTAGAACAGAAAAAACAGTGTGGTGATGTCTCTGATACTGATACTGTTGTAGGATACTAATGGTGAATATAAACTAGTTTGACTGCTGATAAATATTTCTTATTTCTTTGTATTAGAAAACATAGAGCGTATGATGTCATTGCCAAATGTTTTATTTTTTAAATACATATCCATTTACACTGTAATACACTTAATTATAAAATGAATTAAATGTTTTTTTAAAAGTTACAATAATAAGCTACCCTATATAATTCAACTCAGATGTATTAGCACTTTAATATTGGAAATAGTGAGACTATATAGAACATTACTGTACATTTTTGTTGTCACTCAAAACTTGCATCATTTCTGTGTTAGCCAATCCTTAAAGAAAGCATTTGTTTCAGACCCTTGACACATTTACAGTAGCACTGAGCTTCTGCCAGAGATTGAGATCTATGCATTTCCAATGCAGGACTCAGAGAGAAGAAGAGAAAGACAGCATCAGAGTATTCCCTTTCGCCCTATTCCCTCTGAGTCAGTAATTAAGAACAGTTCAAACAGCTCATGACTGATGGCCGAAACCTGGGACCCGGCTGCAAATCTGAACATTAATATTTCAATTTTTTCCCATTAATTTAATCACATTTCATATGCTGATTTGAATTGGCCACGCTTTTCCACTCTGAGTTGACTTTAATCCCAATCTAATTACTAATTATACGGTTGGAGGTTGATTGAACCAATCCTTCCAGCGCAGGGCCAATTTGCTCTCTCTGATGTCGAGCACCTTTTATGTTTGATCTCTGCTAGGTTTTGAGGACAAGGGAATTCAATCAAAGTGTCTCTGCTTTCAATAACAAACATGATACACTGGCTCTGGACCTGACATATATTACAACATATTGAGAAATACCAAAAATACAAATTCCAGTTTTGGAGCTGAAGCCAAACGAAAGTAAAACAAAAATAAATATTTCTTCAACCCTGGTAAGATGCCAGCAGCAGCCGAACTAACTGTAAAAGTTAGAGTTACAATAGATTTTTTTTTTGTTTTGGAAAGATTTGGATCAGAAAATCATCATCTGTGCAAAAATTAAACAAAACAAAATATGGTAACATTTTAGTATAGGGACTATTCTGACTAGTTGCTTATTAGCATGCCTTAACATATTAACTGTTTATTAGTATTTATTAAGCACATATTCTGCATGACCATATTCTACTGTACATCCCCAATCATCCCCAATAACTAAACTTAACAACTACCCTACTAACTATTAATAAGTCATAGTTAATGTTTTTTCAATAGGGAGAATTGGACCTTAAAATAAAACGTGACCAGAAATATCACTAAATATGATGTCAGTGAAACAACTTTAGACATTGCAAAAAACACCGTTTTGGGTGAACACTTTTGATAAATAATTTGAAGTCATTTGTTGACAAGTCAACTGAAAACAGGGTGACTAATTAACAGTGAATAATTATAGAGTAAAAAAGAATACTAAGAAAATAAATTTACAATGTAAAATGCATATATGACGAGATTTTGTTTAAAAATGCATACATGAGACTGAGTATTCAAAGACAAAAGATGATTTAAAAGGATGCCACAGCCCCTTAATGCAGAAAATGTAAAAATAATAGAAAAAAAAAACCCAGGGTCGTATTATGTCCTGTATAACGACTTTGTGTGTGTGTGTGTGTGTGTGTGTGTGTACATATATGTATATATATATATGTGTGTGTGTATGTGTAAATAACAGATATACAAAGATGATGGACATTTAACTGGTGTATGTTTGTATTCTTCTGGTTGCGGATTTTATATGAAATCTGATTAGCGTAACAGACTGAAGGTATATATCTTAGCCGGCAGAATATGTTTAACCACAAGTTTCATGGGCTATAAAGGCTTAATGACAAAAGCAAATTGAGTGATCCAGACATTTCCATTGTGACTACATCACCCCCGTGTATTTAGGACTATCCCAGACTTTAGGGCAGAGCGAGACCTGATTTGCTCATCAGTGTACCGCTTTGCGAGTTCTCCAGTTGTTTCTGACAGTAATCTGCTGTAAAGCTGGAGAGAGAAACATCAGTTCTTCACATCTCCGCGGGTTGTTCTTGGAACTCACAATTGACTCGAGTGCACATGGGAAGTCCATTTGTTTCTGACATCACTCACCACTGGAATAAGTTATGCCAATGCTGGTGCCTCTGCCCCGTCCTGTCTGGGTCATGGAGGGAGAAAATGCATCGGAAAAGTCAGCAAATTTGGCACCTGAATTCGAATCATGACACTAGAATAATATATGGGATCATAGGGAGATGCAAGATCTCTTTGGCAACCTCTGAATGATTCAAAGATGCCGGCTCGTTTTTAATGTCCATTGATGTGTGGAAGGGTGTTGGCGGGAGTGTGATTGTTACAGCATGCATACAGTAGTCTGGAGCATGTGTAAGTCATTCTCCGGCCAATGTGAAGAGCAGCTGTTAGCCTTATGGCTGTGCGCTGACAGCCGTGTGTTTAGGGCATGTCGACCTGGCTGGGAGGAAGCGCTATGGGATACTATGTTATTTTGTTATTAATGACCTGCAAAATTTCTCTTTCAGTATCTGTTTTCTGTGAGGAATATACTGAGCTTTTCTCAGTAAAAACACTAAAGCCCAACTTCTTATGCAGCATTAAGGCAGCATTTTAACGGTTATTGATTTTAATAGTTAATAATTAATACATTTATTAGATAAATGTATATATTTATTGATTTCAGCATGAGTTGATATGACATGAAAAATACTATTTTTAAAATTATTTTCTAGGCTCTTATATCAACCCTAACCCTTCAATTGCATTAAATATTATATAGTTATTCCTTTAAAATAGTTTTATTGTGTTCTCTTGTTAACCCAGATATATCTGTTTCAATTTTAGCATTTTGAAAATTAGTTTGAAATCAAATGTAGAGAATTAAATCTGACTGAATTTTTTATCTAAAATCCAAAAAATAAAATAAAATAAAAAGCCCTTGCGTCAGCTAGCCAATTAAATATTTTATCTTAAGGATTATGAGATAATCATTTATATTGTAAAATTTTGACAAAAAGTTTTGTTTATTTGTTTTTTTTTGTCAATGGGCATATAAAAAATATGAAAATAAATCAGACTGTTTTTTTATCAGCACTTTACGTATTATTCAAAATAAATATTTTTCCTTAAACATACACTTGGATTTATTGTAAATAAGCTCACTGCAATGTAGGATGTCTCAAAATGCTGCCTCCATAGGTTATTTTTTTTGTAAATGAGTATTATACTCTACATTATATTCCACTGGGAATGCATCTGTGAAGTACAAATACACATTCCTGAGTCCCAATAATTTAGCAATTTTGAAATACAGAGAGCGCAGCACAATGGACCTTCTTGAATGTTAACCATGGCAACGCCAGGCAAATATAGCTGATGGTTCATTGTTCATACATTTGCCATTATGCATTCCCCCACAGGCTGGGTTTATATAGCATTTAAATGGCTTTTGAATAATCTCTCCATCTGAGGCAAAGAAAGTACAGCTCCCACTCTACCACAGCACCAAACCAAAGAACTGCTAATGGAGGACTGCATGAAGACAATTAAAGTGCCATCTAATTAAACTGTCTAATATGTATATTACAGCCATTACAGAGGCTGATTTGAAGACAGAATGTGTGCATTAAGTCACATTAAACTGTAATTGGAGTGGTTTCATTAGACAATGACTGGAGAGTAAAGTAAACAAATAAATCATGGTTTTCTGTTCTGCGTTCATGCCTCCTCTTGCAGAACAGCGGCTAATAGAAAAATAAAATGTGAATGCTGGCCCATGAGAAAGTTGGTTTTCTGCATTAGTGACATATTTCATACTATCTGTGGCATAGATTTTCCCTAAAATTTTGTGTTTTTCAAAGTTATTTTAAGTTTAATGAAACGGAGGATGTCATACACTATCTTGACTAGTTTTCAAACACTTTTTTGCGAAACACAACATCCAATTCTCCATGTAACATGTTTGCCAATGTCTGCTTTTGAGATGTGTATGTGATATTTTGAATGCATTTCTTTACTTTGTAAGAGCTGAGAGACATTTTGCAGTTAGTGTGTGCAGTTCTTTGATTTGTGTTTAAAGCTTTGAAAAAAAAAGGCAAAACTGTAAGCAGACTCCAAGAACTATATGGAACGAGAAAGGAATATATGGAAAAGAAGAGAAACAGAGAGACAAATACAGAGCAGTAGGAAAAGGAAGAGAGAAAGAACACAAAGAAAGTTAATCAGGCCAAGTGTACAGATGACAAAGCAATTGTGCACTAGACCCTTTAAACTATAATGAAAAGCTTTAATTGAACTCATTAGAATCGGAGAAAATTAGCACGTTTTGTGTGTGTGTGTGTGTGTGTGTGTCTGTGTGTGGATGTGCGGGCATGTGTGTGTGAGTACTCAACGATTTGTGTGATATTTTACTGATGTCTTCTTAACAATATCACTGATGCCAGATCCTGATTGTCAAGTCGGCATCATGAAATGGCCATGTGAGAGCGCCTGAACTCTCAGTGTGACACTGGTCTCCTGCAGTCAGTCTCAAGAGAATAATGAGAACTCCACACAATGGCTCTGATTTCAGTCCTCTAATCAAACATATCTAAATGCCCCCCTGATTAAATAGCACACTCAATTAATTATAATGGTGATCTTTGCTGAAGGGGACTTTACATGTACTTGATGCAGATGAAAAAATACCTACCAACTCTTACATTGATGTGCGAGTGGGTTTGATTGAACTGTTCATTGCTAATTACAATTCCTATTGTTAAAACACACAAACACACACACACACACACACACAAACACACACAAAACCCCAGATATGTTCTACTGATCTTACATAACCCTAGTATACTGTGAAAATATAGACATGGGACACCAGGGCTGTCACATGATTACATTTTTTTTAATTCATATTTTGAAGTCAGTTATGGTTATAAAATGTAATTCATTCCTGTCATGTAAAGCTGAATTTTCAGCAGCAATTACTTCAGTGTCACATGATCCTTCAGGAATCATTCTAATACGCCGATTTGATTCTAAAGAAACTTGAAAGAAATGATCAGTATCTAAAACTGTGCAGTTTAATATTTTTGTGGAACCTAATATGTGCATATATTCCCTGTGATTTCCTGGTAAATGTAAAGTTTAAAAGTACAGCATTTATTTGAAAATGAAAATGTTGTACTTTATGATTTTTCTCTTTCAATGCTGTATAAAAAACTGTATACAGTGTACAGTATATTTAACACATTACACTTTTTACATTTTTATCGACACACATACAGCTTTGTTTGTTTGCATTACCATTTTTCACAAATTATACAAATATTTTATCCTTGTGATTATTTAAGCAGTAAAAAACATTTTCCTTACAACTTAGTTCAGCTTTGTATTTATAGTAGCTGCCTTATTAATTAAATTATTCACCCTGATGTATAGTTTCCAACCTTTATGAGTTTCTGATCCAAAATCAATAGTAAGGCACTTGTGAGAGCTCTCTCTAGGTAATACATAAGGGACAAAGGGAAAGCAAATAATCTTCTATCAGTGATTAATGAAGCTCATTAGAATAAGTATAGACATCAGTTAAAATCCGAGCACCAGTGCGCAATCCTCTGTAGTTAAACACAAATGCATCTAGCTGTGTTCCCATTCTCCACACGGAGCAGTGAAATCCCGAATATGATGTGTGTCATCCAACTCAGTGACGGTGTCGTCCATGGGAATCTGTGTGTGCAGATGATGTGTGTTATGGAGCTTCTCCAAATGGCTCTCAACAGCCATTGGGTGCTCAGTGGATCGAATTCGCCAAAGTCGTTTTGACATTTCAAATTGCGCTGGGATGAAACAATATCACAGTTTCGGGTTTCAATTTGAGGCCTCGAGGGAATATTGTTTCAAACCATTACTTCTCATCATGGCTGAAATGGCTCTCCCCATCGTGTGGCGCGCCACTGTCAGAGCCCATGCGTCTTCAAGCGCTGAGACGTCCCAGTCCTGAGCTGCACCAATGCAGTGTGCTTTAAGCCGCCGCTAAGTACGCCAGCGTTGCCTTCTGACACTTGAGTAATCCTCCCCACTGACTTTGTTGAATACTCTCTACAGTAACCTCAGTGCACTGATGAGCCTAGTGCACCAATTTATCTATTCCGAGTCAGACAGTGTGGAACTTTTGGAATTAAAGAACTGGCGGAATCATGCGGCTTTAATCTGCTCTCACTGCGCCGGCGTGCGTGGGGAGTCGCAAGCGTTGCCGTAGGAGGCGAATGATCTCGCCGTGTCCCCCGCTAACCTCGACTCTCTTTCCCAGGGATGGGCGATGATCTATCTGTACTTATTATTCCTCTACCCTCCGGTGGCACGAGATGAATCATACCTGTCAATCGTGTCTCGCGCGGGGGCGACCGTGTTTGTTTATATCGATCAGCGGCATATGTGACACAGCTGTTGACGGGGCCCGGAGCCTGCCGAGTTCGCTCCTGCTCGCCTTGGCAACCGTACAGTTGGCAGGAGAGCGGTGAACGCACACGCAGGAAATCAATATAAACAAATGCGCAAACAGATCGAGAGTAATGTCTTTTGCCTATGTAGCCTGTTGGGAGAGTAAAACAAAGAAGAAATTCATTTCGATAATTTGAGGGGTCCTTTACGCCTGGTCTGAGTGTTCTTGAATTTTCCTGAGTTAGGACATTTGAAACCTGAGCGGACATCAAAAATCCCTTTAAGGTTGGACAGTTCAATTAGCGGCCATCGTGTTGACAACGTTCATTGTGCATCTTTTTTGTTGTAATGGACTTACAAGTGCAGAGCTTAGGCTGTTTATTTGAAGAAAAAAGTACAGTACAATACTGCTGAAATAAGTTATTTTCAAATCAGCAATAAAATGTGATAAGTGATACCATAAATATATCCATAGTCTATATTTAAGCAATTAATGTGAATTTATGATTTACAGTAAGCAAACTCTATCAAAACGGCAAGCAAACCTTTCCACTTTTCTGCTAAAAAGCGAGACATTGTTCTTTCCAAACAGGTGTATAGATACATATTGATTAAATATATGGAATATGCTATTAATTTAAAACATACTTTGTGATCTGTACTTTATATATATATATATATATAAATAAGATTTCTATTTTAAATAAATGCAGATTTTTTTTTTAATATTGATCAAAAACAAAGCCCCTGAAAAAATACATCAGACTAATCCATCACTATAACTGTTTTCACTATATTTTATAAATGCAAATGCAATGCAAATAAATGCAGCCATTTAAAAACAAAAAACTTTTGAATAATTTATGCTAATATATTTTGCTACAAGTTATATTTTTTTATTCTTATCAAATGTACATAATCAGTAAAGAAGAATTTGTATGAACACTGTTAAAAAAATCTGTAGAAATTACAGTATTACTGGCAGCTGTTTGCCAGTAACTTACTGTAGATTTAAATTT
>JAUCMU010000039.1:8468067-8501026 GCA_032275025.1 Enteromius treurensis
GACAATATCACGAAATAGGCATAAAATCTATTGATTCGTGTCAGGGTCACGAAATTTACGTTATTTTCGTAACTCCAACACGAACGAAAATCCCTGATTCCATTGGATGCGTCAATTCGTGGTGGATTCACGAAAGTCGAATAAGAATCGTTCCTGCACCACGAAAAAAGCTTGTGCGACCGGGCTGTTATTTTCATAGCCACCTTTGCTCAGATTTACCAAGGGTGGAGATTTACAGATTTACCAGTATTAGTGGAGGGCACTGTATATATGTGTCTCAGACCTGCATCTCTCGCTATATGCAAACTGTGTTTATGAGACCCATTCACACCTCTGCGTTTGTACAGTCTGTCAACAGTTGTATGAGAGAAACTTTCATTTTTCTGCCTCAACACACACCCTTCCTGTCTCACATAGCCACCGCAGCACAGTAGCCAGCGGTCGGCAGAGGGTGAGGTATTACAGCACACTTGGGTTGGGCCGAGATAACTATACAACCACTTAACACAGAGGGAAAATCCCACTTCAGCTGTTTCTGTTGAACGCTGATGCCATACCGCACCTGGCCGTGAGGACCAATGTTATGAACACAGGTCTATATATGAGAAAATACCACAGAATAGGGTGAAACCAGAAGACCGTGAGAATTCATACAAGGACACATGAGGAGATGCAAGTGTGTGTGTGTAAGAGACAGTGGCCTGTCGCCAGATGAATGGGAACTCACTCCCGGCATGCCACAGCTGCTGCTGAGAGCCACATGATGCTGTTGGGAATATTCCAGCATTTTCCATCAGAATGTGGGAGACTGAAGCGTAGGCTCCTGAATTATTTGCTTCCTCAAGGCAACAAGGTCCCCTTTCTTCACTCGCATACCCTCATCTGACAATTTCATTTTCACACAGCCTTCTCTGGACTTACTGTATGTCTTTTTCTCATCAAAGAATATGAGGCCACATCTGTATTCATGGCTTTTTACTTTACTTTTTACTTTTCAGGAAAGGATTTTTGGGTTGAGGACATGATGCTCCTTTTTGTGTCCAACTGCACAAAAATAAAGCACAAATGCAGCACGGTTGTAATTTTTAACTGAAACGAAAAGCATTAAACTTCATTTTTGTAATTGAAATAAAGTTGACATAATAAAATATAAATGCTAAACGAAAAAAAACAAAAAAAAACATACAAATAATGGAAATGTTCATTTCTGAAAACTAAGTTAAAACTGTAATTGAATTTAAATCAGATCAAAATAAATTAAAACCAAACCACTAAAAAAAAAAACAATGAAATACATAGCACAATTAAAATTAAATAAATGTATGTGTCAATGTAATATATATAATTATATATATATATACAGTATATATTTTTATAAAAATGTAGACTTTATTTATTTATTTTTCATTGGCTTATAATTCAATGGCATCCTTGTAAACGGGACACATTTAAACCACTTCATCCCTTTTGTTGCTACTCGGTCTTTATTTAAACATTTCACCAGAGACAAATGCAAAACAATTCCTTTTGGATGCAATGACACTTAGACTGACACAAAGCGGTTAAATAAAGAACTTGAATCAGCGTGAGCCTCTGGTAATGTATGAAACTAAAGTGCATGAAATTTAAAAGTTTTCCAATTAAGAGAGGCTTAAGCTGTTTGGAGCCTGGCTGGAACAAGATAAATGCAGCGGGCAGCGAGTGCTAATGAGGACATACACACTGATGACTGCCACCACAGCTTGTACACAGATAGTCATGGCCGTCGTGGAGGCTTTTAATAGCCCCTTACAATTTATCTGCTAGAATTATTATTAGCCTCCTGTTTGCTGGGTGGCTTATCTCTTCCCTGCTCGGGGTGGATTTGCATGCTGCTCTGTGTTTGATGTGTGTGTGTGTGTTTGTGTGTGCATGCGTTTATGTGTGAACGAACACAGGAGGGGGAATAGATGGATGTGTGTGATATTGTTTCACTTTCTCTTTGTGGCTTTCTGTCCATCTTTCATTTTATGTTTAGTGATGCAAAATTTCTCCATGTCTGTTTCAATGAAGAAACCAAATCATCCACATCTTGAATGTTGATGAATGATGAAGTACATTGTGAGTTAAATTTTATTTTTGGTTGAACTATTCTTTTAAGAGATGTACAAACTTTTTTGCAGAGAAAGTTCTCACAGCTTTTAGTATATAATTGCAGTTTTCTCTAATTGTAATTCATTTCTAGAAAGCCATTCAACTTCTGAATGTTCCAACGAAGCAAAAAAAAGTCCCACAACCACACAAGTTTTGATTAGAAAGTTTGATAACGAGTTATCAAGATGAAGAACAATTGCTTTGTTAAATACTTGAGTGCTCTTAATGAAACTGAGGTTGATGAGGATTGTAATTTAACACAAAAGGTAATAAATGAGTGCTTTAAATCTAATTCATGCTTGAATACCATTCCTTCAGCCATCATCAATTTAGCCCGGGCATTAAGCTCCCAACAACTCTTAATTAGAACAAAGACATTTCTGGGAGATTAACTTTCTCTGAGCCTGCTGGGTCTGCCAAACCCTATTTGTGTCACAGCGAGGGGAAAGATAAAGAGCCCAAAATATACTGATACTTCTGCTGAGCGTTTGTGGTGTGAGTTGCATATCTGTGTTTGGTTATAATCAGTCATCGAGAGTCTATGACCATGCAATGAAAAGAGAGTGTTTCTACAGGATAGCATTGGAACATTTCGTGGTTTTAAAGCAGTATTAAATATGCGTCTTAATAATGCAACATAAAAACTTAAAGCACCCTTTCCAGAAAAGAGCCATGTGATCAATATATATAATGTATTTTGTATTGTTTTTTTTAGGCTTCATTATTTGTAGATTAAAAGGTTCTTAATAGTAGATCAGATGGTTTCTGGGTTTCATGAAGCATTGATTTTTCTGAAAAGCTATGAAATAAAAAGTTCTTTATTGAACTTTAAAAAGTCGTACTGTACGGCTTTAGACTGTAAAATCTTTTTGGTTTCATGTCTTTATTTATGTGAACGTTTCCACATTGGCAGATGAATTAAAAACATTACCCAAGGGTACAAAATTTTATGAATGATTTGATGCTAGTGCACTGCCTTAATAGTTATTTGTGCAATGTATGAATCAGATAGAATAAACTATTTCTCTCTCTCTGATTGCAGGACATCATTTTGGTCATAGTGGCTGTCTTGGTCTTCCTGCTAGGCGTCTATGCATTCTTCTACCTCAACCTGAGCACCGAGCTGGATCTGGATGTGGACATGGACTGAAGGACTTTTCTCAGACGCCATCTCAGAGGATTCTGGGTGGCTCAACCCATGTGCCAGCAGTTTGATAGTATTACACATTTCCTATCTCTGTCCTCTTTTTTTACCAGCAAAAGCTGAAAGAAGATGAGTCTTAAAGTGCAAAGGAAACACTATGCACTTTCAGACTCTTTCAGAAACACACGCAGTGTTGATAATCCTTTTTGATTATTAATAAAGCTTCACATACTGTATGTCCCACAGCTTTGGGATTTGAGAAACCAGCTTGTTTTCTATTTGGATCTTTTAGTTTTAAAGGAATAGTTCACCCAGAAATGAAACTTCTGTCATCTTTAACTCGCTCCCATGTCTTTTGGAAAGGCATTTGGCTCTCTGCAGGAAACAAAAAAGGAGTTATTTATATCACAATTTCTAGGTTGTTGTTTTTGTATACTATCAAAGGATGGATTTTCACTGTATAACAAAAATCAGTAACAGAGCTATTGCATAGCTTCAGGAAATGTTTGTGCTGCTTTGAATGTAATTGTTTTTGGCCCCACAATAACCAATACCACTAATACACTTAACTTCACAGTCCGATGCATGAACCACACAAAACATACAGGAACTTCTTGTCCCATGGACTACAGACACATAGAATACAAAATCAAGGTATAGAGATCATAATAAATCGATTACAGCAATTAGTTGCATAACATACTGTATGTAGACCAGGTTGTTGTTCGTTTATTTAACAAAACAATGGCAGATGGTATAAAAGATTTTAAGTCTTCGTTTTCACTGAATGGAAAAGAGCAGCTCAACTTCTAAACGTTTTATTTTTGAAACAGGTTTAGAATGACATGAAGGTGAGTACTGTAAACGAGTAAATAAATAAGTTTTTTTTTTTTCCTTTAATAATTTCACTTTTTCTATTGTGTATTAACACAAATGGATTGATTTTTAACCAAATTGGTTATTACGTAATCCATTAGAGAGAGAAAAAAAAAATGTGCATCCTGTGAAGAAAATATTTCAGATAAGGGAAGCAGACAAGAAGGTATATTGCATTCCATATCACAAACACTTCTTACAGATGTAGACATCTCAATGCTGAAGATCAGAGGCAATCTGTGATCTTGTTTGTGTGTAAAGTTGACATCCTCTGTCTCGTTTCTCATCATTGTGCAGGTCGTTAGCATATCAAACATCGCAAAACCTTGGTTATTGAAAGCCAAAAGAGCATCAGTGAAGATACCAACATTACCAAGTAGACCTTGATGTGCTCTCCGCTTTTGTATGCGTCTGCATATGTGACCTCTAGAGACGTATAGAAACAGCCCTTGAAGCATTATCAATCAGCGTGAGGTGCTGTTACTCTTAGCTAACGTGCATCTTTTGATCTATCTCAGAGGATTAAACGCATGGCCCTGCCTTGGTCTCTGACATCCAGTGCTGCCTTTACACGCTGCTGGGCCTGTGTGTGTGTGTGTATGTGTGCGCGTTCGTGGGAGTAAGATAGAGTCGGAGGGTGGAAAATGAAAGGCTGAAGATGATGACATTCAAAGTTCATTTACATTCTCTTTGTATAGCGCATTGGATCTCGTACAAACGCACAGCAACGACTTATTTCATTCCAGGCCGTGAGAGTTGTTTTATCTTTCCCTGCATGAGGTATATGTGCCTAACTCAGGACAACTGCTTTGCTGCTTAGCCCTTATTTTCCTGGGACGTCTGACTGTTATCATTAATTCAAGGATTGATACCCTATTGAACAAAACATTTTTGTAGCCTGTCTTTGATTTGGACTCGAGAGCTTTCCAAATTCTTTCATAGTGAGACTGAACTTAACCAAAACAAAGAGTCTCGTGTTCCTTGTTGACTGTTTTGCTTGTTTTTCTTCTCTTGTTTCTATCATACTTGAGATAAAATAATAAACATTGTCAAATCACGTTGGTATTGATTAAAAGCTTATTGTGTTCATTTTTAAAAAATCGGATAACAACGTTGAGCACATAAATAGTATCTGTTTCAGTGCCTTGTGGCGTTCTACTTGTTAATGCCAAACAATCACACACAATGAGACCGAAGCACATCACCCTGTGCACCAAAATTAAAGACTCAAGCTGTGTTCACATTCACACACACCCTACACAGTGTTTACTGCACACTTAGTAGGGCGTATGTTTAAAAGATGATTATGTACAAATAGAAATAAACATTTAAAAAAAAAACATTTTCATTATTTCATCTCGGCACACATTTATCACTAAACATTGGGTTTTAGCACTGGAATTTATACATAAATTAAATAATTAAGTATGTTACAGTAAACCTGTACTTACAGTCATTCACCTTATACAGTACAGAAACTGTTAACCAATTAATATGTTTTTATTGAAGCATCTGTAGTCTTATCCTGTTTAAACCACACAATTTTTTATGCTGTTTGCATGATTTGACAGATTTTCTTGATTCTCTGGCTTGTCAGAACAGTGCACACACCTAAAAGCTGGTCAGCTGTATTTCAAACCAACTCACACACTAATGTGTCACTTATACATGCACTTGGGGCTTTTGTCACAGATTCATTGTAAACATTGCTTACAAGGAAGTTCCTTGGTTCCTTCCATATCACTGTGTCTTGTTAACCTCTGGGGCTGGGTTTCTGTGTTTGTCCGCGGGTGTGTGCGGGCAATGTTTGTGTAAGTTAGCAGGTAAGGCTCAGCTGTTGTCATGGTTGCCCTGGCTGTAGAAACCCTCCCGAGAGGCCACATGCTCTCGGGTTAGCGATGTGGGCGCCCCTCTGCCTCGGTCATTAAGTCAATGGCAGTTAAACCGTAGGAGCCCGGCCTAACCATGCCCAATGCCACCAATGTCAATTATATCCAGTATCACTGTGTTAGTTCATGAACCCTGGGCTACAGCTGGGAGCTGTTCACATTCACACCCCACTACACTCATTAGCAGCAACAGGTGGCCAGTAGTGGGCAAACAGTGGAAACCGAATGTAGCTCTTGAAAATGGCACTGCATCCGTAATTCTCTACAGCTACTGTGGTGCTGTATGCATTTATGAATGTGCTGCTATCATTGCATCTTAAATATCTATCAGTTTTGATTAGCTTTCTGGCAGAATATGCCATTAATCCATTAATTGTAGCAAATGATTCAAACATACATAGTTATTTCCTATGTGTTTATATTTAGGAAAAATATAGGGAATTTCCTTCACACACACACACATATATATATATATATATTACAGTAAAAACTCTGTCTCTGTGTGTGCTTAGATAGATAAATATTAAGATGTTTAAAAGATAATAACATTAAAATAATAACGTTTGATATTTATATTTTATGAAAAAAATTGCTTAAGGACTAGTGCTCAAGATTTATATATATATATATATATATATATATATGTTCACAAACAAAGTAATCAATATTTTGTTGCAAAAAAATATGTGTGTGTTCATGTGCGTGTAATATTTTTTCACAAACAAAACAATACTTTATATATAAAGTATTATTAAAAACTATAAAAAAAAATACTAAAAATAAATAACTCTCTCTATATATATTATTGTATACTGTTTGTGTAAAATATGAATATTTGTGCATAATATCTTTCCACAAACAAAATAATATTTTATATATGCATATTTAACATAGAAAAAAATACACACAGCATCATAAATCCCAGTGCTTTATTCTTTTGAAGTCTTCTGAAGTCATTTCACTGCATTAAAACGTTTAATTTCCCCATAGTCATATTATTGAATTTTACTTTCCTGTACCAGAGTTTATCGAACCTTTTCACTTCCAGCACTTCCCTAGTTTAGCTCTCTGACCTTGGTTCTTCAACTGGTTGTTCCCTTAATTCCTAAGGAGGGACTGCTGGCTGACTGCTCTCATTGATCTATGGTACATTTCCTGCAACATTCGTATTGATTTGTGGCACTATGCCCGTTATAAGTCCTTTAATGGTTTGCTGTAATTAACGTGTTCTACAAAAGGTTCTATGACCTTGGCAGCCTTGTCATCCCAGAGATCTCGCCTAATTGGAAATGATCAATTGAATTTTATTTCCATGCCTTTATATGGGAATTAATCAGGTGCAACTGAGGCGGCGTTTTACCGTGACCTCAGCAGCGCTGTCGGAGTTTGCGTTCTGTGGCGCCGGAGCTTTGGGTGACAAATGGACTGGTTGCGGTGGCCTGAGATTGTCTCATTAGTCATGTGAAGTATGTCAGCTGGAGTAATTACTTCGGCTCAGGTCCACCTTCTGCTTGCTAAAGCTGAAAGAGCTTCCCACACACGTACACGCATTTCCCTCAGACAAAAAATGCTGTTGGTTCTGTGATGAATCATAATCATGGTCCAGAAGTAGTGTGAAATGGAAGTGTTCAGTCTTGCTAGACCTGCATAAAGTCCATCGTCAGCTGCCTCTGGCTTTTTAATGTTACTGCATTTCTCAATGTGCTTTTTGCTTTCAGCAAGAGTTAAGAGTTAAGCTTCTGAAATTAACAGCTCAGACTTGAGCAATGCTGCACTTAAATTGATGATTTATGCAAGTGTCTGCACTACTCGGCTATAGGAGCATTTCTTATTTAAAACCTTTACTCCAGGCTGATCTGTTTAACTTTAGATGAAGTACATCATGCCGTGCTGCATTGTATTCGCAATAATTAACAATAAGCAACATTTTGTGTGTTGTCTTAAATTCGATATTCCGTTATCTTTTCCTCACCCTCCCTCATTTTTTCCCTTCTGTAAGAGTATACTTGCATGATGCTCTGTTTAATGCAAGCATACAGTGAGCCGACATTTACAGTACACTGCAAATCTCACAGAGTACAAGTGTAGGTAGATAAGCATTCGGAGCAGGTCAGTTTTTTTGTGTATCCTCTCTGCTTTCAGTGTTTCCTGTGTGTGTGTGTGTGTGTGTGTGTTGAGTATTCAGAGCTCTTCCTGGTCTAGCTGCATGCTCCAGTGAAGCACACACTCGTTTTCTCTGACTGCGCAGACACCTGCAGCACTGACAGACAGGCGAGAGACGAGAGGAGGGTCACTCTCAGGAGAGGCTAATTTACTTGCGCTCTCTTCCTTTCTGTATAGTTTTTCCTGCCTCTTACTATTACCCTCTCCTCTTTTACCCTCTCTTCATATTCCTATGTGTCAGGTGGGCCTGGCAGCCCTTATAACAAAGACCCAATATGTGTGAACAGTATCCCACTCAGTCATTAAGGGTGTGCTGGCAGCACCGAAACTCATGTTCCACATCACACACAGACTCTAATCCCACACATTTCTATAGTTTTTTTTTACAACATTCTTTTCCCATCTCTATTTTTCTCCACCTGTCCCTTGTTATTTTTGCTTTCTTCTCCCACATGTGCGTTCCCCCACCCCCCAAGAATTATTTAGTGTAATGCTTTTATGCTACCTGCAGCGTATTTGCATTTCAAAGAGTCTGTGCATCATATACACAATTAGGGATGATTATACAATTGCATTTCCATATTTTGCTGCGGTCTGTTGCAAACTACTACAGCTTTATTTCTGTCACTTACAGAGCAAAGCATATCTATATTTGTGCATATTTCAACAATATATTATACATAAACTCTACAGGAAAAATTTGTTGTTATCTTGAAGTAACAGTTCAGGTCCAAAACTCAAATGTTCTTTTTATTAACTGTTATTTTGGTGGCAATATGTTGACATGAATGCAATTTAAATGCTAAATTGTATAATCTATGCAGATTTGTGTGTGTGCGCGTGTGTATTTTAATTTTTTTTTTCATATTAAGAGACATTCTTTTGACCTACTTTTGTATTTTGTTTGGTTGAGCAATACAAAAAAATATTCTTCATGTACTGTGACTAATACACTGGGGAAAGTAAATAAGGACGATAAGATTTAATATATATATATATATATATAAATTATTATTATTAATATAAATATTCTTTATCGGATCTGATCTGATATTTACTTTCCCCAATGTATTAATCATAGTACATAAATACTTTTTTTCCATTACAAGTTATGCAAATGAGACGCTGTCTAATTAGATTTGCACTAATTATAAAGTCAGGTTCAAAATTCTAGCTTTTCGTTGACATTTTTTGAAAAATTATATCTGTTTTTATTACTTCTTAAATCAGCAAAATGATGTCAACAGCCCAACAACCAACCAAATTATGAACAAACCTCTTTGTATAATTCTTTATAATATAGTCTGGTGTATGTATGGTGTATGTAAGTGTGGCGGAGTGAAGATTTATGAATCTATACATGCAAAAAGATAAAGTTTAATAAAATAAAGGCTTAAAGGGATGGTTCAGGAAAAAATGAACATCCTTATGTTGTTGCAAAATTACATGAGTTTCTTTCTTCTGTTAACATAAAATAAGATATTTTGAAGAATGTTGGTAACCAAACAATTGTCTGTAACCATACACTTCCAGGGGAAAACATATTACATTTTAGGTAACTATCCCTTTAAAAGTGTTGTTTTCTTTCCATTTGTGCTAGATCTGAAAACTGAACAGTGCATGAAAAACATGTGAAAAATTTGAAAGGTTACATTATTTTTTTACCTCATAAAGCACATTTTAAGCAACATACTTTACAGTAACAGTGTAGTTAAACAGCATCTGTGATCTGTGGCCTCAGATACAACGTCATTTACAATTATTATTGAAGGAATATTAGATTTGTATATTAAGGCCACAGAGGGCGTCATGTTTTTGCAGGGAACAGAAAGCGGGGAGATGAGACAGCAAAGCCACGGCGCGTTTGAGACTGACGTGCATGCATTAGCAGGATCGGCGGCTGGGTGGATTAGAACACCTCTGTGTTTTGTGAGGTGTGTGGTAATGCCAGACTTAAAGGATTTCTGAGGCTATCACACAGCCTGATTGGATCCCTAATCCCAGATGTGCTTTTAATATCAGAGCAGAACAGCCCAAATAAAATGTGTAAGGGAAAGGACACAGGGAAATCTGATTCATGTGAATGATGAGTTTGTTTAAGAGTGCTGCTGCATTCATCCATAACCGGGAAAAGGAAGGTAAACAGAGACGAATAAATATTAAGCAGTTTAGA
The DNA here is from genome assembly GCA_032275025.1 of Enteromius treurensis. Classification (NCBI taxonomy): domain Eukaryota; kingdom Metazoa; phylum Chordata; class Actinopteri; order Cypriniformes; family Cyprinidae; genus Enteromius; species Enteromius treurensis. The sequence goes on from JAUCMU010000039.1 coordinate 8,478,446, forward strand.
ATCCGTTTTTGAAATATGTATCTGTGTGTTTTGGACAGCACATCGCAGGTGTTCAACAGGTGAGCTATGACACTACGTATTGTCTATTTGCATGCTTTCTTTCCTTCTCTCTCTCTCTCTCTCTCTCTGTTTGCACTGGCTCATTGTGTTATTCATAGAAACACACCTGGGCTCTGCGCACCTGGTCCGGCTGGCCGTCAGAGCGTGGCGCATTGCCAGTTCCTGTCCAGACCAGGAACCACACATGTACACACACACACAACATCCAGCCATCCACTTGATAAGCAACAGCCAGCGAGTATTGCAGAATTAAATTGTACAGAAAATATCCCAGAGCCACAGGTGCAAAGACTGAGCAGAGATAAAGGCTTTCAGGAATGCTTTGATTTTATATCAGAAGGCAAAATTCACATTAGATTGTAAAAACTAGAATTACCATTATGAAATATGAAAAAAACTAGCAGATGGTAATATTTTTTATCTAACTTTCCAGTTAAAATATCTAAAAATCCTTGAAACAAAATAAATCAACACTACATAAGATGAAGATTAAGACTTGTTTTCAGAGAATGCTAATTTATTAAAAGCAGATTTTGTCTTACTGCAGTGCCACATTTTCACTTGTTTTTAGTGTACATTTCCAATAAGTGATAAGGTACTCAAAACACAATTCATCAAGCAATCACACTGCTAGAAATCTGTTATAAATCAATATGATATTCACATTATCCAGTACAAACATATCACCATTCTTGAAATAAGATGGTTTTAGAAGCAAAATAGACTATATGGTGCTGGGGGTCACATGGGTTTTAACTATTTTTTATTTATTTGTATTAAATGTGACAATTCATTTGAATTAACATCAGTATAAAATATAAACGTAAGCATACAGGCTTTTAGCAACATTCATTGATCATTTGGTTTATTGTTTGCAAATGTAGCAGTGTAAATGCAGTGTAAATTGTAAATAGCTCTTTTGTTGATTCTGATTGCTTCCATTTCCCCATTAAAAGCATCTGCTAAATTACATATATTAGTCAGGTGTATATATAATTATGTATAATATAATTAAAATTACATTTTGAAGACAATGACTGCCTTGAGTCTGGAACTTATGGACATCACCAAAGATTGGGTTTCCATCTTTGTGATGCTTTGCCAGGCTTTTACTGCAGCTGACTTCAGTTGTTTGTTTGTGGGACTTTCTTCCTTTAGTTTTGCCTTTAACAAGTAACATTCATACTCAATCAGGATTAAGATCAGTTATTAATCACCATTGCAGAATATTTTTACCTTCAAAAACTCCTGGGCTGCTTTTGCAATATGTTTTGTGTCAATGTCCATTTGTACTGTGAAGTGCTGTCCAATCAGCTTTGCTGTATATATACAGCAAGACATGAACATCTAGAATGACACTGGCGGTACAGTTTTTTACTAAAAACTAATCTGTTTAAATCCATGAATAAAGTTTGTGTCCAACAGATGTATAAGAATGAATCATTAGTGATAAATTACGAAAGGCCTGTAATATCAATGGCTTCTGTTTGGCAAAATATAAGCAAATATGCTGTGAAAGGAGAGAGCTATCAATCTCACTGTGAAACCTTCACTTATACCACTGCATAAACCAGTCCTTTACCCCTCCCTCAATCTTTTTGCCTGAAGCCAGTCGTCTTTATTTCACCTGGCTGAGGGTCTCCTGTCTGCACTGAACAGTGAGGTCTGTGTGGGGCCCCTGGGGAGAGATGGGAAATGAGCAGGGGCCATGAGAACTGCCCTCAGCATGAAAGCAAGGGCACTGCCCCGTAACAAGGGCACAGGGTGGAGTATGCAATTAAAGGCGCTAAACACGTCCACTGCCGCTCTTTCCTCTCTGAGGTCCACCGCTGTCCCCCAAGGGCAGGAGAGACCAACCGCCACTCTTGCTCACAGATGCCTCCGTCCCTCCCTACAACAAGACCAATGAGGGACCCCGGCAGGCCTGTGGGTCAGTAGGGGTCAACACGAGAGATATTCTCTCAAAGAATGGCTCGAATTATGAAGGGACGTCTTTCATCCTCTGATTTCTTTGCTTTTTCTTTTCAATGGTCATTCTAGATGTTTAGTGCATTGTGATATTATAGTGGGACAGATTGTGAGAGAATGAACACAACAGAGACTATTCATGAGATTCCATGTGAAGCTAGCTCAGGTCTGATCAGAGCCGAACAGGGAAACATCAAGACTTTATTCAGTCTGTCCCAGAACTTGCATTATACTTTTATTTTCAGTTTGTTCAGTTGGGGATCTGAGATCACTAGTAAAAAGGTTTCTATTTTACATTTTAATCATTTGATACAGTTTTTTTTTTCATTGCAAATTGCATTATCAGTATGAATATTTAAATGAAACGAAAACTGAAAAGTGAACATGAATTTCTGAGTGTTTTAAAAAGATGGAAACATTTTCTTTTGTTTTGTCCTCAAAAACTTTAATTTGGTTCGACTAAGCCTTTCTATTCAAGCAAAAAAAAAAAGATGAAAAAAATCATCAAAAAACACTAATAAGAAAGGATTTTTTAGCAATATATTGGCATATTATGTCATCACAGGAATAAACTGCAATTTAAAATATATTCAAATGGAATTTAACATTTTAGTAAATTGTATTTTTATCAAACAAATGCAGCTTGGGTGAGCATTAGAGACTTTAAAAACTGAAAAAAAGTATATCTACACTGAAGTCTTGACGTAAAAAAAAAAAACAGAAAAAGCACGTTTAGTTTACAAAGATATTTTAATGTAAGAATGTTTTGAACTGGTTGAAAACTTATATACAGAACTACAAAGAGAGCAAAGAGAAATGCGTTTGTTTAACTTGACTTTTGGCTTTACTGGCATATACTGTAGCACATAAGACAACAATAGCCCCGGTCTTCCCTAGAGCAAGACTGCATCAAGACAGTTTCTCAGTTTCTCTCTCCTTCATTATTTTCACTGAGGAACGCAGATCCTGAGAAAATGGCCAACTGTTGACGTGTTTTCTCCTTTCCCAGCGGGGACCGTGTCCCTCAGGTGTGTATCTTGACATGGTTCTCCCAAGGGAGTCAGAGCCGGATGTCCAGTTGAGTAATTACAGCTTGGTTTATGGTACAAGCTGAAGAGTAGAGATGGGGAAGCAGCACACATAATGTGTTTTGACAGCTGCGGCAGCCATTGTGTGGCCAAAATGAGCACCTATCAGTGCCAAGCCCCTACTTAATGATGGGAATGAGAATGGCACACCTGTGGCCCTAATCATAGTCTCACAACCAGACCGGACCAATAACGCTGGCACGATGTAGCCCCAACACTGGCACACATGGCTCCTCTTGGGCCAATTCAGCTCGCTACATTTAGATTTAAATGAGCAACAATAATATCTGGAGGAAGCAAAAGATAATCAGCTCTGTTATGTTTATTATCAGAATCAAGATGATCCATGCTGATTTGTTTATGGCTGAGATGGGATGAAATATTATTAACAAGGGTCATGTGGTACTAACTGAATGTAGATTGTGACTAAAATGAAATTTGTAGAAGTAAACCGTCAAAAGTAAAAGTTTCTCAAATATTTCATATTTTTGCTTGTGCCCCTGTCGCCACCTGTAAGCCATTAGAACAGAAGCTTGTGGTTAGAGCGCTGCGGGTGGGACTTGCACCTCGTGTGTCTTATGGGAGTCTGGAGGTACCCAAGCGAAAGTATCCTTCCTCTGCTCCCCGGAGACAGGCCGCATGTGGGAGAGATAGATCACAGGCCTTTACACATACTGGTACAGACTCGCATCTCTGCATATTTGCCCCCTGAGTCACACACCGGCAGGTCATGAGGTGAAATCCCTCCTTTTCTACACACTCACCCTCCTGCGTTTTCCTCCTACTGTACTTACAGTAAAATCTGGAGAACTTTAAACATTTAGACATTTGTTCAAAAAATATTTTTGCTTGTTAAAATAAATGTTTACATTTTGTTTGCTATATAAAATTAATAGTTTATATATATATATATATATATATATATATATATATATAAAATTGCATTTCAAAGTATTATTCTTTTTTTTATAAAACCAGTATTAAGAAGTAGACCACAATAACTTGTAGGAAATTTGTTTCGTGTCATCAGGAAAAGGGTGATTTTAATGCAACAGTAAACATACAGTACACACTTTATGACCTGGCATACTGTACATTTTTGTTGTTTTTCTTTCTCCCATAAAATAGGAGGTTTGTTTCTAGCTTGAAAACTTTTTAATGAACAAAGTTGTACATTACTTGAAGGCGAAACTTTAAAAGCAGTATCATAAAATGTCATATGATTCTGTAAAAATTTGTTCTAGCTTTACAATGCTGTAAACTGGCTGACACTCACAGCCAGCTGATTTCTGAAGATGACAGTTCACCTGAATACAGTTAGATAGATCAGTCTGTCACATACAAAGACGCCCCGGTCTCATCATCACAGCATCACATGAAAGATCTCCAGCACCAATATGATCAAAGCCCCGCTGGAGCCACTTCCATCCTCATTCCTTCTCCCTCACTGCATTTTCATCACAGATGCACCTGCTTCATATGCAATGTTCGCCGAATTTGTTTCTGTCATGTTGCATTTATTTCCATTTAAACATCTCCAGGCCTCTTTGTTAAAAAGAAACGGAGAGGAGAAAGAAGAAGGAAAATGAAATCTATGTTTACCCAATTGAAACTGCATAGCAATTCCATTTGAATGGGGGCCACAAATTTTCTTTGCACCATTGATGTTCTATTCATCTCAGTTAATGTTGTTACTTTGAGAGGTAGAATTGCCTCTCTCAATAAAACTGGATTATGGGCATTCATAAGAGGTTCGCACACACAAAGACACTTAAGAAGCCTTGGGATGTGCAGGGGAAAGAAAAACAATTCTGCCAACTCCTGTTATTTCAGCCTGAGTATCTTAAAAGGGTTGATGAATAAGTGCAATGTGGCCAAACTAATGAAAGTAATGTATAAAAAAGGGGGATGATCCTAAGAAAACTTGAAGATCAAATTACAGGTAACAAAGAATTACAAATCTGAAATTTATTTACAGATTTGACAGAAGCATATATGTTACTATCATTTAACAACTTGACTGTTAAAAATAATCTCATTTTGGCTGAAAATATAATTATGACTGAATCAACCTATACAGCACACCAATAGAAGTCATTTTCCCAGGTTTGTTATTGTTTATTAAAACTAATGCTATTAAACATAATTTACAATAAAGTTAAAATCTAATATGATATAAGTCAAAAAAATTAAAATAGAATGGAAAGAAGATCAGCAACCAAATGAAATAAGAGTTAATGGACTAAAATGAATAAAACTATAACTAAAATAAAATAAAGCTCAATTAAAGATGAGATTAAAAAAAATAATAAACTCATAAAATCACATTAGCAACACAAAAAAGACTAAAATTAAACTGAAAATGTAAAAATTAAAAACTAAAAATATATAATAGTTAAACTAAAAACGAATTAATATAAACTACATAAATCATGTACAACTTAAAAACAACAACAATAAAATAATAAATGGTAATACATAATAGCAATAACATGGTGGTGGTATTTGATGTTTGCACTTCTTTTTTTAAATAATTAATCACGCTAAATTAAATTGACAGCTCTAGTTAAAAGCATTATCTTTTTTTAATTGAATTGAATTGAATTGGCCTTGCACAGGCTTCAAAAGCCAGCGCCAAGCAAGTCTGAACAATGCTTAAACATATGCCAGAAAAAAAGATGGAATCAAGTAAAAGTTGGACATCAGCGCTGTTGTGTGTTTGCGCGTATTTGGGGGAGGTAAGTGTATGCAGTCTTTGCCAAATCAAATTGCGCCTTTGCGGGCCACTTCCAGAGCTTTGATAGTCTCAGCAGCAGGGGAGAACGAGAGAAAATAGGCATTTATTCACTGGGCTTTGAAGAGAGCTGTAAACAATCAGCCTAACGGTGTGGCCAGAACGATGGGACCTGGCAGAAGGAGCCGAGTGGTGAGGAGGAGCTGGAAGTGCGAGTCTCTGCAAGGGCAGCTGCCACAAAGACTTACCCAGTGCCTGGGGCCCCTAAACACACACACACTGGCCACTCAAAGAGCTGTCTATCCCATTCAGAAGCACCCTAATCCTCTCTCACTCCCATTGCGAGCATGCCTGCCTAAATGGTAGCCGTAGTCCATCACGAGCCAGCCAGGACTCCGTTCCCATTGAGTCTTGAAAGAGAAACTTAACTTCACTGTGTTGCACTTGAATGTGCCTTTGGTTCTGTCATTATGAGGAAGCCATTGACTCAATATGGCCCCTGGACAAAGGCTTCCCGGGCCTTGTATTGTCAGGATTGGGTAAAGTAAGTAAGCTCTTAAGCTCGGGCCACTTTTACACCTGGAGTTGATTTGAAGCATATGGGCCTTTGATAAGCCAACAATTGCTCATTGATATCACTTGATATTTGTCCTACACAATATTCAGATTGTTAACTGAAGGAGAGATTAGCCTGGTCATGTTGCTATTGGATCGCACAATATAGTAAATGATATGGAAATTCTGTGTTCAGTAGGGACAAAACAGTCCAAATTTAATTTGGAGACAAAACGTCTCACGGAGTTCAGATGAGGGCATTGCTCTAGCACCTGCCATTTTCTCACTGACACTCTTAACACACACTAAGGGTTTTCAGTTAAGTCATTTACATATGTGTTTGTGTGAGAGTTGAGAAGCACTGCTCACCTGTGCCGTGTTTCCTGATTCATAGCTGTCCACATCCAGACTGCATTATTTAAGATACTGTAGCCTATTCACGTTCTAGACATGATGCTCAAAAGATCTTGTAAAGCAAAACAAAGAAAAAAACATATGGCTCATTAATGCATATCAATATCATATACATTTCTATGTTGTCTTTACCCATTAGAACATCATATATTTAAATAAAATATGCAATGTAGTGGCATTAACTGGCATAGCAAAAAGCCTTTTTATTGCCAAAACATTGGTTTTAAATTACAGACACGTTAACTAAAGACACATAACTAAAAATGTAAAATGAAAAAAAAAAAAAGACGAAGAAGATGCTTTATAACAGATGTTTTATATATTCGCCACAAGACAAATTATTAACTGAATTTATAAAAACGACATTGTTCAAAAGTTTACATACCCTTGAATCTTAATACTGTGTGTTCCTGGATGATCCATGACTGTCTCTCGGTTTTTTGTTCAATTCAAAAAGTTTACACCCCACATCCCTTAATGCATTGTGTTGCCTTCTTGAGCATCAGTACATGTTTTCACCTTCTGTAAAAGCTGTGTATGAGTCCCTCAGTTCCCTTTATTGTATAAAAATGGATCTCAACATCATACACTCACTGTTGGAAAGGGTTCAAATATGAAGACCAAGTATGCTGGAAAACCAAAGAACGGGCAGGAGCTGGAGCATTTTTCTGAAGAACAGGTAGCTGAACTGCTTAGGACCAATGAGGGACAAATCTCAACATCTCAACAAAGAAAAACAGTTGTGGATCATCCAGGAAACAACACAGATTATTAAGATTCAAGGGTATGTAAACTTTTGAATTGGTGCTTATTTTATACATATGAAAAAATAAATAAACGCATAAAAATAAAAGAAATGCTGTTAAATTATAAACTTGACTTGAATTTCTCTTATTGCATTCCTTTACACTCTTCAGTCTCAATGCTATGGACCCACTTGACTTCCTTACCTGTATTTAGATGTTTGCATTTATGTGCTTCTTTGTCTTTGTCTGTTGCTTTGTGTTTGAGTATGACACATTGCTGTTTGGGTGCATCTGATTGTGTGTAATGTTCTGCTGAAGGTTAATGTGTGTGTGCGCGCGTGTGTATGTGAGAGAGCGACTCTCTCTGCGTGTGGGGAGCCTGGTGGCGGCACACATTTGGGGGGGCTGCTCATCTACACCGCGCCATGCCCCATCAGCTCCATCAGGATGTGGGAGAACAAAGCCTGTACATTTCCACAGCCACGCGCCTGCAGGGAGAATACTCATCATAATTAGCCCAATGATGAGGCGCTGTGATGCACTGCACAGCAGGTCCCTGTCTCAGTTTCTCTCTTTTTTTCTTTCTTTTTCTTCTTTTCACTTTTATGGTCTCTGAGGAGAAAAGGAAGGAAGAGAATGAGGGAGATTTTAACTTGATACTTTTGTTTGCAAAAATCTGTGCAATTTCCTTGCTGCAAAGCCGAATCAAAGTTATTTTGTGGCACCTTTTGTGCCTTCTTATAGAGACAATTACACTGTATGTATTGTGAAACCCTGGAATGAGATGATTGTTGATGTTTCAAGATCACTTACAAGGCTGAATTAGATGTACCGATTCAGACTCATTTCTGTTTTGTTGTCAGTTTTATATAGGTCTGTTAGCGATATAAATAATGTATTTATGTTAATTAGACTACTTTCATAATGTATATTTACGGATGGTACAGTTTTGTCTTTGTAATCTTTGACCAAACTGAATTTATATTGATTTTCTTTTCCGATGACGTCACTGCTCATGGACGTTTTTACCGTTTACAGTAAAGTAATCAATAATGTTTTAAACAAGAGAGGGCACTGCTCACTTGTGGCTTTAGAGTCATTTTATCAGTCATCTTCCGGGCTAGTTATGAGAGCAGAACTGGACAAGGTCAACGATCGCAACGCAAATTTTGTAAACCTATTAACTTTTTTTTTCAACCAAAACTTGTCATGTATTTATGACCCGAAATTATTATTATTGTCATAACGTAATATTCATTTATTTAGTAATAGCCTGTCATGTCCTCATCATAGTGTAATTTCTATACTGGGAGAACATCAGTATTATAATTAGAGGGGATGGGGGTTCCCCCCTGTAGTCTATGGATAAGATGATTCGCGAAACATGCTATGAAGTCCATTTTGAATCAAATGATTCGAGAAACGCCCTTTGAAATCCCATTCTGAATCAAATGATTATAGCAAGACATTTAGTATTTTATATGTTCATACTTTAGATTTAATAATAAGTACAATTCAGAAAAAGTATGCTATTTCCTTTGCTGTGCTAAATGAATAGAGAACAAAAATTAATGTTTTGACATTATTTATTTACTGAAACTTTTACTTGCATTTACTATGCATCAGTTTGAGTTGTATTGTGACAGATTAGATTTACAGATTAACTGAGTGTTTTGACTATGGTCTGCACTGTAATATGAAATGGGAAATGTCAATAAAATTCAGCCACTTTAACACAGTTACGTCACAAATTAGTTACAGCAGTTTATGTCCACTACAATATTATTCAAGGTGTAATGGGTGTGAAGCTATTCAGTTTGTCACAATGAATACAGAATTGTTTGCATTTGGCTTGTTTACCAGAAGTAGGTCACATGTGTAAAACAAACTCATTTGCTGGAGCAAAATGTACATTTGGAGTCAGAAATTAGGGCGGGTTTGTTACGGAATCACCTTAGCGATTAGCTGCCTCTCCACCTGGAGCAGTGGCACCATGCCCAAGTGCTGCTCGGCTGCATGTTATGCTACAAAACAACATGCCTTTCAAGCCTGAAAACAGAGCTGTTTACACTCATTAAATGCATTTCATCACATATCATCAAATGCTAATGGTTTGATTGCAGCCGTTATTGTACTGAAAGTCACTAGATAAAAGCGCCTGCTAAATGACAAGTAACCAAGCCGCTGATGACAGAGATTGTCAGCAGTCAGATCCAATTCATTGAGAGATGACAAACAAGACTTTCGAGCAAGGCCTTTCTAACCAGAGGCATTTAACTCTCCTAAAACATTTCTCTCTATTCTTTATTTTATGCGCCGTTTACGTCGTTTCAACACTGCTTGCTGCCCTCGAGATATCATCAATTAATTTAGTTCCATGTAATTCATAATTTTGTCATTCTTTTCTGTGTAGTGACTTTGCAGTTCACTTGCACTGTAGAAATGGAAGCTGTTATTATGGTTTTGGGTCTGCGTGTGGTTTGTTTCTGAGTTTGATCGATGTTGTCTGGACTGAAGGCAGCGGGTACCATATCAAAGAGATGTATAATAAGACAGAACTGAGAGGTGATGATAGAATTTGGCTGAGATATTTTGGCCGTTTCTGGTAGTGCAGAGTGATCAGTGTAAAATAATACAGAAAACAGATTCAAACCTATTCACAGCTGAGAAAAAGAGCGCATTAACTTTTTGTTTTGTTTTGTTTTTTTTGTGATATTGACACCTAGTCGCAGTTGATTTTGTGATAATGAACAGCTGACAAGTGACACGTTTTTTTTTTTAAAGAAATTAACTCTTTTATTCAGCAAGGATGCATTAAATCAATCAAAAGTGACAGTAAAGACATTCATACTGTTGCTATAGATTTGTTTCAACTTTTATCAAAGAATCCTGAACAAAATGTATCACAGTTTCTACTGAAATATTATGCAGTGAGTGCACAACTTTTTCAACATAAATAAAAAATGTTTCTTGAGCAGCAAATCAGCATATTATAAAACGGACTGGAGTGATTATGCTGAAAATTCAGCCCCGCCATAAACTACTTTTTAAATATATATCCAAATAGCAAACAGGCTATATTAATTAGTAATTATATTTCACAGTATTTCTGCTTTCACTGCATTTTTGATCAAATAAATGCAGCCTTAATGAGCATTTAAGAGACTTTCAGTAACATCGAAAAAAATTGGTAGCGAATGTTTGAAAAGAAAAAATGAAATTCTGTTTATCAAATAATGTCCTGAATTTATTAACAAACAGTTCCTGCTAAAGTTTTTACACTCGTTTTTTAATGACTTTTCACAGTCTGTTTAGAGGCGTCATAGTGCCACTTGATTCACTTAAAAGAATTGATTCATTTGATTCATTTGTTCTGTAATTAGACTACACTGATCACGTCATATGTTGTTGATTTACAACTCATTTGAGTCATTATTTTGTGACTGTATGCTATTGCAAACTGCTGGCAGAAACTCTCAGAGCATTTTCTTTCTTCTTTCTGTTTTGCAAAACACCACAACTGACCAGTCAAAATTATATTTATCTGTCTTTCTCTGATGTCTAGTTAAACAGGCACGGCTTTGCCTTACTGCAAGGTCAAGAGTGTGTTAATCTGAGCTTCAGTGTATGTCTGGGCACGTGTATTTGTATATTAGTGCATCCCTGTGTGTGTGTGTGATGAGCACGCATCCGCATGGACGGACCATATGGGCCCGGGAGGAGGCTTCGGCTGGGCAGAGCTGACAGGCCACCATGGCCTTGTGCTGCGGTCTGGGTCGCTCCAGTGCTCATCCTTCCAGCCCCTGCATAAACACACTGACACACACACGGCGGGGTCCTCTCGTGGCCGAGGCAGATGGCACCCCTTGCCCACATGCCAGGAAAAAGCATGCAAATTAAAGGTTATACCCAGCAGGTTTGAAGCAGTGCCAGCACGGGGTGGCGCAGCAGCCCTGGCCCACCTGCTTCTCAGCCTGGAGACATCTGGCTCGATTTTGTGGAATGAGCACAACGCTGAGAGGAATAACTGTCATCTGTTCGGCTTGTTCTGAGGAGGCCGTGCTGAGCGTCTCCCTGAGCCACGAGAAGGATGTTTTCACTGCTTTAAAAGATCTCATTAGCTCTCAACTACAGTTTTAGTCAAGCCGTTTTTGTGTGCACGTGTATTGAGCGGCTCTTGTTGTGTTTTTTTTTTTTCACACACAGAACCTTTTCCCTTTTTTTGGCATAGCAGTTCATGCTTGGAAAAACTGGGTCTTCTGCCAGGTTTTCTTGTCTGCAAACACTGACGGGAGCAAACAACTTGTGTTGCAGGCTTACACATAGAGTTTTGTAAGATCTTTCCTTAATTCTTTCACAATATGCTCTTGGTGTTTGCTTTAGTCTCTGAGGATTGAAATATCATACCTCTAAGCGAGTTCACACATGTTCTGATGTATTTCAAGCTTTGCTGGATTTAATACCTCTGTTTCCATGTATCTAACTGAAATGTTTTTAATGTAACTGGTTGAGGGAGCTGATGACAAATCTGAGGGTGATGTTTTGTCATGCAGGTTGTTATTTTAGCGCAGTTCACTTCACTGAATTTTACAGCTCCAAACCCCATACATATACAAATACACATACACATATATACTTAAATACAATTATATGTAATCTATGACAGCATTTAGGGTCTTAAACTTAAATCTTAAAATCAAGAATAAAATCTGAAATTGCTATGAAACGTAGGTGCAATATACAGTTGTATGATATTAACTGCATTTAGTGTTCTTGGCAACTAAATTAGAGATTATATTATATATTAATTTGTCACATTGGAGGACCATTGAATGTTTTTTAACAGCTGCCAGTCATTTGACCATTTTTATGGGAACCATTTTTTTTACAGTGTGTAGAAATGGAAATGAGTCAAAGCATCTACAACAATTTTACTTACAGAACAAAGGAGGAAATTGTATCTATATTTCCATTTATCAATCCCTTTCATTGTGGGTTTTCAAATCAGTTTATGATGAAGGTTTCTAACATGGTCACCCTTTGCGCTGGGGTCGTTATGGACTGTTTGACCCCTGCAGCAACCCCAATCTCACAGGGTTAAAGTCAGATGTGTTCCTATAAGTGGGGAAAAAGGCTTCTAGTTGATGTACTGAGTGTGTGTGTGTGTCTGGGTTTTTGTGTGTCCAATTACTTGTTCAAGTCATGTCTGGGGCAGAAGGCTTTTTTGTAAATGTTTTTAAAATTTATTTTATGTCAGTAGACAAAATTACCACTATATGTTCAACTAGACTTTAGTTTAACATATTCTAAAGAAAATATGCCTGTGTAAAATAATTAGCAAAGTTAAAGTATTGTGGGTTGTCCTGTGCAGTGATGGCATTTTAATAGATCCTTTGTTTTTCTCGTCTGGTCATTTTTTTGATCGTATTTCTGGATCCACTGGTCATGTTGAAAGTGCCTTGAGAAATCATACCTGTAATTTTTATAGCAACTTTCAAATGCCTATAAGTATAGATTTTATAAAGACTATGTCTTAGACTTGTGCAAATTCAAGTATTTTATTCATATTTGTCGCCTTATATTTTATGGTGCAGAAATGCTTAAGCTACTCTGTAAGTGTCTGACTCAAACTGCTGTTATACGAAAGCACTTGCTTAAGATTGAAAAATAAAAGCAAATATTTTCACAATGATAAAATTACACTGGTTTAACCCCATAGTTCCTTGAAACCTTGTCATAAATCATTTTCCATGTTTAGATTGCTAACTAGAGCAATCCATCTATTTCTTCTCTCATTGCTGCCTGCGTTTCCTACCTTGTGCTGGCCTGTTTCTCCTCAGTCGCACTCTCTCCAAAGCATATCTTTAGACCACTCTGTTCTGTCTGCCTGCCTGTGTGCACTTCTGAGTGGATGACACGAGAGATCCTGTGTGTGTTTGTGTTTTTGACGGTAGTTGAGTCAACATGTTACCAATAAAAAATGGAGGAAAAAGAAGAAAACGGAAAAAACTCTAGAATGAGGACTTGGTTCTTTGCGATGATTGTTGATTGGGAGAAGAAGTCAGATGGAAAAGCAAACTTGCAGTAGATTGTGTACAAAAATATTCAAAATAATTGGAAGAAACCCAGAATATAGAAGAAAGACTTTTGTTTCACAGAAATATAGTTATGACAATTTAAATAAATTTCAGAGCTCAAACCAAACGTTAAAAATGAAATGTGTAGATGTTCACAGTAACGCTTTACAAAAAGGTTCTTTAGTTAACATTAGTTAACATTAGTTAACATGAACTAAGAATGAGCATACGTCTATACAGCATTTATTAATTTTAGTGATACTTATTACAGCATTTACTAATGCATTATTAAAATCACAAGTTGTGTCGACATTAGTTAATGCACTGTGGTTCTGAGGTAACTGAGGTAACATAAACAATTAACAATTGTATTTTTATTGTTTAATATTTACATTTAACTGATTCATTTGCCAGCAATACTTTTAATTATTTAAACTAAAAGGTATGTGAGGAAAGAAAAAATTACAGCATTATAGTACATGAATATCAAACAAATGTGCATTTAATGCGTTATAGAATTGGGTTTCTATATATTGTATGTATGATTGTCCTCTTTCCTGCATTTAGGTTATCTTTGCCATTATCTAATGCTTAAAGTTAATCTTTAAAATCCTTATAATTAACTAAACTCAGTATCGTATGCATTCCTATTATGTTATGCATGTTACTTACACAGTAACTCGTTCCACTAGCACTGTGGTTTGGTAACACATTACCTGTGCAAAAAAAAAAAAGAGAGAGAACCGTCGTGTTGGAGCGTGAATGTGTGTGTTTGTGCTCACAGTCAGGGTGTTATCCAATGCCGTTGTCTCTGCACTCCCAGCTGTGATTGAGGGTGATTGAGCATAGCTTTGATTGAAAGCGAAGTGAGCACTGTGTGATGTCCCATCTCTCGACCCCATGCTCCCCCAATATGAGTGGGAGTGGGAGATGGAGGGGCTTAACCTCCCACCCAGCCCCTTGGCCTCTCAAAGAGCTCGCTATCATATCAGCACTCCCGCTTTGTGCACCCCAGGCTACGACGGACAATCGGGTATTTGTCCGAAACCAGTGTAAAAGGCCATCTTGGTTCTTCTCATCTGGAGATGCAAGCATTCGAACCCTCACCCCTTCACACATGCCAGTGTAAACAGTCAGATCACATTTGAAGAGAATGAGTGTGTGTGTGTGTGAGAGAGAGAATACGGTCCTGGCTGAATAACGTTCTTGGGGGTTTTTGTGTTTGATCATTCTGCATCAGTGTGTTGGAGAGTGGGCTAAACGCCCGCTGGCTATTTAATTTGCTTTAATTGCTGAAAAAAATAATAATTTGGATTCACCCCTAGCCATTGTTGTGGGGATTCATCAGGCCTGTCAGACCACCATCCATCCATATCTATTCTTTTTGATGATGGCATGCACAGACTGTAAATAGCCTGTGGCGTTTAGGTGATGACATGCTGGAGTCTAGCTGTGCCAGTGCCTTAATTAGTAATGCCACGCGTCCATCAGTGCCACCGGGCAGAGCGAAGCCCTGCAGGCCAAGAGGAGAAGACCGGCGGTACGTCCAGGATGGGAGTGGAACGACATGTCAGACTGTTTGAGGGCGCCACCGTTGTCTAACGTGTGAGTGACACATACCAGACAAGATGACAGAAGTAGGTGGTGCATGCGTGTTTGTGTGTGTGAAACCTACTGAGATGGTATTTGATGCCACTTCTGCATGGGTCTATTTTCAAGAAACTATTCTTCAAAATGGCTTTTCAAAAATAAATTTCAATACAAATTGAAGCATTACTAAGAATTACTTCCAAAAAATCTAATCTTTAAGTGCATGTAAATGTATTGGGCTTTTACACGGATAACCTATGAATGTAAGTTTATAAATATTTTATTATTTTTAGACTGGCATACAAAATTCTACTTTTTGTTCAAGGTTTGAGCTCAAAGAAGTGAAAATAATATGAAATGTGGGTTAGGATGAATGTGAAAAGACAAAATGTCTAAAACTGGCAATCATCAAGATTGTATTATTTGTGTGAAATTTATATGCTCAAGCATTTTTTTATATTATTAAAATATTATTAATATTATCAATGTAAAAAGAGATGTACTAGTATGTTAATTTTAACCCCAATACAATTATGTTTGTTTTTTTAATAGAAAATAGAAATCTTTTCTGAAACATTACAAAAGTCTATAATGTCATTTTGGTCATTATGAATTTCTTGTAGTATTGTCATCGCAGTAAAAAATTGGAAACACTTTACTTAAACTTATGTATAATGCATTATAAAAGTAGTTTCAATGCCTTAATCATGCCTTGTAATGCACTTAATAATGCACTGTACAGTCTCATGAATAATTGTAACCGCAATTAATATATTATAACACTTATCGATTCATTGTTACGCTATGCATTTTAAATTCAGTTATAATTATTTACGACAAGATATCTTATATTACAATGCACATCATAAATAATTATAATGCATAAAACCCTTTAAAAGCCCTTTATAATGGATTATACATTTTGAGCAAAAAAATAATAACTGACCCCAAGTAGTGCATACAATCAAAATACATTACCTGAAAACAAGTACTATCATATATCTCATTTTTTTCTACTCACATAAAAAAAATAATAATAATGATCAATATTGTCATTATACATAACAGATTATATTATAGATGATGGTATGTTTGTGTGAGAGAGACAGACACAAGAACTGAGGGTGAGTGGACTGGCCTGGGACACGGTCTCATGACATTGTACAGGGTTTATTTTGGTTTGTGGTGATTAGCTGATAGCGAGGTGCTGCAGACACAGCACTCTGACTTTGCAGACAAAGTGCTCTCCACAACGCCACGCTGAGACAACACCAGAGCAATGACATCAGCCCGACCACACTGTTCACACACAGATACCTGATAACACCTCCTTCATACTGACTCACGCCCTTCACACACTGATTACATTCCCTTTGAGGGGCAGAGCCATTATACATTATGGTAGCTTATATTAACGTACCTGAACGTGTGTATCAATAATTAGGTTGTTTACTTCTGGTTAGAATTGTTGGTAAGAATACCGTTTCTGTGAAACAAGTGTTAAGTGCATTATGAAATATTTAAAAATATATAAAAACAAAACAAACAAAAAAAATCAATGTTAATGTCAATGTACAATATATTATAATATTGCAATATATTTACAATAGTGACACTTTATACACACAATACATAAATGCATAAATGCCAACATACTTTAACATTAGTTAATGTGACAATTACTAAATAACAGTAAATAATAGTATATTAATGAATTCATAAACATTACATTTTATATGGTTCAAAAGATTCATAACTGCTGTGAAAAAATTGTTAAATGTTAACAAATTGAACAATTTTATAAAGTGCCCTAACTTTATAAAGAATTTGAATGTCTTTGTAATGCATTTCTTTTTTATTTTAAGACGCTATGAAAATCTTAGTTGTTGAGGTGATTCATAACAACATGAGACAGTGAGTCGTTGGAGTACGTTTCCGCTTTAAGCATGCTTGGGGATATGACTGCTCTTAGTTAACAATGCACTTAATGCAGAATTAAGTGCACAAGCTGTTTGCTTTGCAAAGCCTGCCCTTTCATTATCACATTAAAAGTGTAGCAATACAACTTGCCCAGCCTTTGTGAGTTAACTAAATCCGACTGCCCCATGTGTGCCACCACTGGCAACATATCCACTTACCATTCATTACCCTGTAAAAGGAGAACTGAGCTAGGCCTGGACCAGGTGTTTAAATCTTACATTTATCAAAAGCCCCTCAGGAATGGAGGAAAGCAGCAGCTTCACAAAGACAGAGTTTATGGGGAAACTGGGTTCAATCTCTTGCCTTGTAGTGTGCAACCATGCAGAAAAATAAATATGAAAACTAGTTTTTTTGGAACCTGAACTGTACTACACATTTAGAGTTTCGCTTCTTGGCCCATCAGGCCATTGGCCCCATCCTAAAAGTGTATGCATTAACATGGCTTACAGTTCATAAAGTTTTAAAGGTGATGTAGTTGAGAGGGATTATTTGAGTCATTCTAGGCAAGCTGTATCGCTAAAATGATATTAAGCGTACACGAAGTTAATTATTACAATGATTTATGTAGTAACTATTATAATAGAATTGCAATTAAATTGCAATGTGAATAAAAGGAAGTCACATTTATGGATTCATATGCAGCTTTTAAATTTAAAGCTCTGTATGCAGTAGATAATTTAGGATAAAAGAACACATCGTTTCTCAGAATGCATTACCTATGTGCAATACAGTATTTCTTTTTCTGTCAGCCCAATTCAACTTCATGTGGATATTGGGCAATTCAGTTCAAATTCACACTCTTGTGTTTAAATGGAAGCAAGTCTTGGTTCACTCTTGGTCTTTGAGATTAGCTCAGCCATTTTTTTATATGCTTGGTACAAACATAAATCCAGATGCTAGAAAAACAATAGCTGGATCACAAACATAGCAAGATTTCATTCTCAGGGTCAAGAGTTTATTGAAAAAGTATGAACAATAGTGACAGTGTCTTAGTTTAGAATTTCCAATGCACTTTGATTTTCAATCCTAAATTTAGAGTTTCATGACATGGCATTCTGCAGATATGAAAGCAGTTCCAGCAATTAACAAAATCCAGACTGCTGAGAGAGAGAGAGAGTCATCAGTAACAGGATGGAAAAGTAGAGTCAGCAGACCCTGGGTGCTCAGTCCCTTGCCCTTGAGCCAACAGAAAGCACCAGAACAGCTCCAAGATTAACAGTGTGACTCATCGTGTTCTCCCTTGGTACTTGCCCTGGGTGAAGTGTAAATTAAATCCTTCAAAAATACCTAGAGAGGCTCGTTCAGTTCCCTCTCGGTGGTGACTGAACTGGCCAAGAGCGTATGGCTCACTTTGAAAGGTGAGGGGTTTTAGGTAGTCACTTCAATATCACAAAGGAAGACTAAACATAATAGCCTTCTCCAATATAAAGCTCAGTAACACTGAAGATAGAGTTTAAGAGATACTTTCAATTAATCGGCTAGTCTTCAGATCAAGCTGTAGCCTTGAGAACACTGTGGTATATGTAGGCCTGTTGCTTTCCAATTCACTAAAGTATTTGTGAAAATCTGGTATAAATGCAGGGTCCAAAACAAATAGCAGACCAAATGGCAAAAATACACAAATGCAATCCTGGGCTATCATGCAGGTGACATTTCGAGAATTCAGAGCTTTTGTCAGAACAGATGATCAGATTGTCTGCCTGCATGCTTAAAACGTCACCTGCTTTTACATTTTTGTATTTTTGGAGCCAACGTTTGTTTTGGTTTCTTATTATTCCCATTGTTGAGCACAACACAAGAGCATTTTTCCAGTGCTGTGCATTCTTTTTCTGTTGTTTTTGCAAAAGGCATTGGGCCCAACCAAATTAAAAAATCTTGGGGAAGCTGTGCACTAGTAAGATATAGTCTCACAACAGGGTTTTCTGCCTGCAACAACCATACACAGCACAAGCTCTAATGTCCCGCTCTAAAGACTCCCAGTAAAGAAAATATTCACAAAACACCTCTCTTTGGTCTCATAATTGTTAAGCAGAAAAACTAATCTTCCAGTAAAATGACAGACTTCTCTCTGGTGACAGATGCATATGAAATGAATCAATTTCAGGAGGCCTTTGGTTTGTATAGATTTTAGGTGTGTTCGGTAGCTCACAGAGTAAAGAGATGTACTTGGAGGCGGGGAACACTGGTTCAGATCCTGTGTAACTACAGTTTGACAAAACGGTTCAAATCTGTGTAAAAGGAAGTTGAAATGGCACAGTTGCGTGAACAAATGAGATTTTATATATTTGTTTTGCATTTGTTAAAACGCCTCGTCTACGTTTAAGGTTGAATTTGGTTTGGGGCAAGTGTTCATTAAACCTGATCCTGGAGGGCCGGTGTCCTGTAGATTTTTAACTCCTACTTGCCTCAACACCTGCCTGGAAGTTTCAAGCATACCTATTAAGGTCTTGATTAGATGCTTCGGGTGTGTTTGATTAGGGTTGGAGCTAAACTCTGCAGGGACACCGGCCCTCCAGGACCAAATTTGATGACCCCTGATGTAGGGCATATTTCCAAATCTATGGAAATTTAAGTTCTTCGTACCAAAAGCAAAAATGTACCAGGGTTCACGTATCAAACCTGTGTTTCTAACGCCACTCAGTGGACATTGCAGTAAGGCATGTAAAAAACGGTGTTGCACAAAAAGTGCACAGAGGTACATATTTTTATTAAACTCGGTTGCTTAATGTTGACGAGCAAAACAAAACACCAATTACAAAACGAGGATTTGTTAAGAAAATGCTGGAGAATTTCAACTTGCCAAGAGGAGGTTTTGCTAAACGAAGGGAACTTTGCTTCCTTTGCTCATGTGAACACAAACTTGGTTGGAAGTGGAAGCTACAGATTTTGATATATAAAGTTTTAAATTCTAAATACATTCGTCTTATAAATGAGTGAATGGCTCACTCATAACTTTTTATTGTCTTTTTTTAACACATGGCTTTGCTTATGCATTTCTGTCAGATCACACAAGGGTAATTTTGAAGTGTGAAATGAAGTGGGAGTCCCAAACTTAGCCCTGACCCCAGACATCGATATGAACACTTTCCCAGTGCCTGTGTGTCGGGACGCCGCCCCATGGAGCATTCCTGCCCTATCACTGTCCTCTGTGAGCGCAGGCACTGCCGACAGGGCTGGACTGTGTCACTGCATTGTGACAAAGAGAGACTGGTGCTCCCAGCCCTAATTTGTTGCTGACCAACGGTCTGCTTTCTGTTACACAACCCCTGTGATAAGATGCAGATTCATTCCGTCTTTCTTCTTTTTCCACTCAGACCAATGAACTCTTTTGTGTCTCTTTCTGAAACTATGACCCCAGCCAGGCCCTCCCTGTGAAAATGCTGAAGATAAATGACTTGTCTGCAAGGTGATGCCTGCTGCTTGCTGACAGTTTCAACCCAAATAAAGTATGACATGCATTGTGTTGGCTTCGAGCCTGTTGTCTCAAAGGCTTTTCGCCCAGTCAGACATCTTAAAAGAGGACAGAGATTAAGTCAGGACAGGGTCTCCACTGGGCCCTTGTGCGATAAGAACGTCCTGGCTGCTCGGGGAATACCTTCATGTTTCACATTCTTTATATGCATCTGGAAAAGGAAGGGAATAATTTGAAAACCGAGTGCACTGGGAGCTCCCACGAGACTGCGGTAACTGTTTGAGAGATGACTAATAGACTTCTTCGGATAGAATAGTTGGCGTTGAGTTAGTCAAAGCGACGGTTTGGCTGTGCCTTTCTCTGAAGGAATGTGTTCTGTTTCAACTAGCCTCAATAGTTGATTAACAGTCCCCAAGAGGTTACTTATTTAAACCAATAGTGATGCAGATGTGAAAGCTGCCATGTAGCAGCCTGATTGCAGCTGATACTTGATGTCTACCAAAGTATGTGTATATTTAAATGTAAAGCATATTTCTAAAGACCTGTTTTGCATGACACAAAATATTAGTTAGTACTTTGTCCAGATCACTCTCTATTTCTGGTTAACATCTTTTCATTCTTGTTTACTTACAGTCTGCCTACGGTCTGGCCTCTGGTGCCTCTGGGAAAGCGGAACTTTATCTACTTCCTAAAAAGTATAATGCATGATATATCTGTACCTTTTCAATTCTGTTTGAAATGATTGAACAGTTTTTAATTTTTAAATAATTTTGACAGTATAGTATAATTGACCATTCATCTATTTAACGTGAGTTGCCTCTTTGCTACTCTAGTTACAAGCTAAGCCACATTATTAACTTCATGAATTACAGTATACTTCAGCAATTCAATGTATATTTTATGTTCTAGATTAATGTGTGCTACATTATACTATAGTTGTGAAGGAATGGGGGGAAAAAAATGAATGATTACGTTGTTGAAATAACAATATGGTAAATTATGATAGTAAAACAATGTGACATTGTGAAATGTATATTCCATATCTCGGACCCTCTGATTTAGTTCCTTTCAGCATTCAGGGAAAACCACAGTGCAATGAAAAAGAGGCATTGCCAATCTAAATGGCAGGCTTTGCTAGATGGGAGTGTTAAGCCTTACAGATCAAACCACACTTTGTTTTACCAAATAATTTCTCACAGAGTGCAGATCCTTTACCCCTGAACTTTTTTAATCATCAGCTGATGAAGTAGTCCCAGTCTCTGAGACGGAGGAGTCGTATTATGCTTGGAAAGCCTTCCTGACTTCGGCAGTCTTGAAGACCATATGTGAAGCGACCATGTCCTTCCCAGCTTTTAATAAATCCAGATAGCTCTGTTATTTTAGCCTTTTTCTGAGGCTGTAGATCGAAGTAGTGGGGAACGAAAATATTTTGGTCGTCCACCATAAATTCTGTGAGCTCTGGAAAGCCACAAAACCCTCTCTTTGTTTCAGTGAGTCCATCTTACAGTGTAATGAGAAAATCAGGCTTAGAATTGCTATGCTGGTGGGATCCCTGGATGAGAACTGAAAGTGGAAAAGTTGATACTCTCTCCTCTTCTTCTATCCCTCTTTTTTTCATCCTTTCACTTCTCTGCTTTCATTTTTTTATGAACTGATGCATTTAACCATGTGTCATAGTTAAGAAAAACTGGATTTCAAGCCATTCATTGGATCTAGCAACAATCTTTAAGTTGGGCTCTTTTAAAGATGATATCTTGTTTATATTGATCTTGACAATGATGTGGTTGAAATGCATTAGAATGTTAACAGATAGCTTTTACTGACTATGATAGACCCCCTAAGGGGTGACCAGTACTGTATAAATCAGTTGGTCATGTTATCTCAATATGGCCGCCATGGTACGATGAGTTACCCTTTCAGTCGAATCACTTCGACGTTACATATGGGAACTCGCCAG
>JAUCMU010000039.1:8508816-8519564 GCA_032275025.1 Enteromius treurensis
TTGTGAACAATGTTTGAGAGAAATGGTAATATTGTGTATCTGGAATGAATTTTAGATCTTTAAGTCAATCTCATGAAGAATTGGAGCAGAAACAAAGGTGTTGCGTTTATATTTTTGTTGAGTGTATAATGTTAAATCACAGATTCATAAAGCTAAATTCATAATCTGATGTATTAGTCTAAATTATTATAAAATGTCTCTATTACTATTGTTTTTTCATGTGTTAACCATGTTTTTAACTCAATTATATAAAACATCTCAATGTGTAAAATAACTTGGATGTCCCAATATAATGCAAAGGGCAGTAAATAAATAAATAATTATTGTACATTGTACACTACTCTACATTATTTTAATGTTTCTGTGGCAATGTGAGAGACATCTATCAAATTCAGTATATTATTGTAAACATCAGCTCTCTATGGACATCTTTGGAATAGATTCACCATTGTATTTTATAGCAATACAAGATGATATTGTGCCAATTTTGCATTTTAAGATGATAGAGCTAAATTATAGGGGTGGGATTACTATGAATTCTACTATTAACAATATAAAACGCACTAGGATGAATGAGCTGCTGGGTTCATGAATATTAATTACGTTGTCTGCGTTCGCTCGAATTGATTCACTGATGAAAACAGGGATGACAATAGGTGAGCACCATCCAATAAGATTGACGTTAGCGCATTAGTTCCGCCCTTTACCAGAGAAATTATAGTAACTGAATCGCCCTTCAACATCTACTTGTCAGTTTACTTCCAGCAAAAACGTAAAACTACTTGGAATACTTTATTTAATTAAAGGGATAGTTCACCCAAACATGTAAATTCTGTCATTAATTACTCACCCTCATGTCGTTCCAAACTCATAAGATTTTCGTTCACCTTTAGAAGACAAGTTAAGATATTTTTTATTAAAACCCAAGAGCTTTCCATTCCCAGAAAGGTAGTAAGGACATTGTTAAAATAGTCCATGTGATATTCGATGATTCAACAAAATTAAATGAAACTACGAGAAGTATTATTGTGCGCAAAGAAAAGAAAGGAAAAAAAACACTTTATTCAACAGTTCTTCTCTTCCATGTCAGTGTTCAATGCATGCTCTCGAGAGATCAGAGATTTGTGAGTAAGGTGCTGTTGACACACAAGCCAGTGTTATTTGGATTAATTGAGATGTACTGTATGATTGTCAAAGAAAAGCCTTGTCTTTATCACTGCATAGCTATGTTCCAGTTCTTTTTTATTGCTCATTAACATATTGTACACCAATCCAGCTTGACTGGATTAATATTAAATTGACCTTCACTTGGAAAAAGTCAAAAACAAAGGGAAAAAAGAGGATAAAGTTAGTGATAGCCTCAGAGTTAGCGCTCGCTCACAGCATGAGATGATGAGAGATAATTGAATTCAGATGCACCCATGTGGGGTGACTCACTGATAAGAAAGAGCTTTATAGCTGAATTATGTCAAAGCTCTGTAAAATAAATCACATCAAAGTAATAAAATAAAGGCATTAAAAGAGGAAAGGGTACATGTAATTAAAGTCACACACCAGGCCCCTGCTGTAATTGCCTCGGTGGGGTCTGGATACCTGAGGAGACTGAAAAATTACATTTGACAGTTCGTCTTCACGGAGGTTAAATTTATCTTTTAGTCAACTTTGTTTTCTTCTTGAAACTTAGATGATAGCCATGAATCAATTCTGAGCAGATGAGTGATTCAGAACGCTGCCTCATAGTAGGCGTAACATTTTCTTGTTAATGGACTCAAGTCTTTCAATGCGAACCGCACAATTTAACATCCCTTTGATCACTGTTAGCTCAGGAGCTGATGGTTTCTTTCATCTTCTCGATCTGTCTATTTTTTTCTTCTGCTCTTTTCACAGTGTATTAAAGCACTAGGGTAAACTCTGAAGCCTTTCTGTGGTTGGAGATCAAGCTCAGTATGGGGCATGCAAACACTTTTATGGGCAGATGGTGCCAGTTCAACAGGTGCATTTGGACCATAGTGCCAAGTATCTTGCATTTCTTCCCTCTCTCTCTTTCTCATCCTTCTCTTTTTGTGTTCAGTGTGTCACGGTCAAAAGTGATGGAAGTAAACAGAGCCGTTTTCATGATCATTCCATCCACCAGAAGCATCAGTACTATCCCAGGATGTAACAGTAACCGTTTATTGTTTATATCTGGTTCCTCAAAAAAGACAGAGTATGAGTGCTTTCCAGCTTTAATTTGAAAACCAGCCCATTTCAATTGAATCGATCCTTCACCCCCTGCACACTCTTAATTTCTGTATCAATTAATTTCTGTCTCCTGACTTCATTTTTTGAGTTGGCGACTTCTGTAAAACTGAAGTTTGAGAATTAATTCTGAAGATGTTCCAAGTATCAGAGTGGCGTTCTTTGGCGGTTGGAATTGGGGGAAGAAGGTTAATGATGTAATATAGTGCTGATGGAAGGAAACGGGAAGGAGGAGGCAGAAAATTTTACCTTGCTTCAGTTATAACTTTGTCACTCGAATTACAGAAATGTATTTTATAATGGAGGCTTGGAGTGGACCTTAAAAAATAGATTAAAGCAGAAAGTGAGACAAACTTTCTAACCATTGTGCATTGCATCAAATCAGGTGCTGATCGATCTGTGAAGACGTGCATAAGTTTTAAAGACTTTCTGTACATTTACATGGAGTCGTGCTGTATGTGGGAGAGATGGCAATTGATCAGTCGCTTCTAAAAGTGAATCCAGCATATTTGATTTACTTGACTTGTAAAAAAAAAAAAAAAATGAATGAATACAATTTCTAGTTCCAATTTCAAAATTGAATTTATTGATTACTTTTGATTGATTCGATTGGTATTTTATTTCTTATTTGGCACTCCTGGTCTTTCATACTTCTCTTGGTTTAGCAGAGAAAACACTGCGAAAAAATATTGACTCTCTTCAAACAGGTTTCCGGATACACACCCTATCTTCCATTGTTTGAACAAACAAAAATGTCCTATCCTAAACTTATAAAACTGATGGAGCTAATAGTGCTGTTCTAGGATTCTTAAACAAACCCCTCAGAGATGCTCTTTTCAGGTGAATCATCATGCAGATGGTTTACTTATAGTTGACTCTGCAAGTAAAATTGGGACAGAGCCAAAAAAACTACTTTGACTTCCATTCCAAACTTCTTGGAGTTTCATACTGTAACACTTTTCATTTAAATGAAACTTCAGTCATATCTTGCATACATTTGGCATAAAAATTCTTGAAAGTCCTTCTGAGTTTCTATTTGGAAACTGTTTTGTGTTTGCTGAATATTTGCTGAGTGTTCAGGTACAAAATGAGTGAGGAATAAGCTCAGTGAACAAGCATCTCTGACTTCAGCACGTTGACATTGACCTCTAGAAAGTTCCTCTTTTGTCCCGGGCATCAGCGGTGTGCCAAAGCTGCAGTCTGTGCCCTGTGAGCTGGCAGTGCCAGCAGGCTGGAGATAGAAGAGGGTGGCACAGGCCATCTGGGATATCTCCAGGAGATGCACGGCACGCCTCACACTCATCAGCAGGTTTGAATTTGCACCATAATCACAAACAGATGCTCTCTTCCTCCTCCACCGCCCTCCTTCTGCCTCCTTTCTTCCCTCGGTTTGGCTCAGTGTGAAACCTTTGACCTTCACCACATTCAGAGGAAAAGCCTGACCTGATCAAGGGGTGAAAGGAAGGGAAATGTTGGCCCAAAATGTTAATGTATTTCATGTATAATCCAACACAATGTTAAATGAAGTCTGTTTGATGCTATATCTCTTTTTATCTCTCCCACCGTGTGACCCGTGCACTGTGTTCGATTTGTGTGAAGAGTGAGGCTTCTATACTTCCCTCCCACTGTCAGGATTCTCATGTAGGTCTCTCGACAATGTCATATTTTATTCTGTTTTTTTTTTTCGTTAACTAAAAGAACTGCCTTAAGTTTTCATCAATTTACACAATTAATTTTTGGCGGGGGGAAACTATTAAAGCAGCTAAGATAATAAGCTGATAGGACTAGTGTCTTGAGTGCTGTTATTAAGGCTTCTCAGACTATCTGGATCCACAAGAGCCCTGCGGATGATGAAGAGATTATTTTTGTTGTTTTCTTGCCAAGTGCAAAGTTTTGTTTGAGAAACATCTTTGTCTATTCTGGCCCTATTGCACCATGCGCAACCAATGAATATGTCTTGTGAATTTATTTATTTTTTCTCAATTTCCCATGCACATTTTCTCTATTTCTAGATTTAGATTGTATTTGTAGCCATCTAACCCTCACTTAAATTTAATCCCGTTGTGATGCCTATTATTTTGATAGTCCATTTAGACATTCTACTAAGTATAAGTAACTTTGTAACTACATGTAAGCTAATTCTCATAAATTCTCAACTACATGTCTACTAACTCTCAGATTATACTGTTTAGATATAGGGTTAGTAGAATAAGTTGACATAAACTTGCATAGTTCCTGATAGTCAGTATGTAGTATGTTGTGGGCCCATTAAAATAAAGTGTTAGAAGATATTAAGCAGACAGTCTACTAATACTATAATGACTGCTAGGTGACATGTAGTTGCAAAGTTACTTACTGTTAGTAGATTGTCTAAAGTGGACCATCGAAATAAAGTGTTACCATAATGTGAACTGTTAAAGTTGATTTCTCCAGTTTTTCCCACAAAATATATATGGCAAAAAGTCATATATCTGGGCCTGTATATGGTACCTCTTCTCATTGGTGCTGTGGAATAAATGTTAAGTGCGTTAGTCCAGATGTGTAATGACTTCTCTATGTACGTAATGCAGTAAAAGTCAATAAACCAAAAAAATGAAGCACTTCTGCTCTGTAAAGCTGCTTAGCTATCTGTCGTGCCCCACCCTGCAAGTTACCGTAATCACTTTAAGACCTTTTCTTCTAACCTCATGTGCAGTCGCTCGGCCGTCGCCGCATGGGTTTTATCGATCCAGCAACTCTTGTGCTCAGTGTTGCAGCACATCCCGTTGCTTGGCTAGCCTAATGCAGTCAATAATTGCCAGCGAAATGGCCATTGCAGTCGAGACAACTTCATCAGCCGTGGGACTGGGGGTGGGGGCTGTAGCGAGGTGAGGTCTGGAGGGAACAGGGAGGTGGAGAAGAACTGGCACCGCTTCTCCGTCACAGCGCAGAACACCATCAGTGGCTCCCAGGGGCCAGGGATTAATGATTTGTGTCTTTCCGCTACAGTGGCACATTGTGCCGGCGCCACTGATAAAAAAAGAAAGCTCCCCCTTCCCCCAACATCTGGCAGCAGGCGTGCCGTAGCGCTCTATATTGGCTCTCAGAAGCAGGAGGAACCTCTGCTTTTTCAGTGCCAGGGCTGTGGTTAACCAGGCCACGCTCTGGAAGAGGGCTCTTACTAGGAATGCACTGTGCTTATTTTCTTTGCAGACTGGTTTCAATGACTGGGAGGGTAGTATTAGGTGTACCCGCTAAAATGCACAGCAGATGCTGTCTGATGTAGCATCTTCCTCCGAAATGGAGCGAGGATTTGTAGTCTCATGTTTTTATCATTTATTCATGCAGCGTTATAAATAATCTATTGGTATTCATCAAATAAATGAAAAATACATGTAAATTCCAAAAGTGAGTTGTTACACAATCTCTGTTATGTACTGTAGTATGTCTGCATCCAGCAAGGACTGAATTCCCAGCACCACTTCAAAGTCAAATGAAATGTGTTCAGACATTGCTTTTGTTGCCTGGTTATTCAAGAAGTGTTTAAGGTTGCACTACAGGGCCTTTTGTCCTTGTAAGACATATCGATTCATTTCTCAGTTGCTAAGTAACCGCAATAATTACATCTTTTAAGCAGCCAGCCAATTATTTCCCTGATTTAGTGATGGCATGATGAAGAGGCTTGTTTATGAGTATTACTAAATTAAAAAGAAAGAATAATAATTAATCGTGTTGAAAGAATAAAAACCTCTTGCGCCATTTGCCATTGTTCATAAACATTTTGAAGTGACTGTCAACGCGTGCAAGCATGCGCTTTTGTTAACCAAAATTGGTAAGTGGCTTTGTTATAAGGATACATAGGCATGCTGTTCTACAAAAATGTTAGTGGAAGCATTTCTCTGGAAACCTCAAAATGTCACAAGATGCATTTTTACTGCTAATTCGATGCATTTCTTTTCCAGCGGCAGTCAAAAACAGAAAAGTATTTTCAAAATTTGATTTAATCAATTTAAATAGTAAATATTTATATTTATAGAAACTCAAATGCAGTCTTTTACTGATTTATATATTAGCCTTCCAGAAAAAGAGTCAAGTATTAATGGGTGATATGAGTGAATAAATAAAATTTATGTAACACATTGTAAAATTAATTAGTTCAATCCTAATATTAAATTAAAATCCTAATTAGTCTGGCAGACCTTTACTCTTTATAAATGGACGTACAGTAGCTTGCTGTAATATTATAGACATTTTCTGTTTAATTGATATTGAATATGAAATATGCTTGGGTGAGAATAAATGAATACAGACTGACCTAAAGTAGCAGCCCGACTGTAGTTACATTTTCACAGTGAAACCTGCCATTAATCAAGCCTAAATAGGCTTATCAGCAGACTTTAAATGGTACATATAAAAAATAACTGAAATAATATACAAAATTTTACATAGTTTTAGCTTAAAAACTGTTGCAATTAATACATTGTGTAGCCTATATCTAGAGCATTTAAAGTGGTGGTCAATCAGTGTCACAGGTGTGTGGTGCTGGAATGAATGAACTGCAATTCCAAATGACAAATAACAACACTTTTAATATTTCAGTGAAGCAAACAAACAGGCAGGGTAGTACACACATGACATAACGTTAAAACCGGACGACACATACTGAACTAAGGAGAAATTATAAAGGGAGGACAATGACGGATAATTAAAACGACACCTCTGAACACAATGACACAATTAACAGAAAACAGAAACTTGGTCAAACTTAGACAGAGCACATGGGGAATGACAACAACAACAAACTGTCCAGGGATGTGACAATCAGCTACAGTATCTTCAAGTCTTAATTGTGTTTATGGGGAGCACTGCAATGTGTTCATGCTTCATTGAAGCATAAACACATTGAAGAGCCATGACCGTTTTTTAGTTAACAAATTAATATAATTTGTCTGAAACAAACAAGTCATATACACCTAGGATGCCTTGAGGGTGAGTAAAACATGGAGTAATTTGCATTTTTGGGTGAGCTAACCCTCTAAAAAAAATGAATTTTCTAAAAGAAAATATCTCCCTTTGCATAGAACTTTGAGCGTCGTAACTTTGCAGATGTTGTGTTGTTCAAACAGCAACATCACACACTACCTAAATAGAAGTAAAATCATAATCATAGTCCCCGATAAAACAACGATGAAATGTTCCTTTCAGTAAAAATATTCTTTCAAGTTGACACAAGCAAGGCACAAGACAATTGTGCACATTTTGGCCTGAATTCTCCCCTTCCAACAATCCTAGGTAAAGTCCTGATTATCTTGATGGTTCTACAGATTATCTTATCTGATGAAGTGGGGCATGTTAAGAGTGACTGAATCTCTGCAATCTCAAATTATAAATATCCAACATACAAAATACAGAAATCTTGTTTCAGGGGAACCCCAAGGACAAATGTGTACACAGATTTTTACATGGAAAGAAACGGTTCCCACATAGAAAGTGATCTGATGAAAGCATTACACACGTCCAGCTCATGTCGTACATGTAAAGTTCACACTGTCTTCACTACTTCATCCAAATTTTTGATAAAAAGAAATGCAAATTATCCTTATTTCTTCTTGCCCGTTGTCTGTCACAAAACAATTGTTAAATCTACACTTTTTTATGTGAGGTCTCACATTTTGAAAATCTCTTTTATGTGGGATAGTCTTTTCAGTATCCCTCAATGTGTTTTGGTTTTAAGTGTAAAAAGGAGGTGGAAAATGTTGGTATCCTCCCTACATTCAGTTAAAAGAATGTATCGATCTACTCTATCCACTGTCTGTGCACCATGCACTACTGCTCGGTGATGTTTGTTTAGCTTGATGTATAATTAACTCTGAATCTGCCCAGCAATTCCTATTTTATATCATCTAATAAGGGAACACTCATGCCTAATGGTGGAGTATACTATTAAGTGTTTTTATGAGTCTGTTTTATTGTTTATGGAAATTGTTTGCTCTCTACTTACTCGGAACGCAAGTGTAATGTGTCAATAATAAAATCTATAGCAATATCTAGTGTGGAGCTGGATTGATGGAGCAGTGTGGGGGTGTTCAGGATTGTCTGCATTGCCGAGGAGTGTAATGGGGTGGGGGAGCAGCTCTCCGTGAGCGTGAGGTTTGGGGGGTGATTAGTCTCCGGTGCATTCCCATTGATGCACAGCGTTTGACAGATCTGCACCCGGCATGGCACGAAGGAACGTGCCACAGATGGCGTAATTAGAGGAAGCTGAGCCAGGGTGTGAAATTTATCTTTGATCAGCACCTTCTCGCCAGATTGTCATCTATGTTAATATGATGATAGCAGAGCAGAGATGGATGGAAACGCCTCGGCAGCCCGGGGTGGGAGTGAGTCCCTACTCGTCTAATCTTAATTCTTTGTTCACCATGTAGAGGGAAAAAAAGATTCTGCAGTGAATTCAGACCTTGAGCTCTCTTCAAAAGCCACAACATCGTCATTAGAGACACCTGTGCTGTTGAAGGGAGTTGGTACAACACTTGTAAGTTTGGCTTTGGAACAGGAAAGACTGAATAAACATCGGTTCTCGCCGCAGTTCTAGGGCCTGTGATGCAAAAAACGCAGAATCATGTGGAATATCGTGGAATTTTGGATAAAACAAAAGTAGGGGTGTACTATTATTCAGACTTTATCAGCAACAGCAACAACAAAACTGAAAAATGTAATAGGGCCCAATTATTGTAAAATAATAAATAAATAAAAATAATAAATTATTTCATGTTATTAACCTCATGTTTTTCCAACCCTGAAAGACTTGGGTCTGCTGAACTCAAAATACTAAAAAAAGTTTTTAATATTTTTTGTCAATAGTATGAAATTTAAACTTTGCAAGATCCAAAAAAGACTTGATGGTAGCATGAAACGAATCCAAATGATGATAAGTCTTTTGAATCGATGTGTTCAAACAGTTAATAATTTAAATCTTTTTTTTATTCTTAAATCAATTCAAAACATTGATTAGATGCCATAGACTGTCAGAAAAATTTGGAATGACATGAGCAAATTATTTACAGAATTTTTATAATATCAGTTTGAATATTATATCTATATGACAGTAAAGATAATGAAAGTACTTTATTTAAAATTTTTTATAATGTATTGACTACAAATGGAAAACAGCATTATGTTGTTTTGAGAATATTTGCGTGTTTTAGTTCTTGGAGCCCATCTTATAGGAAAACCTGGACATGAAGGGAGCAGAGGGAAATGTTTGGCCCTGGGCTTCGCTCGCTTCTCTGAGCGGGGAGTTAGTCTGGGAGCCTGGGGAGTGGAGGGGAGAATGGTTAGAACGAGCAAGAAATGCAGCTCTAGGGTCCTGTCACAGATGAGGTCCACACTCGGCTTTCATCTGAACGAGCCATTAAGTGTAATGACGTGTAGGTGTAATGGAATGTGCCTGTAACATCTGCGCAGAAAGAGAGAGAGAGAGAATGAAGGAAAGGAGGAAAGAAAGGACAATGTTAATAGATTTGCAGATACACTGCTGGAAGAACAAAAGATTTTTTTCCTTCTGCTTTATTGCTCTGAAGTCCATCTGGTGCCTGTGCGTGTGTGTTTTGTAGATGTGGAAGTGTGTGGCATGCTCTGTATAAGAGTGTGTGTTGTGTGTGTGTTAAATTGCTTAAATGAATGACAAGACTAACTCGTAAATTTATGCAGGTACAATATGTAGGCATGCACAATATATTGGCATCATATTTGTTATTATTTGCAATAAATATTGTATCATATGCACGCAAAAATTATATGTACACCAAACATGTGCGTATCATATATACATAAAAATAAAAAATTTTGTATAAATAAGTTTTATATGTAAGTGTTCATTTTTATTTGCCATACTATTTATATGCATTTTAATGACACTGGGCTGATTTTAGTGTAAACTGTCAAACTTAGCATTGAATTTGTACTAATATACTGTACGTGTGGGGGTATATATATATATATATGTTAATGTTGTCAATCAGTTAATTACTTAATTACAAAATAAGTTTTTCTTTACAAAATATATGTACAGTATGTGTACAGTGTATATTTGTTGTGTATATATATATATATTAGTGGTGGGCCGTTATCGGCGTTAACAGCTATATCGCGCGATAAAAAAATATATATATCTAATATAAAAATTAATCTATTTACAAAGTTGGGTTGGAGTCTATACTACAAGCTATGGTGACTTTCACCTTAAGCGCGGATGTATAGTCGAATTACACTGTAGCCTTATTCAGACGGGACTAGTTTTCTAAACTACTGTACGTGTGAGCTTCGATCCTTACCACCCATCCTCCGTGATCTTCATATTGGAATGCATTGGTATTAGTTTAACGAAACCTGTGCGCTGACAGACTTGCGCGATGTGTTTGTTTATCCTGAAGCGTCTGATCGCGGCTGCGGAAGTGCGGATAAATGCACTTGCATTTTCTAATGCTTTTATACAAAACTGATGAACACACCGTCAGTTATGTTTTCAGAGC
>JAUCMU010000039.1:8524898-8573581 GCA_032275025.1 Enteromius treurensis
ATCCTACAAGCGCTCTTCCTTCCCGAGATCCTTCTTCTGTGATCAGTGTCATCCTGAGTGGAAGAACTAACTTCCAAATTAACACAGAGCTCAAATGAATGTCTTTAATGGCCTAAACACGTACAGACTGATGGATGTGCGCACAATAAACCTCTTTCATAAAATAGACACAGTTGTCTCATGCAAACAAGCTTATATGTATGGACGTGTATGCAAGAAACATCACGTACAAATGAAAATATCTACATGCGTACTGCAAAACATACTGTATGTACAGAGATTCAATATCATTAATAACTAGTTACACACATGCAAAATGTATCAAATCATTTAATGTAAGTGAAAGCAATTATTTTGGCAAATTGAAATCAAATTGACTAAATTTGCTCACTAATACTTGTGGGCTTATTTTGAGCAATTTCTCAGCTGATGTTAACCTCCCCTCACACAATATGTAGTGCAGAGAGTATTTTTCCCTTTTTCTTTTTTTTTGTAAATTCTACATAGATTTTTTTATTTATTAATTTTTTTATTCATTGAACAATAACAGATTCAACTACAATTTAAAGTTGTTTAAAGATCGAAAATGTCTTTAAACAACTTTCAAAAAAGATTTAATCTAGCTAAAATAAAGGGTTTGCAACCACTGTTACACTTTATTTTAAGGTGTCCTTGTTACAATTATTAATTTAAGTACTGAGTAATATTAATTAATTGCATGCACTTAACTATATGGTTAGGGTTAAGATTTAATTAATTTAATTATGCATAATATATTGTTATTATAATAGTAAGTACATGTAACGTGCAACAAGGACACCTTAAAATAAAGTGTTACCAAAATTAAGTGTCATTTTTTTCACTGTAATTGCAAAATTAATTTTCAGCATTATTACTCTGGTCTTCAGTCTCACTTGATCCTTCAAAAACCATTCTAATTTGCTGCTCAAGAAACTTTTCCGATTATCAATTATATTATAAACCATGTGCATTTTTTAAGAGTGTGTAATACATAGAATATCATTTGATTTAAAGAGTTTAAGAATCACATTTAGAAGAATCATGTTTAAGTTTAATAGGTTGGTAAAAAAAAACTGGTAAATGTTTACTCATGTTTCAGACAGCCAGGTATGTTTATATATATTATTGCAAAAAAGAAAGCTCTGTATGTGTGTGTTTTGTGTTTATGTGTACATATTGTGTGTGTGTGTGTGTGTGTGTGTGGTAGTGCTGTCCAGACTGTGTCCACTCTCCATTTGTTTGCCCAGCATCCACAGGTGGTACAAATGACCTTTCATCTGTTTCCCTTTTCGTTTTTCTATTTTCCACTCCCACTCTTCATAATACCATTAACCTGTCCGTCCTCAAAAGGATCACTGTAATTTACTTTCTATTATTAAATTCTTCTAATGCTAAGCAAAGCGAATAAGCAGCGATTTTAATGGGGAAGCTGTTGTGAATGTGTCCGTTAATAAATAAATATATATCTTATGTGTTTTTCTTCCCCTCTCAAGGCTGTTGCATATTAAAAGAAGGGTCTTTTAGAGTAGATAATTGTGTTCACGGACGAGGAAAATGTGAAGTATGAAGCTTTGAAATCATTTAACATCACCGGCACAAAAGCAAAGTGACAAAGTTCTGCCAAACTAAGTATCTAGAAACCCAGCTGAAGGCCAAATATCACGGCACATTTAGCCACATATGAAGTTAAAAAAAAAAGTATAGCCTTGAAATACTCAAAAGTACCTTTCAGGTAAATAAAATCCTTTCTTGGTAGATAAGCCACATTTAAAAAAGCGTTTTAATTTAAGAAAGTTAAATTAGCAGAGTTTTAATGTACTTTAATCACCAAATGGAATATCTAAAGCTAATGACAGATAGTAAAAACAAGGTTTGTAAATCCTTATATGTTGCCCTCCTTTAAACACGACTCAGGCACATCTTATACAAAGAAAAAGAAACATTTTCTGCTGTTTCTCCAGTGACACTAATAAAAACCACACACTTCTTTCCATGTACTTGCCAAGAAAAGGAGAAACTTTGAGATAATTTATTTGTTTTTCAAAGGAAACCAGCACTCACCAGTGTGAGGCCTGAGTCATGCTGCCTGTTTATTTGTAATGGGATCCTTTCTCAACACTGTATTATATTTCATTTCTCTCGGCACAGAGTTCATCCGAGAAGTTGCCTCATTGGAGAACATCACTGACCATGTGCAACATTCGTAGCTGATACTGCCTTTAGAATAGATCAGAGGAAAAAACAAACAAAAGGTGCTTCACGATGCAAATAGTAGAACATATTTGTCTAAATGGTTCTTTAACATCTTTAACCTTTCTGTTTCACAAAAGGATCTTTGTGGCAAAAGAAGGTTCTTCAGATTATAAAATGGTTCTTTAAAGAACCTTTGACTGAATGATTCTTTGTGGAACCAAAAATGGTTCTTCTATGGCATCACCTGAAGAACATTTTAAGCACCTTTTACTTTTAAGAGTGTATAGCCAAACTGATCCTTTAAATTCAATTATATAGAATTAATTGTGAACAATTCATGCTTTTGACTTTGCAACGTTAAATTAAAGATGATCTTCTGGTGAAACATCACACTGGTGACCAACGCAGGTCTTCTCCACTCATTTAGTCCTTATAAACTTGCTTCTGCAAGCTAATGCTCATAATCCAATCAACAACCACTGAATAGAACTTGCCCCATCCTACATTTCTTCTTCTCAGAATAAACCATAATGCATCACAATACTGAAGAAATTATCTATTTTACAGGTTTTCTTTCACAGATCTGGTTTGTGTTGCTTTTACTGGGAACAGCAAAGAATGAGTGTTATCTACTTGCGCAGAGATTCAAACCTCTGCAGCGCAGCTGTTTTCCCTCGGCGTTTCGGAAAACATCTTGATCCGTTTTAGTCTTCTGGTATACGTGAATGTTTCTTGCTCACTTCTTTTGTGTTTTCTTGAGGGAGAGAGAGACGCAAATAACTGATTCTGGTACTGGCTCTTACAATACAGTACGCTCATTGTATTAAAACACACTGTCATAGACATCTCTGCCATGTAGGGTTCCTTTCAGGTAATTGCTCTCCTATTAGTTTCTGCCCAGTGCATCTGACAGATATGAATTGGATCTTGCCATGCAACCCGCTGATTAATGACATTTAAAGTGGGGTCTTAATTGTTGGGGGAAAGTGTGAGGTGAAGGAGAGGAGTGATGTTCCTATCCACACACCTGTGATTAGAGAGCGTGAGGTGCGTTTGTGTCTGCCCTCCTCCACACATATAGGACGGGTCACCCGGGGGGGGGAAGGCACGGAGCTCCATGTGGCTTTGGTAGGGCTGAGAGGACGAAAGAGCAGAATTAATACCGTGTGTGATTTAGTGCGCACATCTGTGGTGTGCAGCAAAAGAGGAATTCTATTAGCGCGTGCACGCGGTCATAATTAACCTGATGCTACGCACAGCTGGCCACCTCTGCTCCGAGAGTGGGTGGCATGGCGGCAGCGCTAAATCAATCTGCGTTAATTGCGGTGGCCTTCTGCGTTCTGTCGCAACAGGGCCGATCCGCCAGCATCCACGGTCAGGGGGCCTACTTTTCCTTCTCAAATCCTTTTAATTAAAGTGGACCACCAGAACATGAGATGACTGACGTGTTTCCATCTAAAATCAGTAGTAATTCTGGAAGGCCATGGCACTTAGTCGTATTGTTTAATGATTAACTGTGCTTGTTCAATCCACAAAATGACTAGGATGGTTGGTTAGGTTTTATTTCAGTAGTGCTCTTTAGACAGTCTACTAACTATAAGTCATTTTTCAGCCACATGTCAAGTAATTGTAATTAATGTCCCACTATATGGAAGTTAACTATTGAGATTATGGATTGCACTGTTAATAATTTCACTGACGTTTTTGTAGAACGTTTGTACCCAGCTAATCTGAAAGTAAGAGGACAGGCATAAATATTTTGTATATGTGATACATTTGAAATGCTTAAACGATGAATCAATGAGTCAAATAATTTCAGATACCTTAATGTCTGAATTGTTTTAATAAAATCTGTTTCTTATCCTGCATAGACAACAGTGCAACTGGAATGTTTCAGGCCAGAATCCTAGTAAAGACGTCATTAAAATAGTCCATAAGAATATCAGTGATTCAACTGTAAAATTAAGAAGCTACGAGAATATTTTTGTGTGCAAAGAAAAGAAAATAATGACACTATTCAACAATTCTTTTCCTCTGCATCACTGTCTGTATTAATGTATTTAAATGAATCATAGTTGTTATTTATTTACTTTGACTAATAATTGACATGCAGTTGCAAAGTTTCTTAAAGTTAGTAGAATGACTAAAAGTGTTACTGACTGAACGCGAACCAGTGCCTGAATCTAATTTCCTCAAATGCAGTACCTGTGATTTCTCCAGCCTCCTTCAACAATATTTATATGTTTCAAAATGAAACAAAACAGGAAATAGGAAACTGTGAACAGATGATCATGCCATACCTTGCTGTGTGAATCATTAGGGAAAATTGACTACACGTTTCTTCAACCTACTGAACATGATTCTTCGAATCTGTGCAGTTTGATATACATCACATAGGTGACCGTGATTCATTCATTTTGCGCATCCTTTTACGTCTGAGTGCAATCAAAGGAAATGCTCCTTGAGACATTATAGCGCTCATAAAACCTCTCATCTCATTAGCTTGCCTCGCTAACAGCACAGAATATTCATATGTGATTTTACCGAGCACACGTGGATGGAAAGCGAATGACGTGATGTGAGGCGCACCTCTATCAATCACTCACCTTCCTAACATGGCAACAACGGCCCTGACCTTCCTGTGAGAGTTTCTGCTCCGAATGAGTCTTTCAACGTTATTACTGAAAGGGGCTCGTTAGCCATTATCCCGAGGGGGGAGGAAGATATGGGGAGGAATGAAGACATTTGGTGGAGGTCGACCCCATCCTCACACGCTTGTGATGGAGCTATGGATTAAACAGCTGGAGGGGGATCCCAGGGGGCCACTGAGAGAGACATTCTGCACTACAGCAGTAAAAATCCATCACACATATTTCAATTGCCCTGGCAGCATTAATAGACACTGCTGTTCTTTAATATTTGATGAACTGGCTGGTTGGACCGTATAACGGCGAGAAGAAAAAGGTAATCAAGAAAAAGGTAATAGAGAAGTGAAAGTGGTCTTGTCATCCATTTTTAATCCTGACAGGAGAGAGGGGTAAATACTGTACCTCTAAAGCTACATGTACAAATACATGCACAGACGCTTGCATGTATGTGAATATACGTACAGGAGAAATAAGAGTATGTGTGTTATCACATGGAATAAAAATGTCTGAACTACGATATGGGACCATTTCTATTTTTCCAGAGTCTAATAATTTCCATGTTTCTGTCATTACATTCAGCCTGCCAGGGTTTTTTTTTTTTTTTTAAACGTAACTGCTGCAATTAGGGAAAGAGCAAACAAGGTGCTGGCGAGGACCCGTGTCTACATATGGAACCCATTCTATCCCCGTACGGCCGTGTCTGTATGCTTCACAAACGCTTACGTCCATTTGCTGAAATTTGTCAAAACTAATATAGAGTCAGATTGATTAAAACGTTAACACATGTTCAAAAGATCCAAGCGGCTAATTCACGCGTAAACGGTGGCTAGTAATTGTAGATGGGACAGCAGAGCACACTTTGCAGTTGTTCTTTCTTGACATTGAAGGATGAAAGCCGTGTGACACTTTGAACCACACACATATCATCCTCTGGGTTATAAATGGAAGTGTGCAGTACTTGAAGAACGTAAGGTAATGAGCACTTGTGTAGGAGTTTTGCAGCTTTCACTGATAGACTGTTAGCTTTGAGGTTATGCTAGTATACCACTTATAAAGTTGTAAGTGCACATATAAAATTTACACTTCATTGGGACCGAAAAGTTTGACTTGCTGGCTTATGCAGTTCATGTGCTGGCAAAAGACCAGCATAAACCAACAAAAGGACCACCTTAAATCAGCAAAGACCAGCATAAATCAGTTGATCAGTGCATACAGAACCATTGAGTTTCATAACAATTGAAACTAAATTCTGAACAGGCTTTTTACTTTATCTGTAATGTTCCTTGAAGACCATTGCACCATGTGTGCTGATGGACACAGTTGTTATTGCATCAGTCTGAGTATCGGTATATCACTGGAGGCCTGGAGTCTCGCTCACTCTCCCACAGCGCATATCCATGATGCAGCTCAGCCTCCGGGAGAGCTCCACAGAATCAGCCTTTCAGGGAGTGTTTATGTAAACCAGGGCAAATTATTCCACCAATTACAGGGTCGCCAGGGTCAGGGCGGTTTGGAAGGGAGAACGGAATCCAGGCTGGACCGCGCATAGAGGAGTTCGAAACATCTGCTGTGAGGGTAAGGAGTGGAATAGGAGCTGGAAGCTTTCCCTGGCTAAACAGCCAACCCACATGAAGATGCTTTACTTCTTAACTGATAAATCATAGCCGAGGAAGATTTGCCAAAGTAATGACAAAACGGACTGATTTCGATTCCAGGTGAGCTTGGGAGGGGACACAAAGAGAGTGAGGGAAATGGGGTAAGTGTGGGAAAGAAATGCTAAAGGGGAATTCACTAAGAATGAATTGCAAACACTTATAGTGTTGTTTGCGTCATTTTAGAGGTTGGTTTACTCAATTTAATTGTGCAAAACAGGTGCCCCAAAAAATTAAATTTGCATGGCACAATTCCCAGGCTTGTACTGTATTTAAGTTCTCAGTCCTAAGGTATAGCTTGTCTACACTGAACATGAAAATAACTGATGATTGAAAATGATGGAAATGATCTGTATAAAATAAGGAATTCTGTTTATAGCCTGTTTTCTGTGGGTGATTATAGCCCAACATTAATTGCGGTAGGCAAATAGTGCCTAATTTACATAGAAATGAGACATGTTTGTGCTGAAAAGAACAGCATTGACTTTTTAATTGTACTCTGTTTAAATCAGTGTTGTTTTTTTGTGCAATTTAACAAAAGGAAAACACAAATCTAAATTTAAAAAAAAAAAAAAAAACATAACTGGTATAAGTAAAATATAATATAATATAATTGGCTATTACCGCATGCATTAAACATTGAACACGACAGTAACACTATAGACTGAGGACGTCAACATTTTTAAATATTTTAAAATCATAGCATATTTACTACAAATGCTAAAACTAAATTAAAAAGGCAATTCCAGGGTTAAATTAAATTGTGGTTTTACTTTGCGAATGCGCGAAAGAGACATAACTGAATTTGCCTCTCTGTTCAAGTGTAATGATTGGTTTCTTGCTGCTTCAGTGCTTATCTCCGTCTCTCTTTTACTCTTTTCTCTTTTGCTCATCTCAGCAGCGCAAGGGGAAAATGTGAGAACCAGATGTGAAGCCTTGACTGCAGATGTGATCGCTTAGAGGCCAAGAAAAAGCTAATCTCAGGACCTCGGAAACACACACTCACAAACCCTCACAAACACAGACGCAGAGGCAAGGAGCATCTCTGAGGCAATACTTCATTTTGAATAATTCATTTAGGAAATGATAATAGCACTGCACTGCTGTCTAATAAAGAGCGTCAGTCTCTCTTTAAAACCAGATCCTGCTCGCCACATTTTAGCCGCTTCCAGGAATCACAGGAATGAGAGATACTGTGTGCTCCTTTATTTACTTAGCAGATGATAACCTCTTACCACACACTCTCTCAACAGAGTTAAAAACATGCTCTCCTCTCTCCCGCAAACAGCCTAATGGGTTTAAATGCTCTCAAATATTAATGCCTGTCCTTCAGACGCTACAAGCCAAGCCCATTATTATAACAAGCAGTGACTGGGACAATGCAGAGAGAGAACTCAGTTTTAATGAAATGAGTGTAAACGGTAAAGTTATGATGGGTGTAGTGCCCTGCCGTTTTTCACATGACAGTAGCTGGACAAAAAAAGTACAAAGCTACAGGGCAGTACCTTAACTTTCTAAAGCTATGCCGAATGATGCATATAATGCTAAAGTTAGTTATTAGATTGTAATAGTGCATATTAGTGCCTTCAGAAAGCATTATATTATGATGTTTGTTTAAAAATTCATTGCAAGTCCCTAAAAATAAAAGATAATGATTAATTCAAAAAGTGCTATTTTTATGGTTTAATATTTTAGTAATGAAACAAAACTATATATATCATTGTCCCACTGCAAAAGGTTTTCTAAAACATTTGTGGATTTTCATGACAGTGGCAACATTAAAGTGCTTTGATATGCCATATAAAAGATGCCAAGCCCTAAAATATAGTACTGGGTTTCCAAACAGAAATGAGATTTTCAGCAAAACATTATCGAAAAATAAACCCTACAAATTTATAGTGGAAAGAATATTTAAAAAGAAGGGGATGTTTTGATTTATTTATCTACCATAAACAGGCTTGAAATCTAGAAAATGCTTGGAGAGAGAAGGAGAAAGAGATAGAGAAATGAGCCTTCCACCCAATTCTTCTCCCTCATTACTGTTCTATTCATCCTCTTGCTTCCAATGAGTATTGATTGGGCCACATTTGCTATGGAGTGTGCACCTTATGCTGACAGACTGCCTGGTGTGTGTGTGTGTGTGTGTCAGTGTGTGCATGTTTATGTGGTTTATGAGGACACAAATTTGTATAATGACATGGGTATGACATTGGTATTACAATACAAAAGTGATTTATGAGGACATTTTGTCTCTGTAATTCAAAAGGCTTAAAAAACATACTAAATAGTGTTTTTAAAAATGCACATAGTTTCCTGTAAGGGGTAGGTTTAGGTGTAGGGTCAGTGTAGGGCAATAGCACATACAGTCTGCCCAGTATAAAAACCATTAAACCTATGGAGAGTCCCCATAAATCACAAAAACGAACTTGTGTGTGTTGGTGCGTGAATGTTTGTGTGTGTCAGATTTGTGGCAGCTGTCAGCTGGTGTCTCCCCAGGATGAGCTCAACACAGCACAACCCATCTCCAGGACCCTTTGACCCCTGCTTTCTCACCGGGGACCAATAACACATCCCTTGATTTAGTGCAGAGAGGTTACATGGTACTTATGTTTAATAAGCAGCACACAGAGCTGGGCCTCCCCAGCAGGACTTTGGGGGTAATCACCTCATATCCATCTTAGGCTGGTTTGGGAAGGGAGGAGACAGCCAATGAGAGCTCCTGTGGTGGAGGAAACAAGCACTTTAGGTTATTGGATATTTTATGATTTTAGTAGAGGAAAGTAATTTATGGTCAATTATGGAAATGTGATTAATCACATTTCTCCATCCATTCCCAAGTCTCTTGGAAAGAAGTGAGCAAGTCATTTGAAGATTGTTGCCTTTAAAAATTGTGTTTGGCTTTTTTAGAATTGTTTTATGGATCTGGAATTTGTTGTGGATGGATACTAAGATTCATGGAGAGAAACCTGTGACTCAATAAAAACTGTCAAACACAATCAATATGTCACACTTAGCCTGTCGATATGACCGTACTCTTTGCAACGCCACTCCTTGTTGACCAGAAACGGGTGTAATTTCTTTTAAATGTGACCCTTATTTCAATAGTCTTTGTGGGTGCTTTTTCCTAACATTGGTGCCGTTTTTTTTAAGGGAAATTTGTTTTATTTATGTATCTCTGTGTTTGTACTGTATATTAATATATTCTGTGTGCAGAGAAGATGGCCTGGATGGCCAATGTGTTGAGATATGCATATACCTCATACTGTCAACATTGTCCAAGTGTTGCATTGCAGTTCCCTACAAAACTGTCCTGGCTAAGAAATATTTGGCATGATTTATTACATTATCTCATGTCTCCTCCATTCATTGAGCACACCATAAACCTCGTCAGACTACTCAATCTCAAACATTATCACATAAATAGAATACAGATGGGCGCAATCGGAAAGAAAGAAAGAAAGACATCTAGTATTGTTTAGTGCTAGAATGATATCACTGCCTGTATAAGGTAGACATTCAAAGTTAACAAGTGAACGTAATCTCTAACTATGTTTTGGATTTTGTACGTTTTCATTTTAATAGTTTTGTTTTCTATAATCAAATGACACATGTCAGTACTAAATTGGCCACATTGCTCTCTAGATATCAGTGTAACCCATATTGTCCAACCATCAGCTTTTATTAAGCCTTACCACAAAATTGCATAAGATGAAAATCATCTGCATCGATTGGTTTGTCAGTGCTAAGGATTTTTTTCTTTTTAGCTGTATATTAACTCCATAGAAGATGCTGGCTGACACGTGTGTAAACACATGGCTGAGACAAGACAAAAGGCATATGCAGTCTTATTAAATGCCTCTTCTAATCCTGACAGGGTGCTAATGTTCAGAAACAC
Organism: Enteromius treurensis; assembly: GCA_032275025.1. Classification (NCBI taxonomy): domain Eukaryota; kingdom Metazoa; phylum Chordata; class Actinopteri; order Cypriniformes; family Cyprinidae; genus Enteromius; species Enteromius treurensis. Next base: position 8,535,308 of record JAUCMU010000039.1, read on the forward strand.
CTGCTATTTGCTAAAACACAATACTAAACTCCAATTTACAGTACGTCATTACGAAGACTCTGATTTCCGATTGTTAGATGCAAAACCCAGTTATAGCATTAATGAACAAGATTTAATTGTGGTACAAAAGGATTTTTTTGAAGAAATGCCTTAAGACACTCATCATTTTCATGTTGTCGCAGAACCTTTGCAAGACACATATTATATATATAGGCCTATATATATGTATATATATATATATATATAGTTTTTACACTCATACTTCGGGCCATCCATGATGTAGATGAGTTTGTTTCTTCATCTGAACAGATTTTAAGAAATGTAGCATTATATAACTTGCTCACCAATGCTCTTCAGTGAATAGGTGCTGTCAGAATAAAAGTCTAAATAGCTGATAAAACATCAAAATAATTACCACAATCAATCCACACAATTCCAGTAAATCTTGTAAAGAGAAAAGATGTGTTTGTAAGAAACAAATTCACCATTAAGACATTTTTAAAATCAAATTGTGGCTTCTGTATAAAATTTCTCTATAGTAATAGAGAGTCCTTTATTATTGCTTTTTCTGTGAAAAGTTTTATTTTGTCTGTAAAAGCAGAGAATAACCAAGCAAAAACAGTTCTAAACAAATATGCTGGTAGATTTTGATCTGAGAGGACAACAGGGAGTGGACTTTTTCACTCTAAGAAGCATTGTTATGTATTATAGACTGGTGTTTTGGCCAAACGTGATGATCTTAAAGGAGGGATAAGGTGGAATTTCATGCATTCAGAGTTGTTAACGCTGCTAAAAAGTTTGATTCTCATGAACAAAGTTTTAAAAAACAATTTAGACATATAAGCAAGTATTTATGGGCCAAAAAATATTTCTTCTGGGTTTGTACAAGTTTTTGACGCTGCATTCGAAATCGGATACTGCCCTATGTGAAAAACAGTATGTGAGAGGAGTAGTATGTCCAAATTCATAGTATTTAAAAACAGTAGGCGATAAGTAACCGAGAGGTATGACCTACTGCTTCCGCCTGAATTCTGCAGTACGCATATGATGGACAGTTTACTATCCCATGAGGCCACTGGAGAAGAGGAAAATTTGCAGAAACCGGAGACATGGCTATTTTGTAGTGTAAAGTTAATGTTACCGCAGAGAAAAACGTTCATTACTGCACTTGTTCAAAATAAATCAAAGTAAATGTCTGACCTATAAAAAATTTAAACATTGTAAATCGATGAGATGATTTTGTGGCTGTAAAGGGTTGTTCAATCATTACTGAGCACATCAAGCTTGGGAACAGATCCAGCTAACATGCTGTACATCCGAATGTAGTATGTGTTTAAATGGTGGGGCTGTACGTTCAAATTCAAATGTACCTACTCAAGTAGTATGTGATTTCGGACGCACAAGAGGTTTTTTCGATGGTTTGTCTTATGCTGCATTCCAGGCAACCCGTAACCCGTGTTTTCCCAACCTTCTAGCCAAAGTGCACTGGAACGGCAGTCAAACCAGTGAATTCCCACCCGTGAACTAGTAGATCGATCTACTCCCAGTTCCGAGTTCTGACGTCACATAGCCCCCGAAACAATGGCAGCCCCTAAAGATGTAGTGTTTAAGCAGGTAGTACACTAAAATAACACTTATAACAGCTTCTCTTGCCTTATGCACCGTTTGTCCTCTACCGTTTCCCTCAAATAAGCAAGGAAAGTACCTTTGGTGATAGAAATGACTGTATATAAATAGCCCTGTACGGTCTGCCACACTGGTTTGTTTACATCTAATGATCACAATTCATGCACTGGTATTTAGCATAACTAGCCTGGAAAGCTACATTCAAAGATACATACAAAGCAAAATTTCTCAAATTTGCTCCGATGACGAAATAAAAAGTTATATTTTGGATGATCTGTGTGCTAACTATAATTATTTCACTGTCCTCAGCTCCATTGTTTGTAGTCTGCATACTGTTTTGGATCATTATATCTAAAAAAAACAAAATTTGTTGTGAAATGCACAGACAGTCCTGTGTATCAACTGTGTTGCCCTTTGAATGTCACCTTTTGCTGAAGCCCATAACAGAGGGGTAGTCTCTGGTATGAGGGGGTCACCGTGATTTTACCAAGACATGATCCTGGATCAACATCTTCTGTTGTTCCTGGGTCAACATTACTGTCCAAAAATGTAAATTTATCCCAATCCTTATCCTTAAACCTACCACCACCCAAAATGTATGCCTAAAATCATTGGGAAATGATAGCTGATTAACAAGGGTGTAGAAGCACCTAACCATGATTATAAGCCTAAAACAGATATTTCCAGAAACATTATTCCTCAATTCTGGTTGGTTGATTGGAATGTTGATCCAGGAACATCTTTTACTTGTACTAGGTTCAGTAGAATAAGTTTCTGAAAGTCAGTATGTAGTATGTTGTGGACTATGGATATTAAGCAGATAGTCTACTAATACTCTAATGACTGTTAGTTGACAAGTAGTTGCAAAGTTACTTACTGTTAGAATATCTAAAGTGGACTATTTAAGTGTTACTCTCAAATCTCTTTTCACATTAAGACATCGTATGGCTTCAGAAGGAGTTGGAATGCAACACAACTTGTTTTTAATGCTTTTATACTGCTTATGGTCAGAAGTGGGCAGGTTAGGTACAAAGAAAGTATACATTTGTATAAAATCTATGCAAACAATTAAAACCTACGGATGACCTTTACGTCGAAAAATTATGCTAAAGGGGTACCCTGAGCATCAAACAGTGATGCCAAAAGGTCCTGACCAACCGGCAATATGTGACGACTTGGGAGTGAGAATGTGTAGTCAAATTTGAAAGTAAATTTAAAAAAATGACTTACTATATACTGTAAATACTACATATACTAAAAATACTTAAAAAATACATATAATAATTATGAAATAAACCACTTAACTGTACTTTTACTTTGATGTTGACTAACATAAAAACACACATGTAAAGTACTTGATTATACTGTATATATTATTTGTATTTTAATGTACTATATTGCAACTTAAACAGTTCACCCAAAAATGAAAATTCTGTCATCATTTACTCCCCCTCAAGTAGTTCCAAACCTGTATGGATTTCTTTGTTCTGCCTAACACAAAGATATTTTGAAGAAAGGTTGTAACTGTATTCCCAAGACATCGGGAGCAATTATGAAATGACATACAGTAGAAAGTCCTACTTAAATAGTTCAAAAATGGTTATGAACAGTAAAACATTTACATTTAACGGCAATTAACAAAAACATTACATTCAGGTACATTAGGTAAGTAATATTTTAGCTTTACCAAAACCTATCACGCGCTTAACATGTACCTTAAAATACCAGCTAATGAGTGCATTGCCGTCACATAAGTGCATGTTTCAAACTGAACTCGGTCTAATAATTGCATTACAGCACCTGTCTTTCATTTTGACATTTGTGATCCAGATCAAACTTTTGCATGAAACTGCTTGTGCTACACTCCTCGACCGGCGTTCTGGCATGGCTAAAAAGTACGGTTCTCTTTCATCTCTAATGTGGTCTGCAAAAGCTTGGAGTTAAGCTGGTGATATCAGGACGGCTTTAACACTCGTCCCCCCCCCCCCCCTGCTGACTGCTCGAACCTGTGTCCTGCTCCCACCTCTACAGCAGCATGCAATTTTGGCGGCATACGAGCAGCATTTATGGCTGCACTTCAAAGCTCCTACTGTAGCTCTGCCAGAGAGCACCACATAACTCAGCCAACTGGAAAGTAAAGCCTGTCGTAAATTTTGCGAAAAATTGAAACAAACACACCGAAGCCAAACACGTTTAATAACTAGGAGAACAATGCCATTGCTCTGTAGGTTTGTTTATTTACTGCGCTCCGTCAGCTGTTGCAGGTTTCACTCGCTGTGTTTAACAGCATTTTCCGTATATGCCCAGGTCATAATTCCATAAACTTACAGCTATGACGAGATATTGGGTTGAGAGGAATGCGCAATGAGGAGCCAAGGAATTTTTTTGCCGATGTGATTTTATTTTCTAGTTTGACTTTGATGTCGGTCAGCGTTTTCTCTGTTCATTCTTTTATAGAGGAAAATTGGACGAGAGCCTGTCAGCGCAAGGGTCAAAGAAGAAAGAGAACAGTTACTACAAAGATGTGCGTAATAAGAAGCCCTCACCTATAAAGCAATAACTACAGTATATGAGAAAAATTGAAGTGATTTCATTTGCACCATGCCCTTGGTTTGGCTTAAATTTTAATTGTATCTAATAAAATGGAATTTATAACACTGATAATGCTGAACAATTTTCTCATTGGCAAGACAGCTATGCAAAAGCAACTGCAAGTAAGCAATTTATTGGTCAGTGTGGAAGGAAATTGACTTAAAGTATCACAATCGATGCATATTCCATATTTGTGTATTTTTGAAATCCCATTTCCACGTGTTCCATAGTCTCATTATTTTGATTTCTGACATTTTTCACTTTTTTTGGTGAGAAACAAATTGCAAGAAAATCCAATTGTAAGATTCAAAAGTTTTAATTACCTAGATTATTTTTTTTGATAGCTTCTTTTTTAGTCTAGCTTTTCAATGTCAGAAAGGCAATTCACACATTGCAGCTTGGAGAAAACAACTTAACCCAAAATATGAACTATAGGTCACTCAAAAATGTCTGTCATTGTTTGCTAACTTTCTTGTTGTTCCACACCCATATGTCGTTATTGTTTCAGTGGAATGCACTTTGAAGAAAGCAGTTGCAATGGGAGGTGGGAAACCACACTTCAACCTTTTTTCACGTTTGCTAATGTAACTCTATTTATGGAAGATGAGGGTTAAAAAAAGCATTACAGGAATATTTGCACAAGAGAGTCATGGACTTTAGAGTTGACTTTGGAGTGCCATGGCACTCTGGATTTGATCTTCACACTTTGTTTTCATAGACCTGCAATTAGGAATGAACAAAGTAAGAAAAACAGCAGAAATCTGATGGCTCGGTCAAGGAGAGAGGACATAAAAATCATACAGAAGAAAAAGAAACATTTCAGAGCTTAAGAATCACCTCAAAGTCTTGGTCACTTTGTTGGGATAAAGGCGGTACATATTATATTGCCCTTAAATGGCATTAAGTGTGAATCACATTCATAAGTTATTATTCAAACTTGCTGGTATTTTTACAACTCCTTGCTCCAGGTTCATGAACATAAGGTATGTTTTAGAGATTAGCTGAAATGCAGGTAGAGCCTGGGTTGACATTAATGATTCATAATTGTATTTAATGTCTAAAAATATTAGATTCAGTTCATACTTTAATAAGTACTAAATAAATAGGGAAAGTATGTTAATGTGTACTTTTTGTTTGACTGCTCAGTCAGAGCAATTTTCTGGAAACACCACTGGGTCACAGTGTTCTTCAGGAAGTTGACCAGTGACTGGCTTATTTATAATCGACCGCTGAGATAGTGCATCAAAAAAATGACACACATTACTTTTAAACACCAGAAATATTTTTCTTTGAATGGAAAATGTTTTAGGTTTCACATGAAAAAATTGAGATGATTCTTCCTCCCTCCTTGCGCGAGTTCACACGCCGTCTGCGCTGCCGGTAGAGCCACAGATGCAACTCTGAAACGCTATATTCTCCAGGAGAGGAAAGGCTCGGTGGCTCCAGATCTAATTTGCAAGGCCCATTCCTCCCCACCCTCGCTTTTGGGTCCCAGATCATTAGATGGCTCTTCCCAGGAGTCCACCTCTACTTCCTTCATCATATCCCGACCCTGCCTTTCACCTCTCTTTGAAATTAGACACTGGAATGATGAAGTTATTTATTATTCTCCGTCCTCCCCACTCATTCTCCTCTGGAGGAAAAGGAGAGGGGGAGCGAAGAGTGAGAAGAAAAGAGGCTTTCGGTGGAAAAGGGAGTTATTGAAATCTCCTCCCCTCTCCTTCTGTCAACATGATATTCGTTCTTCCCCTCGATAAGTATCCAAGCCCAGCTACCGAACGCACAGTGGCCAAATCTCGACTTGGCGGCTATGCAAAGTAAAGGCACCAAGAAAGCATAGAGACCTACTTGTTCCCACAGAAGCAGACCTTGAAGTCAGGCCTGTTTTATTTTACACAGCCGTACTCTCAACAGAGATGTCGCATATCCTGACCTCTTTGAGATCATCCGGTTTCTGGTACTGCATGGCTCTTTGAGAAACTTTGAGAGTTTTGAATATACAGTACATCAGGCCAGATTTGTTTAAATCTGTCTCAGGTTTCAGGGATTTCGGTGACTGCCCTCCCTGAGATCTGTGATGTCCCTCTCCTGCTTCTCAAATGTTTCTCCTGAGCAAAAACTCAGGGTCTTCTATAGAGTTTCCAAAGAGATTTCCAAGATAACAAAGTCTGCAATCAAAAGTCAGGGTTATGCAAATCCCATTATTTTTATAGCTCTATACACTTACTGTATGCCAAGAACTCTCTCCTATGTATCTATTTTTATTTCTACTGAGGATGTTTAAGAGAAATCAATGAACTTTGAAAGAGCAATCTCTAAAGAGTACAGTTTTGGATCCTCTGGATCCTAAGTCAATAAGATTGCGTGGTCTGTATTTTCTAATTGCGTAGGTTTCTTGTATGTTTTTTCAGTTGTTGATCCATCTTCTATGGTGGTAAAGCTATTGTTGTGGCTTGGCACAAACTCGATGGCTTTGACTGTGGTTTTCAGCAGTGTCAGAGCAGCAGCTGTTGCCAACAAATGCCATACCAAAGCACATGGATCTTCTGGTAACCCAAAGCTTTGTTTCCCCTCCCTCCTGACTAGAATGAATGCTGGCGAATGATTTTGGGATTCTGGACTCCAACCCATTTCAAGGATTTGTAGCCAACCTAAGTGCCACAAAATCTTAATGATTCAGGCTCCTTGAAATATGTGCAACCTTTCTGCAAAATGAGATTATGTTGCTTCTTGCATGTTTTGCGACACTTAAAAAAATTAAATGTCCAGTAGCTGGCACTGAAAAGCATTCCATTTTATTCAGAACAGATGATCATAAATCTGGCAGTGTTTGTAAAAAAAAAAAAAAAAAAATCAGCAGTTCAGATATGAAATGCCAAAAAGGTTAATGGTTTGTCATGTTAAAAAAATAACATACCACAGATTCATTCCTAATTGATAATAATTCTTATAGAATGCCTCCTTTGTTGTGATTAATTTTTTGAAAGGACTCTAACCCAAACACTATACCAGGTGCGTTAACTACCCAGGCTCACTGTAAATATGTGCTTGTGGTGAATTATGTGTCTTAATGACAGTGTTGAGCAAATGACTTATTATTTCTTTAAAATTGTAATTTGATTACATTACTGCAGATTACTAATCACTTTCAAGTTACTTTTCTAGTTTACTGTACTTTTATCAAAGTAAAGAGAAACTCATAGTTTTTTCATTAATTTAATATTGACAGAAAAAATACATAAGTCTTTTTGATAGCCCAATATCAACAACATTTTTCTTTGTTTAATTTTTTGAAAAATAAAGAAAACATTACAGGGTGTCACTAAAATTAATGAAAATGACATAAGAAATACTGTATATCTAAAGAAAGCTTGACGTGTCTATTATCAAAGGAAACAAAGTCACCTACATCTTGGATGCTCTTGGGGTAAAGCAAATAAACATCAAATTTTCATTTTTGGGTGAACTATCCCTTTAAATGAAGTAACAAATATTCTCTGCTACAATAATCCATATGAAATCTGTATGAAACATTCTCCGGTTTATTATTATGAGTTTTTTTATACTGCATTTGTAACTTAAGTAACATAATTTTATTGACATAAGTAACTGTAAAGAAATTACAGAAATGTAAAATATAACGCATTACTTTACTGCATTACCAGAAAAAGTAATTAGATGACAGTAAAAAGTTACATAGTAATCTAATTACTTTTCCTGCTTAAAGCACATTTTGCTGCAGTGAAATGTTTAGTGTGTGGTGCTAAAACGAGCTTTAAAAGGGTTCATTTTCCACAAGTTCATATGATTCTTTAGGGTCTTATTGAAAAGTGTGTAACATTGGTTAAAATTTCTCAGTGGTAGTGTAAAACAACAGTATTTGTACCCTGTCAAAAACAGCTCTTTTCAGAGCAAGCTGATTTATTGCATTCCGCTTAATATGCAAATGAGTTCTACTCTCCCCACACCTCTCTTCCGAGCCCTTATATGAGAGATATTAAACTTTAGCTGCATTCATCGTGAAACTTGCGAAATAGAATTTTATTAGGAAAGGCAATTCATAAAAAACCCTTATACTCACTTCTGTAGGTGAAGCTGGATCACGAATGACATATTTAGGTAGATCAGGGGCACATAATCCACTGTCTTCAGCGGCTCAGATGTTGGGAGTACATCCAGCAAATTCAAATTTTATTTGTCACATACACAGTCATACGCAGTACGACATGCAGTGAAATGCATTTATAACAGCAGCCAACTCACCGGCTAACCTAACCCAACAACAGAACACCTCAGTTGCTTAGGTGACATTCTTGTCTACATCTGCTCTGGTGGTAAAACAGTGGCAAACTGATGACAGCTCATTCAGCAATGGTGAACCGGGTGTGCTACAGAGCAAGTTTACATATGAGGACATAACACAGCATTCTGCAAGGAGCTGTGCAAAAATAAGTATTTATTTATCAATAATTTGCCCTTTGATTATAATTTGTGTGAAAAGGAATGAAAGTTGCTGTTTCTTCCTGCCATTTCAGCTGCAAACTGAAGTGTATTGTATTTTTGCAAAAATGGCACAGGCATGTTATTCCAATGAGCCTGGGCTGAATTTAATTATTCAACAAAATCCAGGTTTGGAGAACGATAAAGATTTGACTGTTCCAGCCTCTCTGCTTTAGTCACAATCTGCCGAGATATAATCTAGATGTGGTAATCGATATGATAAAAGAGATTTGGGAGACTGGTTTGGGTAAAGCAGTGTAATTTGAAATCGCATGCTCATTGAAGAAAGAATTTTGGATCTGAAGTGACACTCTGAGTGGGGTAACGTAGATTAAACAGCTCTCATCAAGATGTATATGTCGGTTTGTGCTCTCGGGTTACAGACTCACGTGTCAATGTGGAGTGTTTCAACTTAAGAGAGGAGATTTAAGTTAATGGCCAGAATCCTTTTTTTCATTGAAGAGGGCAAAGTGGCTTTGTGTTTTCAGGTGTTTAAGACATAGATCAGTTAAAAATGAAAACTCTGTCATCACTCAGCCTCATTCTGACCCTGTATTATTTTCTTTCTTCCGTGAGGCACAAAAGGAGATGTTTGGCAGAACTTCCATTTAGCTTCTACTTTCCGTACAACGTACAGTGGATGGAGATTTGAAATGGCAAAAGAATAAAGACTTAAAAATGTTCATCTTCTATCATATGCCAAGCTATCATATGACTTCAGAAGATTTTAATATAGCACATACATTGCATGGACTTTATGCAATTCACTTTTGTTGTGTATTGGCAAAGGGCAACTTACACATTTTTCTGGATGGTCTGGAACAACAGAGAGTGAGTAAATGTTGACAAAATATCCATTTGTATCCCTTAGAAGAGTTGTGCACTCTAGGGTCTGGTTTTTGCCCAGTAAAATGGTGAAGCTCTTCGTACCAGGCTTATAAACGTCCTCCTTGTTTTAAGGGCGACTGGGGGTTTTAGGGCGGAGGGTCATAAATCTCTGTTATTGATGCGTCACTGACATATGAGATCCCTGGGGAAGCCCACTCTCATATATTCAAGCTCAAGTTCAGCACATTACTTCACAGGGCGTAAAGCAGGGGTCAAGAGTCAAAGAGTCTGTTAAGAAGGAGGGGTCAGGGGTGTTTAAACAAGCTGGCACAATGGGATCGGTTGGGCTTGAAAGTTTGTTCTTATATATTTGTTCCGAATTAAATATTAATATATATATATATATATATATATATATATTCTTTCCCAGTTTAATTTACAGAAATAACATTTTAAGTAAAACATTCATTGGTGGATTTCAAAAGATTATATAAAGAATATAAATTGGCTCTGTCACTATGACCCATCTGTTTGGCATGGTGGAATTACCTGTTTTTTCAACCAATAGAAGAGGGGTTGGATGTTTGGAACATCATTATGGTATCAATTAGTGCAGCTACCATCAGCTTACATATGCTATTTTAATTTAAAGAAATGCATTTAAAAAGGAAATGTAAAAAAGATACATGAAATTACATGGGAAAAACACAGGAAAACATTTAATCTGTATATATATATATATGTAAATACATCATCAGTGTTTAAGAAGAGCATATGTTATGTGTAAAACACTTGTGTTTGGGAACAACACAAAAGGACTTTTCCATAAAAGGAAACCTGATGTTGATTTATACCGCCAAGCTTCAAAGAGTACTGTAAATGTGTCATAAAATAGTTATTATTACTATTTATATGCACTTATATTAGTTTTTTTTAATGAAAAAAACAGGTACTTTGATACTTTGCTTAAGATTTTCTTTCACATTAGAAAAAAACTGCAAATAGGATCAGATTTTTAAAATGTGTTTTTAATTTGTAATTTTTGTACTGTTATGTTAAAATCACTTACATGCTGTTGTAGGTTTTTTTGGTTCATATTTTGACTATATCTATGTAGTATTTTAAAAGTTTTGCTTCTTGGTTTTATTTTTTTAGAAATATTGCCTTCGAAATGAGCAGAAACAAAAACATTTTTTATTTTAATAATTAATTTTTATGTCATTTAAGTTCATGTTTATTTTACTTCAGGTAACATTTATTTCTCTTTTTATGGTTTTAGTTTAAGAAGTTTAAAATGTTAATTTTAGGATCAGTTTTTTTTGTTGAAAAGTCTAGTGCATGCATACATAAGATAAAACAATTAAATGTAGTGCTACTACAGTCCTCATGGGAGAAAGAAATAGAGAAAGAAGGTTTACTTACTGTAAACTTACTGTATGCATTGTTAAAAAAAAAGAAAAATGAGAGACACTGATTTAAAAATGGCTTAATAAAAAAATCCCATGCTACAGTTGTTCTTAAGATTACTGTGCCTTCAAGAAAAGACACACATCAGCTTCCACAGTTGTCATGATGTGGATTTAGGATGAGATCAAACGCAAAGAGCAAACAAATCTTGATCAGATTATTCCAGGCCTGGACCTGGACGAGGAAAAGTGATAGGTATTATAGTGTGATGAATGGTGATACTGTACTTCCCGCCTAACAAACAACATATGCTTTCACTTTACATTGGAGAGAAACATGATTTGGCAAAGATGGGAAACGGTTTTTGGTGGTAATGAATATTCCTGTGTGAACAAGGCACTGACTGACTTCAATTTCAGCTCCGTTATTTTCCAGCTTTTAGGAATCAGTGAATGTGTAAAAGCCATTTGGACTGTGTGGAAAAAGTGTGCTCTAAGTGAAGAAACAGGCGCTGGTGCCGTTCCAAAGTCATATAGAACATGATCCTAAATAAAGGATGTGAGGGGCTCCTTCGCTCTGTGTTCTCGTGTGCTGGGGTCCGTGCACGTGCATGAGGAGGAGGAGGAAGAGGATGATGGTGTTTGTGCATGTGCCCTGCGTTTGAATGGCTGCATCTGTGAGAGCCGTATCATGGCCCAGGTGTTCTCCAAGCCTCTGAGTCTGATCTAGAGAACCAGAGCTGAGGTGTTCTGCTGGATCACAGAGAGCTGGTGGCTCTGCAATAAAGGTGCGCAGGTGGAGAGCTGGATTTCCTGAATGACCACCTACAATTCACAAGAGCTGGGAACTAGATGGGAAATTATTCATTTCAAACTTGTGACATGACATACCTTACACATCATGGCCGGAAGATATAAAACGGGTGCTTTTTTTAGCTTATGAGGTGATTTTTAGAAGATTTCAGTCATATTTGAAACATTTTAACAGAAAAATAAGGCGTTTAAATGTAGACATGACACTAATGCTTACAGGATTCATCATTTCAAGCTGGTCCTGCAGGTTCATTAGGTATTGCTGACTGAAACTAAAACCAAAATAAATTCCACAAATTTTTTTAATTCTGCTATGTTCATAAATACATTCAACAACAAAACACCTCAAACTCTTAGGAGTCTTGCTTGTCTCTGCATCTCGGTCTGATGACGGCTCACTCAGGGCGGGTCTGAGGTAAGACACCAGTTCAATCTGTGGAACACGCTGCTGTCAATCAACTACTGTGGGAGTGGCCTCTGTCCGTGTGACGCCACATCGACATGCGTTTGAGAATGGCTTGATTTCAGAAGGGGCAACTTATTCTTCTTTTAATTTAATAAAGATACTTGTGGATCTTTATCATTGTATGGTGGTTGTGTACACACATTCCCGACACACATTTCAGTCCAAACAGCTTGAAAAACTGCATGTACCACCCACCGTAAGACCCCTTTAAAGGCCCCTTAAGCTGATTTACAGGGATCTCAAAAATTCACCCAAAAATCTAACTTTTGTCGTTAATAACTCGCTAACCCTCATGTTGCTCCAAACCAGTAAGTAGGAACTTTGCTCATCTTTTGAACAAAAATCATGATATTTTTATATATTTATTATTATTTAGCATATTTTTTTAGCTTTCTGACCCTCCATATACAGCAACACAACGGTGTTGTGGTCCTGTTGTGAACGTGTGTCAAAGACTGAAACGGAAGAGAACTGTTGAATAAAAAAAAGATCTCTTTGCACACAAAAAGTATTCTCGTAGCTACATAACCTTACCGCTGAACAACTTATTTCACATGGTCTATTTTACTGATGCTCTTACTACTATGTTTCTGGGCTTTGAATGTGGTAGCTGTGTTGCTGTCTATTCAGGGTCAGAAAGGGTCTTGGATGCCTTCAAAAATATCTTAACCTGTGTCCTATGGGTTTGGAACAACACAAGGGTGAGTATCTAATGAAATGTATTTTTGAGGGTTTACTATCCCTTTAAAGGGTTAGTTCACCCAAAAATTAAAATTCAGTCATTAATTACTCGCCCTCATGTCATTCCAAACCCAGAAGACCTCTGTTCATCTTTGGAACACAAATTAAGATATTTTTGATCCGACCCTCCAACACAACTGAAGTGATCCCAGATACAGAAACATAGTAAAATCATTCTCCCAGCGTCGCAAAAGAGAAGTTGAGCCACCGATGTGATAGGGACTGTTTTACCGATGTTTTTCCCGTGTTTCTGGATCTGGGACCATTTCAGTTGTCCTGCTGTCTATGGAGGGTCGGATGGCTCTCTGATATCATCAAAAATATCTTAGTTTATGTTCTGAAGAGGAATGAAGGTCTTACTGGTTTGAAATTCATTTTTGGGTGAACAAACCTTTTAAGGGGCTGTTTAAAAAAATGCAACATGAGCTTAGCAGAATTGAAAAAAAAAAAAAATCCAGTGCTGTCATATTTACATAGAAAACAACTGAAAAGCTGCACAATACAACACAAACCTTTTATAGCTTGTGGTAAGCATGCAGTGTTTGTTTGTGCAATAACACTATGAAGAGAGTTCATCATAATTACATGACTGCTGAACGTGTTCAAAATCAAAACAAAGCAGTATTATGTGTCTTTCATGAGTAGATGTTTGTTTATCTGACTTGTTCATCTTGTGTGAATTTGTCACAATGACTGTATACATGAGTACGTTTAAATCAGACATAATCTGAACGTGTAATTTGGTGAGTCATGTCAGAATTGTATGTCAGCTGCTATTTCCCAACACCCAGAGCTCCCTGGGGCTCAGCGACTTTTTTGGATGAAGTTACAGTCGTGTCATAGTTTTGTCTTGGTCACATCCTTCTCTCATGTCAGTGTTGCAATACTTATGCCAGGTTATCTCTATCACTGATCCCCTGTCTGATAAAAGTGAGCATGTGAGGTCTTGCACTGGTCCTTCTTGATCCAAAAAGCGTGTCTGATCCATTCTGCTCGACTTCTCAGGATCACCACCATGTATCTCAGGATCAGATAAAGGCAAAAGGGAAGAAATGGTGGCTGCATTAGATACAATAATAAACTGCCAGAGAAAAGCACAACATCATGCCACTCCTGCATGTGCCTGTTGCTGATCCTGAGAGACATTTACAACCCATGCCTGACGTGAAGGTCTGACATCATTGCAAGATGGAAATCATATTTAGAGGGCTGAGGGGGGATGAAAAAACAGCTGCTCCGAGCTTGCAGAGGAATTCCAGCAAACTTTAAGTTAGATATTTTGCAAGATTGCCTCTTGATGAACCTCTGTCTAGATCAAGATGTCTTGATAAAAGATCAATTGATAACCCGTTCGTCAGCATGGTATTTCTTGTGTATAGCATTCGCTCACTGCTCTGTTATGTAAAGCTGATGAGCACATGCCCAGTGTGTACAGCTATAAATCACCTCCGCTCTCCCGCGGCTTCCAGTGTTTACAGTAAACAGTGGGCTGGAATGTAAAGTTATTTCAGTCCGTTGGCCAGGACTCATTGTAGTGGCTGTGCTACAGGCCGTTAGTCTAACCCAGAGCCCCCCTCTACCTCATTATGTGATTAGGCCTGTTTGCTCTGCCGGGGTTCTGTTGCAGCACTACACTCACCCCTTCACCCGCAAAAGACAAACACAGACACAAACACAACAAGCCCACTTCCTCCAGATCCATTATGTCCCTCTATTCACCCTAAACAGCAAACTCTTGAAATCCAATCAGTCCCCATTTTGTCTATATACTGATTGATCATTACAGGACGCAAGGTCAGTTTGGGAAGGACAAGACTTTGAACTCTTAGGAAGTACAGAGGAGGATTCTCCAGGGAATGACCTCTTTGTCTATTCATTTGAAATGAGTTCAGCTATTGTATTTAAATGAGAAGGCAGGATTCTAAAAATGTTTTGGCTGAATTTTTTTTTTTTTTATTCAGCAATGATGCCTTACACTGATTAAACGTGATAGAAAAGTTGTTCTGCTTTATATTTTTGTATAAATATATTCTGAAGTTCAATAGCATTTATTTAAATTAAGTTAAATGCCCCAAAATATCTTTTTTTTTTAAATAAATGCTATTGAACTTTAGAATTTATAATCATGAAAACAAAAATATAAAGCAGAACAACTGTTTTCAACACTGATAATAATAAGAAGCCTCTGTAATGGCTGCTAAAAATTATGTTTTCCATTAAAGGAGATCATTGTAATAATTATTTTACTAATACATTTTTGGTCAAATAAATTTAGCCTTGGTGAGCATAAGAGACTTCTTTTAATATAACTGAAAAATAAATCAGAGCAACTCCAAACAAATAAACCCCAAATATAAATATTAAATTACTTATAATTGTGATAATAATAATAAAAATATTATATTTATCTTTATATGATTCAGATTTAAAATAAGTCAAATATTCAGTATATTTATAAAATATAATAATATTAAATGAAAAATAATAATACAAATCATTATGGGAATTTTAAAAAAAGTTACGTAATATTATTCAATCAATTCCATTACGTAAAAAGTAAATTTCCTGTGTCCTAACCACAGACTGTAAAAAAGATTCATGCAACCAAATTTTTTACCTTCATGATGAACAGCTTTCTGTTTAACAACACATTGAGTACCCAAAATTTCCTAATAACTGTATGACAATCGTCAAATAATATGCACACATCATGCAGCATTTTCACATTCAGCGCAGGCAGGCAAATTACTTGCCGCTTGAAGCTTGTTAGGACATTTTAAACTGCATATGGTCAGGCTTTACAGTGTAAACAGGCACTTTAAAACCTTAAAAGTGCAGTCTTTATCCTGACCTCAACCACCACACTCTGAACCCAGAGAAAGTGAGACAGAAAAAAACAAACGGCGTGTCTGTTCCTCTCTGATATAGCGCTGCTGAGACAGTGAGACATGCTTGAGCTGGAGAAATGTGAGTAGTGGCCTTTATCTGTCAGGGAAAAAAAAGAGTGAGGAACAGGGAGTGAGAGAGAGCAGAGACAGAACACTGTGTTGTGAAAGTGGAGATTAATACAAATACAGTGGAAAGAAGGAGGGAAGCTCAATCTCTCCTCCTCTTTTCTCTTGTTCCCTCCCTCTCTCTGCTCCCTCCCCCGGGCTGCAGGAGTAGTAGGAGGTTAACGTGACTGTGAGAGCTGTACTTTAAAACAGCACGGTGGGCTGAACTCACTTACTCAGACACTCTCACAGCTGAGAAATCACACTGAAACACAAGGTCTGTAAACATCTACTACATCTAAGCTTTAAATGTGTTTTTTATTCGTTAGATAATCAAACAAAGTTTGTATCTGACTGAGTTTGATCTTTACAGGTCAATCCCTCTGGATTTCTTTATGGATCTGGGACTGTAAACAATTTCAAGAGGGAAATATCAGATTTTAGTTAAAGGTGTAGGAGTGTAGAGGAAGGTACCTGGACTCATCGGAGGAGATGGATGCAGGCCCGTTGGCATCAGTGGCCGAGGGCTCTCCGGAAGGGGAGACGGTGTGTGCCGCTTTGGCCCGCTATGAAACCACATTGCGTGATGCGGTGCGTGAGATCCACGTCGACGTCAGCGCTTTCAAGCTGGGCATCGAGCGGAGACTAGAAGAGGCCATTAATGTGAGCGGACCCCTGGGCCGGGCGGTAGCCCATCTGCAGCAGGAGAACCGACAGCTCAGGGGTCAGTTAGAGGCCTTGACCCGGCAGGTAGAGATGCTGACGGGGTCGGTGTGCGACAGAAGCGCACTTCTCACTGAAGGATCGGTGCCACCACAGAGCAACAGCAGCCCCGCGGGGCATCAGTCTCCACCGGCTGCGGCCCCCAGCGTAGCAGCTCTGACCGGCTCCGCCAGCGGCTCTGCCTCCAGCCCCACCGCCACACGCTTCTCCAGCAGAGCCACCTTCTCCGTCACCAGCAAAACTAACGTGAGTTGACATTTCCGGGAATGTGTTTAAACGGCAGCGTGACCTCGAGTGAGGTCATTTCGTAGAACTGGAAAGAATGAATTGATGTGAGGAACTAAACTAAATATTTAGACGTATAGAGAGAAGCTCGGAGCTGGATGATGTATACAAACTAACTGAATGTTTGCAAGGGCAGAATTTGTCTCAGACCTTTGGCGCAGTCTCTGACAAATGTGGGATGATGTTTGGATCAAGTGACAGATACTTTACAGCCACAGTTTTTAGGCACAATGTAAAGTGGTGTTTTTGGGGTGTTGACAAGCTACTAAGGATTTATAGTCAATGTACAATCAGTCTTTAGGGTTGGATATATTCTATAGAAGTAATGCATAATTTTAAATGCAAAGGCAGCATAGAAGCTTCATCTGAAGTGACTTAAATTCTTGAAAGGAGGCTGTTTAATGTTGCATTAATACGTGGGATTGAGTAATGTTATGAAATTGATCCTTAAATATAATTAAACTACCAATATGAGCTGATAACAAATGTGGAATTTATGGAATTAAAATAAGGCAGCTCTAACTGCATTTAATTTACACAGAAAGCAGCATCTTTAATTATGGCTTTTATGCAGAATTGCACATAATTTAGAGCAGGAACAAATCTGCCTTCACTCATTCTGTGTAAAGGCTCCAGATTTCGGCGGAATAAGATATTTTTAATCAAAACAATCACTTAAAAATGCTCAAACAACCCAGATGTTCAAACCAAAATGATTTTAGCAGATGCCATTTCTTTAAAGCGTGCTTTATTTGATTGTGCACATTGATGGTTTGTATATTTATAGTGTAAACTCTAAAAAACGTTGAGGAAGTTTAGGATCCTGAGATGCAGACCTTGATATGATGGATAATGGCTCTATTCAGGATTACAGGACTACAGCTTTCATTTGTTTGAGAAGACAGCTGCTGCTTGTGAGAGTAAAGCTCAGATGTCCTACAGTCGTCACTCATTAATTTAGAGCTCGTGCCATGGAGTGTAAAAATACTATCGTTTGCATAGTATGCAAATTTCATTGGCTTGTCTCATAAGGTCTTGTTTTAGACTTCAGGTTTGTAAACGGTTTTTCTAAATCATCCATAATTGTAGTTGCAGGGAGTGCAGCTGATTTTGGCTGTGAGTGAGAGTCAGTAGAGACAAGGAAGGCTGTTATCTTCCCTGCCACATCAACACCTGCCGACAGCATAATCAGAGAGCTACGTTTTGGGCTAGTATAATACTCAGAGGCTGTTGCGGCAGGTCTGCAGAGCACTCCCTTTCAGGCTCAGCCTGCAGGAAAATCAGAGCGAGAGAGAGAAAGACTGGAAAAAGACAGCGAGACTCCACGTGGGGATGTGTGCTGGTCTGCCTCCACGTGGCTGTACTGAGAGCACCTGCAGATATCATGAGTATCACACTTTATCTCACGCTCTTCCTTCTAACTCTGTGTCTGTCTCTGAGTCTTTCAGAGGCATGATGTACTTTCTGTTCTTGGGAAATAACAGTTTATCCTGGGCTCAATCTCAGACTGCCGCCACTGTATCTGAGGCATTTCTTGTTCTTGTCTCTGAGCTATCGTTCTGTCTCACACCAAACACTGTCTCCAGTCCTCTTCTTTTATCACTCCTTCTGTCTTTCTTTCTGTCGGCGTTCTGTGCTTGGCCTCTCTCACTAGTTCATAGTCCTTTGAATGTGAACTTAAATTTGTGTAGCAAACAAGATGCATGTGTGAAATTTGAAATTAGATGTTATTATACGCACATGAACTGTGTCATCCTGTGTTCCTCTTCCTGTCCAGAGTTCAGGCGACCAGCAAATGCTTTTGCTCTGCCCTCACTGTGTGCTGTCTCCACAGAGGAGTCCCGCACTGCTGTTGCCAATTACCGCTGCATTTCTGCGGTTTCAATGGGCCATTGTGTCGACATTCTGCCCTATTTGAAGTACACTGGGTGAGTCAGGATTTAAAGAACACCCAGGACACCCTTTCTTTATTCAGCGGGATGTGGTGTAGATATAGCACTGCCGGACTCCTCTGGAGTCTCTCGGCTTTAAATGACAGGTGCTTGGCTGGAAACCACACCTGTGGAGCCTGGTCCCACCACACACTCACATTTGGCCTCGAGCACAAAAAAAACGTCTTGCCCTCCATTACTGCTGATGTGAATAAATTGTTTAGGGGTCAGTGGGTTATCTTTGATTCTACTGTGCCTCAACATAGTCATTGCATTGTAGAAGTCAGACACATTGACTCCCATTGGAACACGTGTGTATGTGTTCTGCTGTGCTTCTCCAGGGCATGTGAGGGAGAGAGCAGAGATTGGGGTGGGAGGAAGATAAGATTTGCACGGGTGTTATCTGTGGTAACTCTGTTAAAGCATGCTCAAAATCTCAGAGAGGATATAGACACACGCAGGCGCCCACAGACACAACAGATATTGCAGAAATTTAGTATTAGACATAAACTCAGTCAATTTCCTCAGCTTCATGCTGTCAGTCCCAAATAATGAAGACTATCCGGCCTGGATTTGGCTTCCGGATGCTTGTCTAAGAGGTTTTTATTGATTTTTCTTTTCAGCTGCTCTTCATTGCGCTTCAATTTAGCAGTGGCATCGGAGTATATATTAACAGCTGTCTTCCAGTGTCTTGATTTGTTTTGCTAAACTAGTTGACAGTGGGTCAACTAAAAAAATATATTTTTTGTTGTTGTTCTCTTGATGTTTCAGTTTCGTTTTAGTTATATCCTTTAAATTTAGTTAATATTTCATCAAGTTATATTAGTATTATTCAGATAAAATAGCATGCATTTTTAGTTTAGTTAAATCACATCGATGAACGAGTGCAACATATGCAAAATATATTCAAACATTTTATTCTTCAATTATGTAGTACTTCAGATTGTTCAAAAGTCATATTCTTTGAAAAAAATAATTTTGCATTACTAATATTTTCAGTATTTTTTCATCAACAATATGTTTTTAATTACTGTCGTGGTGCACTTATTTTATCTTTTTTATCTTTTGTCTTTTTACTGACAATATCGAAAAGCACTTGGTTAAGGGTTTTCATCAGTCATCTCAGTGACAGAAGTCAAATCTGCACATCTTCTCAACGAGACTGAATCATCTGCATTATGGATTTAATATCCTCCTCTAGGCTTGTAGCAACTAGCAGAATTAGCAAAATTCTTTTCAGCCAAAACTAACCCTATGAACAGATACAGTGCACTTTTTCCACTGGAATGACATCATATTTCAGGACTGATTTGGTTTGGTAGGAGTTGAGGAGCTTAAAAAAATTCATCTACATGTCTGTCTTTTCTGTGGATTGCCACATTGCAAGTATTTGTCAATCAAGACATTTTAAACTGACAAAAAAACTAAACATTAACAATTATAGTTTTAACATACACCGTTCACCATGTTATGACATAACCATAAATATTTATGCCTTCTGTGACATGTTTATACATCCCACACATCTGTAGCATGGAGCATTTTCCTCTACGTATGCCCCACGTTGCCAAGCTGCACCAAATGACCATAACGGCACTTCAAATCTCATGTCTGGCTATGGCAGTGTGAGAAACACTCTCCTCTCTTTGACTAGCCTCACCCCAGAGTTCCAGTACATCTAGTTTTCACCCATCTAATATTGCCAAAAGTCGAGCTGTTTTTAAAACGGTCCACTTTGGTTACATGGAGCCCAAAGGAATGTTGTTTGATCTGACATGCTTGGCTTTAAATTCGGTTTTGATGTTGAGAGTTTTCTAGATCTGGACAGCCTGCCAGGTAGCCAAGTAGGCTTCCAAAGGCTTAAAGGCTGAGCATTTGTTTGCAAAGATTCACTTAAGCGTCCACGTTTGTGAGGCTGCTGGACTCCAAGCCTTTATTTATGAGGCAAATGCGTATGAAAATGCGCCTGTATAATTTTACGCCTTGGCAGGAGGGTTAAAGGAGCTTACTTGAACATACTAGCATGTGTTTGTTTGCATGTGTTTGTGTGAGATATGTTTGACGTTTCCAGCTCGGCGCTGGCCCGAAGCCAAAGCACTCACAATGGAACAGATCGTTTAATCTCCTCCCGTTGCCCTGCCTGGATCTCCATGTCCAGCACAGATTCCTGGCAGAGAAGAAGGAGGAGAACAAAAAACCTTTGCACGACTATTAATACAGTAGAGTGCGAGAGAGAGAAAGAGAGGGCGAGAAAGAGGGAAAGAGCGAGGGAATGCGAGAGGGAGGGTGGAAAAAGAGAGAATAGATTGTGGATGGGGGGCTAGAGAAAGGCATCCAGCCGCTCCCATGCTGCCCCTGGCTCTCCTAATTACTTCCAGACAATGCCATGCATTTTCATCTCCGTGGTTACAGGTTAATAATTCTGTGTTTACGGGATGACCTCACTGCCCTTCAGGAACCATTGTCCCGCCTTGTAGGAATGCGCAAGGGCCAAGATTTGGAGAAGTTTGGTGAAGAAGTTCTAGTTAAGACATTGCCTGTCCAACCTAAATAGAGTTACATTGCTTCCCATGTGTTTGTCACCGCAGCACAAGGCCATAGGTGTCTCAGCTGGTGCAAGAAAGTCTAAGACAAGTAGATTTGGGGAAAACTCCTAAAATGGTCTGTTTTCTCTCTCTGACCTGAGGTGGTGTGTTTGACCACTGCGCAGGTTTGTGTTCTCCATCTGCAGGTGAGGCTATAGAAGCATTGAGTCCTACAAGACATCAATCTTGCTGCAGTGAATCGTGTTGAAGTGGTTTTACTGCATGGTAATGTAGTTTTAATCTGAAGAGGTTTCTCAAGAGGCTAGATGCTCCTGCGTCAGAACACACATGATTGTTTATTGATGAGCAACATGCGGTTCCAAGTGCACTTCCTACTATGAGGGTGTTTTAGTAAACCAAAGTTTGTTAGCATATATAGACTATTTTTATTTCGAGAATCTGTACCAAACTAAATTTCGTAAAAAGATGTTCCAGAATTAACATGAATTAATCCCACAAATAACATGAATTAATTAGTCCGCTAAATCAAGTAATCCTCTTTCATCCAATTCTTTTCAGTGAACCATTTCACAAACAGCACTGAATGATTCATTTGGGAATTCAAATGATTCAGTTGCACCAGTTAAATGCACTGATTCAGTAATCCAGTTTGAGCTCATCTTAATTAACTGGCCTTGTCTGACTCAAAACCAGCCAAGAATTGAGAGTAATCCTCAAAGCTTGAATATGCTGACTCCTAATAATTCATAGTAATGTCAGACTGGACTCTAGTATTTAATGTGACTGAATAAAGTGGACCACATTTGGTTACACCAATTTAATTAAATTAGAAGGTCAGACTCAGGCCTTGAATTTATATGGCCAGGACAACAAGACTTTTAACAGTTTACATTTATGAATGTGGGAGTATGTGGGAGTGAAAATGAAACACACCCAACTCCCTGAGAAATCGGGAGGAATTCTTGTAGCTCACATGCAGCACAAGTTTTCTGTCTTGCTTCTGTGAGAAGATAGAAATTGCGGGCTTTGTAGTGCTTTGAAAAAACAGGTGTTTGGGCCTCTTTCTTCACTTGAGTTTGTGAAAGAAATTACAGACCCTCACAAACCAGGTATCCCAACCCAGTCTCTCTACACTTTATAGACTCTACCTCTCTCTGACTTTTTAACAGCAGGAAAAATGACCCTTAAATTACCATCGGCTAAACTGGGAGACACATATTTCTCTTCAATCACGAATGATTCATTTGTTTTTCACACTGTAAATTTATGCCTTATAAAGCATCCACTCCGCTTATTCCCCCTCCAAAAGTGAGCCCAGATAGTTGTACATTGGAAAATATAAATAGCACTATCAGCATGGCTTATTAATACCAGAGTGGGCCTTGTAAGAGCCGGCTATCTGTAGGATTTGAGTGACAGGGGCTGGAATTAGTCCTTTGAACCCTCCAGAGTTCTCTCACAAACATGCCCTCTATTGTTGTTTATGTTCCATTCCATTCCCCCGCCACCACAACGTTCCAAGAATCTCAAATGTCACACTGAGGCAAGAATATCCTCTTAGATACATTTAAAATCAGATGTGCACACACACAGCGCTTCATCATAACTGGCATTCATCTCTCGGATCATACACAGAGCAGCTCTCTGTTTGCTCTTGCAGCAACAATGCTCAACTCCTATTTCACTCACCATCAAGCACTCTAAGATTATGTACAATACAACCTTGTGATTATCCACCGAAAAATATTCCTTTATGCACCCCAGCATTGCACAGGCAGGCTGCCAGAACGCTGGGGAAATTCTTATTGCCGTAGAGGGACATTTAGACTCACATGAAAGGTTTTCTGTGTGGGGAGTCCATTGTCTGAGCGGACTGTACATAGTAACCGCATTTCGAGGCATTCTGATTTTTGTAAGAAAAAACTCCAGAACTGAAGACCCCTCAAAGCCTTTTCTTGTCTTCTCACCTGCAGGAGTGATTACTTTGTCTCTGAAGGGGCTGCATTCAGATCTGTTTTGAATAGTCTGAGAGGCGACGCTGTTGTTAAAAGCACCCTTATTGTCTTTGAGGGTCCTCAGTTGTGGAAGAACAGCACGTATACAGGAGACGAGTGTCCCTCCCTGAGGACAAGCTGTCCGATTTTTTTTCCTCTTGTGTGTGGCTAGAGGACTCGTTGGGTTGAACAACTAATAATGAAATGAACCCGTTGAACCAGTTCACAGCAAAAGCATTGACTGATTCAGTTGTGAAATAGATTTTTCGCAATTAACAATTCAACGATCTGTTTAGGAACAGATAGCAATGGCCATTTTAATTTTAATTGTTTCACGAATAACAATTATTTGTGAATTTGACTAAATTAACGACTCATACTCTGAATGAATCACTGGTTCTTTTCAGTGATTCATTATTGTCATTTATAACATTCATTCATTTGTGAATTTGACTGATCCAATCCAGCATTTAACAACTCTTTTTAATGATCTAGTATATGCCTGATCGCGTTCTTTTGAGCCTATTATTTTCCAAGAATCAATTGAACCAGTTCACAGATATAAAGAAATGATTCCGTTGTGAATTCGGCTGATCTGACTGCATCAGCCATCAAGTAAAGCAGTGATATGTTTGAGACCAGATAGCAATGTCTAATTTGTGATTATGTCATTCTTTTGTGGCCCGTCTTTTCAATGAATCGGTTAAACAGATTCACAAATAACATTAATTCATTAATTCGCGAATTTGACTGATCTAGTTGCATTTTACGTCTCGTGTACGACTCTATGATCTGCTTGAGCCTTGAGCTGAGACCCAGTGACAATAATTCAGTTTAACAAGTTAAAAATAACATTATATATCATTCTTTTGAGGCCAGCAACTCACTGATCGGCTCCAAAACGAGATGGCATTGTCAGATTTGTGTATGAATCATTCTTTCAAGGTTAAAGTTGGGCTGAACAGCTAAATGAATATTATGATAGTACTTTAATAGGTTTGAAAAATACAAGTCACTTAAAAAAGTAATGTAGCAGTGCAATATAATGCTCGATTAATTGATAAATCGAAGAAGGTCGTCGATTATCAAAATAATTGTTAGTTGCAGACTAAAGTGCTTTTCCACATGTTCTTTCTCACCTCCCTATTTCTTGCACTTGTTTTATTGCTCCTCTCTATTAATGCAATGACGCATTCTCTGGGATGGGGAATGTGTTGTTCCTGGAGGAAAAAAAGAGCAACTGGGGTGAGTGCATGCAGTTCAGTGAACATGAGATGGGTGTGGTTAGATTCCCCCCTACACCTCTTAATTTAGCTTAGGGGCCGAGCAGCAGGTGACCTCGGTGCCAAAATAGTGTCTGAACCAATGCATTTGGAAGGAATTTCAGATACAAACCTTAATGGCTGCAGGCGATGTTTTTCCGAATTCGGGCTGTGCGAAAACACTACAATACATGTTCCCTATCACCAAAGAGTCACATGTCTGCTGATACCCCCTAGAGAGACTGACACATGACGCAGTCCAGCATTAAAAACCTGCTTGATCAGCCAGCAAATCAGAGCTGGATACGTTTCACGGTTGGGGTGTATTTTGTCTCCCCCTATCTCCTTCTTTCAATGGGACAGGCAGCTGCTCCCCTCCGACCGCACGCCCCTCCAGCATTCTTTAGATATGATGTCACCTGGCCCCCAGTTCAATCACTTCTTGAGTCTCACTAGAAAGTTATTTCTCTTTTAAAATGTGCTGATCGCGTGCCTCGTTTTTAATCCCTGTGTTTTTGTATTTGCACTCATAAATGAACACATCCTGTGCATGAAGGCACATTTGTTTGCATATTAGCATGTGTTTGCATGTACCAGTGAGGGTCAGGCTGCACACAAAGGAGCTTTTTAAAGCCAATTGATAAGCTGCCAGGTAATTAATGATAGCGCAAGAGACAACTGAACATGCACAGTCATTCATTTGGTCCGTTTCTAGGCTTTAAACAACCAGTCCGCCACCCTCTTTGGAGGCAATCTGCTTTTATAATGGTTAGCTCATTGCAGCCGTGGCCAAACATCTGTATCTGTATACTTATTTGATGGTTGAGGTCTGAAGGAAATGAAGCAAGGCAGTGACCTTCATGTGTCAGCGTGTAACTTCAAGGCACTTATGTCAGCATGTGTTCTTGCATTTAGGTCAGACAGAAGAGTGCATAGAGGGCACAAGTGGCTATTAGAGATTAAAATAGACCAGTAAAGCAGCCATGATGACCCACATCAGCTCTGATCCAGAACTTTGATTTATTTTAAAAAGAGACTAGGCTTATGTAAGCATCACTGGACTCCATAGTGATTCCATAGTGAACTCATCAATCAAATGACTTTGATTAGATTACATCATTCACTCGCTTTAGCAGAATGTGACCTTCCGAGGAACTCATTTGAAGCCACTTTGGCTCTTTTCATGTCTCTGATTAGGGTTTATTGGATAATCACATCATGTGTCTTGTGTTCCTTACCCTGTTTTGGTGCTTAGCAATTTGGAACTGTGCCTTTTGATAAAGATTTGATAAAGCTATTTATTTATAGTCATTTTAGTGATAACCAAAAAATGCTGATATAAAAATGTGTCTAGTAATCATGTTTAAATGCTGCAGATGATTATAATTGATATTAATTCTGAAATGTGCTGAATAATACATTTAATAGTGTTGTTAAGTTATTAGTCTTTTTAAAGATCAACTGTAAATGCTGCTTATCTCTCTAACAGAGTGTTGAGCGAGATGAGCCCATTGAAGTGGATCCAGCACCAGTTTCCCAAGACTTAGAGAATGGACACTTATCCTCAACAGGTATTACCTTACCCATAATTACTTCTCAAAACCACTCAGAACAAGATGCAACACAATGGAATTAAGCCATAACACAACTAAATTGGCGAAACACAACAGAAACAAGCCGCAACAGAACTAAATGCGATGGAGATGTGTTGTGCTGTGCGCTACTGGACCAGGAAGCATTGACGTTCACTTTGCTTCTTTAACAGGAATCCTGACATGCAAAACATAAATTGCCCTTGTCAATTCAATGAACATCATGACTTGTAATAAACATTTGAGAAGACTTTCAGCATAAACACACATCATTAGACAGAAAAATCCATGCAATATCGATATGTACTCTAGTTTTTAGTTCTTTTAAGCAATCTACAACATAACCACAACAGTCGATAATCACACAAATTGTAGCACTATTACTGTGAGAAAGATTTTTTCCAGTTGATAAAAACCAACCAACCATGAAAAAAAAAAAAATCAAACCCTTGCTGCGGCAAAGAACATTTTGCAAAACACAACAGAAACAAGCCACACACAATGGAAACAGAACTGCTCTTAGGAAAGAGAGTGCACTTAGAATAAACATAACTGTATCCCACACGGAAAAAACCTATATAAACATATATGTTTTAATATAGGTTTTAAATATATGTGACATATATAAAATTGGCCGTTTTCCTATATTATATGTACATATATGAATGTATATGTGTGTGCATATATGCACCTATATGTTCACATATATGTTTACCTATATATTCGTAGAATTATTAAAATATATAAAAATTACTTTTAACCCATCCAAGTGCCGCACCTCAGTCATGGAATTGAAGGTGGAGAGAGAGCTGGTTATTTATTTCCATCACCTACAATCTCTGCCGAACCTGGGACTTGAACCCCCAACCTTTGGGTTACAAGTCCAACTCCCTATCCATTAGGCCAAGACTTTTTCTTTTAAAATTAAATTATTAAAATTAAAAGAAGCAATACAAGAGACCTATATGGCCTGTATATGCACATATATGCACCTCAATTTTTCCTATTTGTGGCATATATACGCATATATATTATCATATATGTGCATATATACTGCATATGAGTTTCATATATGCGCTTATATACTGCATATAGGTTTCATATATGCGCATATATCTTCATATAGATTCTTTCCATGTGGGTAAAGCAAGTTAACTATAACTATAGCATTTTTTCTCTTCCGTTCATGCCCAGGGAGATTAGCTGCAGTGCCATGGGTGGCGCACTGTGGACAAAGGCAAATCTAGATCTCTGGAGATGGTCTTGTAACCTTGAGATTGTTGATATTGTAACGTGTTCAGAATTTTCTTGTATTGTGGAAAACAATGTGTTTAATGTTAATGTTGCACTTTATTCCCTTTTGCAATTGGGAAGTGTTGGTGGATGTTCAGGTGCATTGGGAGGGAGGCTTCACCCCCTAGGGTGTATATAAAGGGAAACTGAGATAAACGGGGACAGAGAGTGTTTCGCTGTTTCAAGTGTGGTTCTCTCTTAAGTCGGGGGGTGTACGGCGTGGGTTGTGAGGAGAGGAGAGGAGCTCCTTAGTGCTCGGTGCGCTGTGCTCAGTCTTTGCAGCGTCACCACTGGAGACGTCTCAGTGGAGGTGAACTATCAGTCATGGCTGCTTTCTAAGGGCAAAATAGAGGCAAGGTTAGCGTCTTTGTCGAGCAGAGAGCGTTTCTCGTCTGAGCGTTGAGAGACGCGTTCTTATGCCCTGGCCTAATGAGCTGCAGCCGTGGACACAATACATATAGACTTTGCAATTTCCTACATTTATTAGAAACCATAAACTATTAAAAACTGCCTCATACAAAGCATTTTGGGAATCAGAAATCCTTAAGTTTTTTGCTTAAATTGGTTCCCAGAAGTGCTTTGCATGAGGCTGTTATTTTATTTCTTTTTTCCTGTAAAGATAAAGACTTTTATCTTTTTAATGTTTATATATATTTGAACAAATAACATTTAAATCTACAGTAAGTTACTGGCATCCAGCTGCCAGTAATACTATAATTTCTACAGGACTTTTTTAAAGTGTGTACAAATGAATTCAATTCACAGGTTATTTATTAGTAACATGTATGGAAGCCCATTTCTGACATGCGATTAAAAATAAACAAATTGTGGAACTGTATTTATAGTTGATCTACCCTTTATACTTTGTTTCTACAAACTCACAATTCTGAGGAAAAAAGTTTTCGTAACATTTAAACTAAAAATTGCCAGAGTCTACATTGTTTGAGATTTAAACAAAATAAAATCACAACTCAGAGAACTATGAGAATCAAGATATGAATAGTGTTATACAATATATATAATGTTAAATAAAAAGTCACTTTTACTTTAATGTATTTGTTTATTTCCAAACAAACTTCCATTAAGTATTAACTTTGAGTCAGAGTATCATTTACTTGATTGAATTATTGATTTTGCTTCGAAAATTTCTTTCCCAATATTATTTGCATATTCTAATGTATGCTTTACTGAACTGTTGTATAAAAGCAAAGTCAAGCTATGTTCACATTTGACAAAAAAAAATATCGATTGTCAATAGTCAACAGCTTACATGGAAGTTAATTTTAAACCAAGCTTCTTGTGTGGGGGAAATTTTTCATGCTAAACTTATGAGCGTGGGAACTCTCTTAGTGAAACGAGAGCAATACACTCACCAGCCTTTACTAATGCTAATGTGACCACCTCAGTATCAGCACATATTATGAACAATATCTGTCTTGGTTTGATATGGCTAATCAAAGTCCTGTTTTTTCATCACCTACCACATTTCCTGTATGTTGAGCAATATGTTGAAATATGTCCTATGACTAAGAGTGTTTAAAAACTGCATGACTTTGCATCATCATCAGATGTTTAAACTTCTGTTAAATACACGGGGGCCTTAAACTTCAAAGTAAACTTGAAACATGCACACACACAGATCTGTAGATTTCCTGGTCCCCTGTGATCTTCCTGCCACTTCTTCCTGTCACACTATCCTGTTTTAGGTATTATTTTTGTAAAGTTTCA
This sequence comes from Enteromius treurensis, assembly GCA_032275025.1. Taxonomy (NCBI): domain Eukaryota; kingdom Metazoa; phylum Chordata; class Actinopteri; order Cypriniformes; family Cyprinidae; genus Enteromius; species Enteromius treurensis. The sequence continues at coordinate 8,564,627 of JAUCMU010000039.1, forward strand.
TTTGAGTCATTCAAATCTCAATTATATATAAAACCTTAGCAATAATGTATTTTCATTATTTTTTTTAAATCGGAAATTATGAAATATCGCAGATTAAAGAAAAACACACATTCAGCTTTTGTGTGATAATCACTCTAATGTGTTTTACTGAGGGTGACAGCTTTTAAGAAATAGAGCAATATGAGTGGTATAACAGTTTGTTACATAGGAAGCATCCGCTTTCTTTCAGTTATGGGTGTGAGAGTTTTGTGGGTTTCAGTGGGGTTTTTAACTGATTTATGTCATGCAGAATCTAAGAATGGCAACATTTAACTTGTTTTTAATGAACGCAGAATTGAATAATTAATGTTAATATTAATTATGTATATTTAATCCAGTTAAGCAATAGTTATTTCATTCAGCAGGATGTGAGAGATTCTTATAGAGATTTTTCCAAATAGACAAACAGAGAGAGAGAGAGAGAGAGAGAGAGAGAGAGAGAACACTCCTCATCGATTGGTTTTAGCCCTGCCTAGTCCTTGGAGGGCTAAACTGAAGTAGCAAGAGTAACGCATATAACGGTATGAGAAAATAAGCTACATTACCCTTAGAACAAAAACAAATCCTTTTAATTGTCTGCGGCTGTTTGCTTATTTTTATTCCATCCAGGCAGATGTCTGTCTCAGGATATCTTTGGTTGGTTTACCTGACCTGCACTGTGCTTGTGTTTATCTCTCCGGTTGATTTGGCTCCAATGCCGGACCAGTACTCTCGGGGTGTGGTAAGAAGAGCTTTCTGCAATACTATAAGAAATATACTACTACATATTTGAATAAATAGGAAAACAAACACTGTACCATGTCATATGTGGGTTTGGGTTGTATTGTTTTTTTTTCTTTCTGATGTGGGTATGTGAGCATACTTTTATATGTGTAAAATCCCTGTGTGCCAGATTCAAGTTTATTAGTCAGTGGAATTTCCGAGTTTTTGTAAAAGAAGAGGAACATCTAGGGGCCAAAATGAGTTGCCAAGTGTATGAAGAATCTTTCAAGAATATGAAGCCAAGTGAGGTGTAATGCACTTAAAACTGGGTAGATTGTTAATTGGACAGTTGTACTTGACATGAAATGGAGAAAAAAACTTTCCATGTAAGAGAAACTGGGATTTTTTATTTTTTTTCGAAAAGAAAAGTGTTAAAGATTCACAGTTTACGCGATACTTTTTCTGTCTCTCACTTTTTTGTGATTTACTACAGGAAATCTTAGTCTGAAGCTCTGTCAAAGGCAGTAGGCTACACGTGCAGTCATGAATAATAGAACAAATGTGTCTTCTCATAGGACAAGGTCAGCAATTCTTTTGTTGTAGACCCCACATAAGCTGATAAAAGGTTTAAAAATTAATAAAAAATAATGCAAAATATTTTTTTGTACTGGCCAAAGTGTGGTTCGCGAGAGTAGGTCCCCAAACCACTGATGTGTATGGTAACTTAGAGCTAATAAAGTCAGATTCAAGCTTGTTTATGGTAACAGCAAAACACATATGCGCGCACAGACAGAGAGAGAGAGAATTCATCCTCCTCCGGTTGTAAATCAACCTCACAGTAAAAGCCCTGCCCAATTTTTGATGGTTTGTTTGTTGCATACTTTTGTATTTAAGTTTCCATGGTCCTAAAGTTACTATCAGCCTATTAAAATGTTTTTTTTAATACCATTTGTGATTTTTAGGATTGGTTAAGCAGGTATGGATATCTGCCCCCTCCGGACCCCCGCACAGGAAAGCTGCAGACTAAAGAAGGCATTGAGAGAGCCATCAGAGAAATGCAGCGTTTCGCTGGCCTCAAAGAGACAGGCACACTTGGTACATGCAACACATGCAGGAAGTGTTCTAACGGCATTGCTTCACAAGGCTTTTTTTTTTAGTTTTTTTTTCTTCTGCAATGATGCCCCTGTTGGTTTTTCAAAATCACATTAAGCCAAAACACTTAGTTTTCCATTCTTCATAAACCCAAGCTATTTGGAGTGATTGATTTCCTGAGATGTAACTGGTTTTGTCAATACATTTCTAGAGAAAGAATTACTCATTGGTTTTTATTTCATGCATTGTAATGGGCTCTGTATCTCTCTGTAAGTCTATATATTGATCTGGGACCTTCTGTCCTGTGCTTCTCAGACAGTGACACCCTGGAACTGATGAACAAGCCACGGTGTTCACTGCCAGACATTATAGGCTCTGAGGATATGCTGAAAAAGCGAAGGAGGAAAAGAAGATATGCTACCACTGGGCTTCGCTGGAAAAAGTCTGACATCACATGGAGGTCTGTAGTGATAAACAAACACAGTCCCGCAGTCGTTTTCAACAACTCCAGTCACTGACTTGTCCTTGTGTCTCTTTGTTTCACTAGCATCCTGAATTACCCATCTCTCCCTCCGTACCTTCAACACAGTGACGTGCAGAATATAATGTACTATGCCTTCAAAGCCTGGAGTGATGTCACCAACCTCAAATTTGATGAAAGATCTTCGAGCGAGTATAACAGAGCTGATATCAAGATCTCTTTTGCTAAATCGCTCCATGATGACGGGTATCCATTTGACGGGAGGGGAGGAACACTTGCTCATGCCTTCTTCCCAGGGGAGGCTGATATTTCCGGGGATACACATTTTGACGATGAGGAGACCTGGACTTCCTTAGGCAAGAGAATTTATTCAGTCAGTGATTTATAGATCAGTGATAGTCCCAATGGTTACAGAATATTTATGGATTAATCAAACCCAGCGTTCTTGCCATTAGAAATGTTTCTGCCTGATTATTCCACAGGAGAAAAATGCTTCAAAGAAAACAGATTCACATTCATAAACAGGAAACTAACAGTGGTTGTGTTTCCAAAATGTTTGCTTTATGTTTATGTATAATTCACCAGTTCAGTTTTAGGTGCACTAGAGAAAGTAGTATCATTTCTCAACTCAGTTTAATTCGGTGTTGTTTCAGTTTAGATCAGTGTTGCAAATTTTGATTAATCGTCTACATAGAAAAAATGTAGTTTGAAGATGTTTGTCTTGCATTTAAGCAGCCAAGAGTGACCTTAGCTGATAAATCTCCCACTTCCAAATGTTATCATGCGTACATGAACAGCTCTTCTTTTTATCTTGTTTAGAAGATAACGGAGGCACTGATTTGTTTGCGGTGGCTGTGCATGAATTCGGTCATGCCCTGGGTCTCTCTCATTCCTCCTCTCATCCATCCATCATGCAGCCGTACTACAATGGTCCTGTTGGTCATTACACATCCTACAGACTTCCAGAAGATGATCGCTTTGCCATTCAGTCTCTTTACGGTAGGAGCATGTTCAGAAGCTTTAGTTATCTGTTCTGGCATTTGAAGCAGATCACCCCAAAATTAAATAGTGTGCTTACTTTCATCGATTTCAACCACGGCTTCACATACAGCCTCTTTCGTTTTATTTGCTGTCTTTTTATGTAAAGAATGACACACAAAGACATCAATAAGAGTCAAATTTGGATTGTGGATATACAGTAGAATAATCAATTTTTTTCCCAGTCAGTGAGAGTTGGTTGGTGTCTGTTGGTGCAGTGTGAACATGACTGTTGTTTTTCATAAGATTCTGAATCCACCGACCAACTTGTTTGTTGGAGTTTCCTGTTTGTCTATATGTTGTGACGTAGCATTTATACTCAGCTGACCAATAAATCTAAATTGGTCACTGTGGTTTTGGCTGTGTCTTGACAGGAAGCAAGAGCATCTTGACAACACCATCCCCATATCATCCTACAACACACTTACCTAAACCGCCAAAACCTCGACCCAAAACACCATCACAGTAAGTCATGTTTATTAAGACAAATATAAATGTTTGCGGTCAGTCAGAAAATGACACATTTATTCCAACCTGTCCTCAAACTAATATGGCCATATAAGCCGTTTGTACAATGGCAGTGAAATACAACCCATCAGAGCGTATACTAAAATTGCGCCCCAATCAGCAACTAAACATTTGCATATTTATGTTATGTATCCGCCACGTGATTCAGGGTTGGTGTAGCTCAGTTTGTAGAGAGATGCGATCATGGGTTCGAACCAAGAGAACGCATGAGCTCATAAAACCCTATAAATCATGATTTGCTCAATATTTGTAACGGGTAGGTTTAGGGTTGGGTTGGTATTGTCATTTGTACAAATTAAACCTGGTTAAATATGTTTTAATTACCATAAGATCCCAGTAAAAACACTGCATTTAAACAAAACATGGATTTGATTGGTAATCACAGTCAAGCGTCTTTTCATGACGACATTATCATTATTTTTATGCCTAATAGATGGTGCGTACCTTCAAAACATAAGTATAGGTCACAATAAGGTTGGAGCCCGTTGGAGGACAGGCTCATTTATTCAACAATTGTCCACAAAATATGAAGCAGTATCTCGCTTCGAGATACCAAACAAACTCTGCGTGTATACAAACACGCCAATGACTTTCATTGGCATACACTGATTAGGATCAGCTGAACCCAATCGCCTTGCCAGTATAAGTAGGTCAGCAAATCCAGCGTTCATTAGCTTTTCGCTTCAGAGCCGAGCAGTTCATGCGAATGTTCTGTAAGCCATTCTACTCTGCGATCGACAGAAGAAAGGCTGGTGTTACGCCGTTGCAGCGACGGTGGTTCCAGTCGAGTGGCAGTAGACAGTAGACACTATCAGCATTTGTTTACCGAGCGGCCATCTTCCCTGCGTGCTTCAGCCTTTCACAAAAAGAGCCAAAGCTAGAGTACTTACGGTTGGTACGTCTTTTTCAAGACGCTCCTTTTGAGGATGTCATACCGACCGTGCATTGTTGGATGTGGCTGTTACCTGACGCAAGCGGACAGTCACGAACACTGCTTAACATGCCTGGGCATTCAGCATGCGAGGGCGGCGTTCGTGGATCTTTCATGTTCGTCTTGTGGGAAGATGTCTATCTCGGAGCTGCGGACCAGACTGAATTACATGGCCGGTGGGGAAGTCCCTATCACGCTTCTGCGATTTGGAGCTCCCGCTGGCAGCGACTGCGGAGCTTCCACTTCCGGGAGTGGTGGGGCCAGTCTGGTTGTGACAGTGATGAAGTATCTACGCAAATATGCGTTTGCCCCAGTAAGCCTTCTCGCACAATTCCTGTGCAAGGTCAGGGTGGACAAGGAGCAGGTCCTGCTGGCAGCCCCTTACTGGCCCACCAGGACCTGGTTCCCCGAACTCATGCTCCTTGTGACAGTCCCTCCTTGGCCGATTCCTCTGAGGAAGGATCTACTGATTTAGAGACGGGGCATCCTTTGGCACCCGCGCCCAGATTTGTAGAAACTCCACGTCTGGACCCTGGACGGGACGCAGAGGTTCTAGGTGACCTACCTCAAGGGGTAGTTGACACCATTTCTTCTGCGAGAGCGCCTTCAACAAGAGCTGCCTACGCGTTGAAATGGAACCTGTTCGTTGACTGGTGTTCTTCTCAAGGAGAAGACCCCCGTAGATGCCCGATCAGAGTCGTGCTTCTCTTCCTACAGCAAGGGTTGGAGCGAAGGCTGTCTCCCTCCACTCTTAAGGTCTATGTAGCTGCTATTGCAGCACATCATGACCCTGTCAATGACCCCCCCATCCAGTGGCCTGAGCTGGCACCTCCAGCTGACTGTGACATAGCCCCCCCTCTAAAGAGCGGCTTCCAGACGCCGATCAAACAGTTCGTTAGCTCTCCAAGGTGGATCCAATGGCAGAGAGAACCACTTGGGCAGCATGGACAGTGGAGAAACCCACCGGGACGGAGCAGGTGGTAGTTACGCCCACCGGTGCACGTCCCTCTGGGCGGAGCAGGCGGCGGAAAGACCCAATGGGGCGGTGCAGATGGCGGGAGTGCCCGCCAGGGCGGCGCAGGCGACGGAGACGTCCACCAGGGTGGAGCGGAGCAGGCGGAGGAGAGGTCTCCAGTATGGGCCGAGTTCCAACTTGGGACCTTGCTGTGGTGTTAGAGGCCCTGTGTGGGCCACCCTTTGAGCCCATAGAGGAGATCTCTGATCCTATGCTCACAATCAAGACCACACTGCTGCTGGCGCTGTGTTCTCTGAGGAGAGTAGGTGACCTTTGTAGGATTAAAATTTAAGGATCTGTCTTAGATCTGATGATGCTACATTCTGAAATAACATCATCTAAGAGGTACATTGTATTTAGGATTTAAAGTAAAGGGGTTACATTAACAGCTTGCAGCCAGATGTTCCTGCCAGTTCCAGTCCTCCTATTGTAAGTCAAATGAGCTTGATTACTGAGACATTTGCTGTGTCACCTTTTGTTTGTAACAGCATTTGGTGCCTTTTTCTCTAGTATTTGATCGGCTATGCTGATTGGATCAGGACTGGTGTACTGGGGGAAGTTTGCTATAATTAATTTGCACTTCTTTGTTTCAATTGTCTACACCTCTATGTAACTCCAAAATCATAAGAATTGCAATGCAACACTGTTTTAGTTAGACTACCTCAGACTACTTTTGAAGACAACAGACAACCGACAACAAGTCTGACAATTAGGGATTTACTTTGACGACTGCAGCGCAGACAGCATCTTTCACATTAAAGAGAATTTTGCTTCCAAATCCAAAGTCTTTCTCCTGGTCTCTCTGAAGAAGTTTCATTACACCTTCAAGCCCTCTCGGTGGCCCCTTCCCACCTCGAGTTTGCCCCTGGCATGGCTAAGGCATTGCTGTACCCATGAGCGGGTTATAGCCCTAAGACTAAACAGACCTTGTGCAGATGGATTGTGAATGTCATCAACATCCAAGGCCCTGGTGTCAGGGGTTTCCTTGGAAGAGATCTGCGGGGTGGTCCACCCCTCACACTTTTGTCCGGTTCTACGGACTGGACTTGCGAGCTACGCCTGGTACTGCTGTGCTTTCTCAGTACACACACACTGGGCAGGGACTTGCAAGTGTTGGGGCGTGGGCATCTCGTTCCCCATAGCGTCTCGTTTGACGCGGCTCAAGTTCCTGAAGAGGAACGTTTCAAGTCACTTAATCAGGACGTGACTTTTTTATGTGGTCATGAATTTCATAACAAATGCAGCCAATATAACAATGCTCTCCTGTATTTTTACTCTACATATTCTTTGTTTAGGTAATTAGCAGAGGAGCATGCATGATTTCACCAAGTACAAGATGTTCCTGGATCAACATTGATCCTGGAACAACATACGAAAATCAAGGTGAAATCATGGTTTAACTATGATTTTTGTAGTAAAACCATAGTAACTACAAATGAAACTAGGTTAAACCATAGTTTTTTTTTTATAGTAAAACCATAGTTACTTCAAAATACACCATGATTTTACTACAGTAACCACAGTTCATCTTTGGTTTTGTAGTCAAACCATAGTAAACTGACTTCTGCACAACACAACTGATGGTCCCAACTCCATTGATAAAGCAAGACATTCCACTAATTAACCCTGATAAGGCACACCTGTGAAGTGAAAACCATTTCAGGTGAATACCTCTTGAAGCTCATCGAAAGAATACCAAGAGTGTGCAAAGCAGTAATCAGAGCAAAAGGTGGCTATTTTGAAGAAACTAGAATATAAAAGATGTTTTCCAGCACCCAGCTCCAGCATTTCAGCACCCAGCTTTTGAGTACGTAACTCCACATGTGTTCATTAATAGTTTTGATGCCTTCAGTAAGAATCTACCAATGTAAATGGTCATGAAAATAAAGAAAAACATATATAACAATATATATATATTCTGATAAACGTTATATTGTGATAACGCATTAGAAAGAAAATAGCGTTTAATATTAGCCTTTGTGTGAAACAGGGAACTTGCCTAACCAATTATAAAGACCTTTCGGCACGTCCCAACCTTTCGACATGACCCTACCATTCGACATGCCCATCACTCCGATCTGCAGCTACCCCTGTCTCGAAAATGGCGGCATGAAGTTGACAGCATTGCTGAATCAGTCCATGAACGTTTGGTTATTTGCTTGTAAACTTAAGTGCATTTAGTTTAATATTGTATTCACCATAAGCACTTTCTGATCAGTTAGGGGATCTATTGGTTATACTGTTAATTTATTTGAAAGTTTTTTTAAGGTAAGGTCGACAGTTTAACTGTCAACTCTTTTTTTCGTCATTATTTTTATTTTCTTGTCAGTGCTGGTTTTAAATCCGTCGGGAGAAATTTTAGGGACCATGTGAAAAAAAAAAAAAAAGCAAATCTAAGTCAAAGAATTCATAAGTCTTGGTGCCTGTGTTACGTTGGACTTTGAGTCAGGCTCAGGTGCACTCGTTCAACTACCTGCAACTCTGTTGAAGGAATAAAAGCACAAAAAAGGCAGGGATGATGACGGTGATGATGGAGATTTGCAGTCTGCTTTGGCCATGGTAATCATAACGTCTCTCAAATCCATCATTAATTAAAAAGCCGACATTCCTGAGGCATCGAGGAAGTGAAAATGTCAGTTGAATTTCTTAAAGAAGAAATAAAGGATGTGAAAGGAAAAGTGGAGCGAGTTTACAAACGGGTAACTACTGCGGAAAAAAGAATCGGTAAGCTGGAATTCAAAGTACGGGATCTTGTCAGATATCAGAGGAGGTGGAATCTGCAGCCTTACAACAAGGAGAAAACGTCAGACAGAAAGTTTTGGATGTTTGTGAGGCTGTCGTCCCATCTTTTGCTGGCAAAGCTCATGAGTTCATCGATGTTCACCGTTTAGGGAAAGAGAGGAGCGAGAATGAATCATCCTCCGGTCAAAAACCTTTAGGGATTATTCTTCAGTTCACAATGCTTCATTTTACAACGCATTTTACAATTTATCGGGCCTTTGTGGTTTGATCTCCCGAGTTGGCCTTATTGACATTTGGTGAGAAAAACATTCTCATGATTTACAGTTTACTTGGTCTAATAGTTCTGGTTCTCTTAAATCTAGAATTGAATTTTGGTTGATATCGGAC
>JAUCMU010000039.1:8573681-8610547 GCA_032275025.1 Enteromius treurensis
GAAATGATAGCTGATTAACAAGGGTGTAGAAGCACCTAACCATGATTATAAGCCTAAAACAGATATTTCCAGAAAAATGATTCCTCAATTCTGATTTGTTGATTGGAATGTTGTTCCAGGATCAACAAGGAAATCACGCTCACCATGAGGGGCTGTCATGCACAGGACACTTTTGTACCAGTCACCTTGTCAATTTTTTTTTTCAGGAGCTAGTGAGCATTTCCTTTCTCCATGAGTGGCTGTGCTTGGCCTGAGGGAAACCTAATGATCCTCTGTCTCTTCTGGTTTGTCATGCTGTCTACACCCCTCCCTAGCTTCACCAGAAACCAAAGCCTTCCCTGCACCATTTCCAGCTGAAATGCTGCAAATTCAACCTGCCCTCCCCGTGCCCTTGAAAAACAGGGCAGTTCAGTTTAGTTCAGTAGCAGATAACAGCACATTGCATTAGCAACACATTTTCTTCATCCTTCAAAAAGAATCATTTTCTGATGCAGTGTTTTTTTGTAGTACATGCAGTGGAGGTTTTAGGCATGGGCGAACGGGGCAGCCACTTTTTGCTGGGGCGGCATTTTTTCATGACACATGGGGGGTGGCACAAACACTTCATTTGCGCCCCTAAGCGGTTTTCTATTATCTATCGTACCTGTGACCATGGCGTTTAAATAGTTTAAAATCTAGCGCACATAAAAACAATTAAAAATAACCAGTATCCGCACGCGGGAAACCATTCTCGCCAGGGAGCATTTTTGCACTGCGAGAGCACAGAACAATACGTGCGTGCAAAAATGCGCTCTCGCGAGAATGGCGCTAAGCAGGTATAAAACATGAAACATAATGAATAGTCTAGTCATTTCGATAGTCGAGAATCAATTTAGAATACTATAAGTCCGTTTTTTACATTATTTCTTCATATCACACATTTAAGCCGATCTTTCAAAAAAACATAAGGCATACACTATCCGCCTTCACAGCATCAAATATCAATGAATTATTGCTATATAATTTTCATATCTGACAATTTCATATGGATAAAAAGTTTTGGGATCGTTATTTTTTTGGCAGCGGCTATTTACACCAAGTTCACATAGCATTTTCTGATATTTATACCACCTATTGCAAGTGACAATTATCTGCACCTCAGTATTGAAGTGCATTATAAAACAGAATGCAACTTTTTGAGTGTAAATGTTAATTTTTATTCACATTATTAAATAGACGCCATGGTTTACAGCTTTATAGGGAAAATGAAGCCCTCCCTAAGCCTAACCAATATTTAATTTTCAACTTTTTGATTATTTCTTTCATTTTTATTGAAAATAAATGTTTTTCTGATGTTATTTGAAATGTTTTTTTGTGTGTGTGTGTCAATGTAGTGTGTGTCAATGTAGAACCGCCACTGAGTACATTGTGAGAACAAAATGCCCTAATTTCACTTTATTCCAAGTGAGAGTCATTTTTTTAACTTTCATCTGGAGACAAAAAAAAATGGTAAATGCGTAAGTGCCTCGAATTGGCGTTGTTAGTCGAGCTCAGATATGCAGATTTAAATGTGCTTATTACTTCCATTCTGCTCATTTTAACTGTCTGACTGCACTTAATTAAATCAGATTGATTAGACCTTTCCTAGACGTCCCCCACAATCAAGTAATTATGACAAATAGAGGAGTTGATACAAACTCAGGGTCTGAGGACTTCTCTTCGACTAACAGAATAGTCCTGGTGTCAACTTGTGCCAATGCAGAAGACAAGCACGTCACATTATGGAAATCTTGCGGCCGTTGGGTGGCGAGAGAAAAAGTACCAGCTTCACTGCAGGTCTAAGGGGACATTCACACAGAATGCATTTTTGCATTTTACTCTGCTGTGTTTTCGTCGTTTGTCTGTAAACATGCACTAGACAAACACCTACTGCTGCACTCATGTCTTTTGCAGCCTATCTCTCACATGACACAGTGTTCTAAAAAGGCAGCACTCAAGTATAACTGTTATAAAGCAAGTCTTATACATTGTTCAAAACAAGAGCATGTTCTGTGTGAGAGGCTGCTTATGGTTTTAAAATCAAATGTACATTTCCGTTGCACTATTTCCTAATCGTTCAAAACATATATGCTGAATGGACGTCTCTGACGCTGCTTTTTTTTTAAAGAAAAAACACTAGCTTCATTTCAGGCCTAAAGGTTTGAAATGACTTTTACATGACATTTACGCTTTCATTGCAATGTTTTGTAATAGTTTTTTACGTAAACGTATTTTGGTTATGCTAATCTTTCATGGCAAAAGACAGTAATGTTAAAGTCATAACACTAAGCTATTAGGTAGCACAGTCATGTTATTTTACAGTGAAATGCTGTTAATTGTACAGTTTTTATAAAAAATAATAACAAATTCATGGATAATTTACAGTCAAAGCACTGTATGTGTTTTAGTATATACTTCAGTTTGTGGAAAAGCTACATGTGATGAAATTTGATTCTTCATGTGGTTTCCTGTTTTACCATCTGCAATATTATAATGTTGTTTTTTTTTCTGTATAATCTACAGTTTGTACTGTAAATGCGTTTACTGTATATTTCTATATTTGTTTTTTTTTTACAAACAATATTTATTGTTTAAATTATTGTTCTAATTCTTCATAATACAAATACACAGATCAAAATGTTCACCAAACCTGATCTTTTTCAACACAGCGGTATGAAAGACTTCAAAACATGAGCTTGTTTTTCCGATTTCTTACTGTACATTCATTTTCATAAGCATATAAACTGAAGTCTGTGTTGTGTAGTGGCGATTAAATGGGACGCAAAATCTTAGAAATATTTCACAATCCAATTTACCCAGAAACTTAAGTCAAATGCTTCATTAATTTCGAAAAAAAATGAAAGAAAGCATTACTGAGAGCTCCTAAAAAACTCGTGAGTCATGAAAGAGTAACACCTGAACCTCCCAGATCCTAAGACTTTAGACAAAGATTCAGTTATTTTTATAATAACTGATACAAAACGTAACATTTCTCTTGTCATAAACGTGCAGCTTTTCTGTAATCAGAATAAGGATTCAAGGGTCTGCTCAATACTTCTGCATGAGCACTTTTGATGCACGCTGTTATTTTTTTGTGCTAAGAGGCTTTGAAGGATGTTTATTGTTCCCGAAATGAAAAACGCCCTCTGTTCAGCATCCTTCAAATTTATGATTAAACGTTAATGTTGAGGATATTGACAGGGCAGTTTGCATGACAGAATAAAAGAAAGGATGGTTTGGCAAAACCAGAGGGATAAAAAGTTCCCCCCTAGGAGCCGTTGAGTTAATATTGTTGCTGAAGTGTTTCGGCAGCTTTGATTGCAATTTTGAGAGGAAATTATCTCACTGGGGGGGTGGCATTGTCCAACTGTGAGTACTATTCACATTAATACAATCTCTCTCTCTCCTCACTCTACGTTCCCTCTTTCATTCTCGTGTTTTGTCCTAGTCAGACTCTGATAACATCCAGCTGGAGAAGCATGATGATGTGAATAAGTGTTGCATGCCTCGGATATTGACCGCATTCATAAATTGAGCTCTTTGCTCTCTCCTTATCTCCCCACTGCACAGCTCTTGCTGCATGAAACGGTGCGATCCACCAGACCAGAGAATAAAAGCTATCTGATAAGAGGCCGAGAACTTCTCTATCAATTCATTCATCCTTTGCTGCGATGTTTGCCTTCATTGTTTCACACACTCCACATATGGCTGCTTGCGTATGGTCAGACGCGAGTTACGTTTGCAGCAGCATCTTAACCTTGGCCCCCTTACACACCCGAAAGGCTGTGCTCAACAAAACACACTCAATGGTGTGAAGAGTTCATTTTTTCAGTCTTTTCTGCCCTCCCCCAATTGATTGGACAATAAGCGAATGATCTCTTTGTGAAAATGACTCTCTCAAAAGGGGCACGGACACTTGGCATTCATATTCATTTAATTACCGAGTGCATTATTTCCTTCAAAGCATTTTCCACCCTTCTAATGTAATGGCTTTTCAATGATTCTGATGACATTTCCTTTCATAGGCGACTGCACCTCCAGAAATTGCTCAGGCTGTCTTTGACAGCTCCAGTCTTTCTGCTCACATGCCTGATCAGACAAATCAGGCTTGCCTTAGTTGCAACACCATCGTAATGACACAACCTACCTGAGCACACCACCCTACCGGTAACTCACCTTTTTTTTTCTAGCATTATCACACCATCTCTTGCTGTTGTCTAGATCTTTCTCTTTTTTTTATTTGAAAGAATGTAGATGGAATTTTAAAACAACCTTGAGCTTTATAAATTTAACTAGTAGTTGTCACAGTCCAGCTACTTAAACAGCTCCACACATGTAAATCATGATGTATTTACAGTATAATATGCTGTAATAGCAGACAAGTGTTTTTATGTAGTTCAATGCCAAATGTTGGGAATTAAATGCTAGCTTAATTCTTAACTGAAACAGTGCCATTTACACTGTATGTTTTTAAAGCTGGGAAAGAGTAAGTATTATGGCACAATAATATATTATTATTTCATAGTTTATCAAATGAGCTGTGCTGAAAACTGTATATCTAAGTAAAAATATATTACTGAACATATTTCAATCAACTTACATGCATTAATTTATGTCAACACAATTCATTTTTATGGGTTAAATAATCTTTGAAGTAACAATTACCGATTGCTGCTTTTTCTATGATATTTGGTTAATTCAGTAAATAGGGGTTTTTGATTTATTGATTGCTTGTTTTCCCATTTTCATTGATTGTTTTAGTCATTTTAGAGGTAAACTAAATAAAATAGTATTATTTTATTTTATTTTTCTGTATTTTTAGTTAATGTGTATTTTATTTGGAAATAAAAACTATTTTGCACTTTTATTAAAATTGTCTAAACAATTATTTTAGGATAAGGGGGGAAAAAGATTATTATTATTATTATTTCTGTTTCTGTCATGTTGAATGCATTTCAGTATTCCATGTAAAAACGCACAATTTCTATATATACTTCCACAGAAGCAAGACAGTATGCTTATCTGAACATATAGCCATCATGAAGCATTTTGTTGACCATCATATATAAACAACACCCAGAGGTCAAAATATGACTGCTGCTGTTCGTAGCATACAGTATCTTACTGTACCTGCAGCCCATCTGCACTCTTCTGCACATGCTTTCAAATGCATTTCCTACAAGTGGGGGGAAGGTAGAGAGTCTTCACATGTGAGCCATTTCCTCCACCAGGCAGCAGATAGACGACAAAAGTCTACGATGAGGTGGAGATGAAGCATTTGCAAAAGGTTAAGCAGTGATCCGTGACAAAAAGCTCTTTTCTACATAGTTAAAGCCTGACATCGGATAATGGAGGGACAAGGACAGTGATGTACATGCTGCTGTGAGAAGTGTCCTCGTTTCTGAGAGCAAAATTAGCTTTTAATGTTAAAATGAAGAAGAAAAAAAGTTATTAAAAACAGGGTATCTATACAATTACACAGGCTGAACCCAATTTGCCCGTCGCTGTAATTAATGCACTATTGATCAACTTCAATTGGCGCTTTGATGTTAGACGAGTTTCTTAGCTAATAGATTAAAACGCTAATGATATTGTGTTCAAAGAAGCAGACCAAAGCTGATCAAATATGCTATTATTCGAAGCAATTCACATTTACTAAAAAGGTTGCTGTGCATGTAGGCATACACATGCTTCTAATTGGAGTTTTTAATTAACAGTAGTTACTATTGTAGTTAAGACGCTCATTTGATATGTAGACATTGCTGCTCTCAGAATAATTGAAGCAATGCCAAGCTTAACTGGGTAAAGACATTCCCATTCAAAACGAACAAAAGTTAGAATCCTCCGTGGTTACCATAGCTACAGCAACCACTGTCTCTATTAGATATCCACTAAGGCCTCGCCAAGGTCATAGAAATAAACAAAGCTCTCACATTAAATGTTTGTGATTACTCAGTGATGAAAAACTGCAGATAGACTCTTTTATTCACGGAATCTATCGCTGAAATGTTGTCTTTATATGAACACTTAGTCATGCGTGTTCGTGCTGTGTTTAAGTATTGAAAAATTAAGGTTTGCATAAGCAGTTGTGATATGGGTGTGTGTGTGGGTGGGTGGCTGGGTGGCTGGGTATCTGAGTGGTGCCAAGATGACCTTTCCGTTGTCACTTTTAGTGTTATGACCTGACTGTACTCATTAAAACCAGTGTAACGGATCATTCCCCCTAATTGTTTTTGTTGACAAATTAGTCCTCAGACTGAAGGCTTCCACAGAGCCTGCAGCAGAGCTCCGGCTAATGACAGATTCACTGTGTGTGTGAGAGAGATACAGAAAAAGCTCTGTTCCAAAACCTAGAAAGCTGACTTACTATATATTAGACCAAGACTTGTTGCCTTGCTGCCTTATCTGGCAATGACTTCGCAGACAGTGTTTGCGCACTGAGGCACTTCACAAAACTGATTTTGGACATTCTTCTGAGGTTTAATGTAACGGTTTAATGATCTACAACTAAATAGAATGAGCTTTAGTGCTTATTAAGAAAATAATCACACTAAAGTTCACACTAAACATCCAGACCAGCGTCTGTTTATGTTAAGCTCTTGTCTACCGCTTTAAATATTCCAGCTCTTTATAGCATGATTGGCTGTAGATGTTTTTAGCGTCCATCAGCTCTGAACGTGATTCCAACAATATGTGCCCTTATCATTGCTGTAGTGTGGACTGTGCTATTCTTTATTTTTATTTATTTATATATTTTTATTTTTGCATGTGTAGACAGTATCACTGATTATAATGGGTTCTTGGTTGGTAGGAGACTTAAGGAAGCATCCTAACTGTGATGGAATATCATAGGTGAGAGTTTGGGATTACTCTGTATGGTAGGTTGAATTTAAAATGGATTTCAATAGAACTTATCATACTTAACATAAAAATGCTGCATTTTTAGATTAGAGTTGACCAAAATTTACAAAAGATTTTCATTTAAAAGAACGGCATTTACTTTCCATTTTTTTATTAATTAAAGAATCCTGAAAAATATTTACTGTAATAATTACAATATTAATTACATTTATAATAATAACACATTTTTCTTTAGCTAATCCGTATTAAATGATTTCTGAAGGAAATAATGAGTAATGGTGTTGAAAATTCAGCTTTGCAGTCTCAGGTAAAAAGGCTTGAGTTTTTTTGTGTTTGTGATTTTTCTTAAGTATTTGGGTAAAACAAGGTATCTTAGTAGGCAGCATGATTAAGTTTCCTGCCTTTTGGAACAGCTTTTACATGTGTTGCCTTAAAATGGTGCCTCAGTAGGCAGCTAACTAGGTTTTTGCACAGAGCATCTGTGCCTGGTTTATTTTGCTGAAATAAACTGCACCTTTTCTGTGCTTGTCTAAAGGACAGTAATGATTATTTATTTGTGAGGGGTTGGTGTACAGCTCTTGGGGTTTTGAAATCATTGGTATTCAACACGGGAAGCTGTGTGCATTTTTCTATCCTCCCGCTCTGCTTCAACCTTGCCCCCACTCCACTTCGCATGAAGTCACTCTGTGTTTCTCTCTCTCTCTTGCATCCACCTGTTCCATGGTCCAGTGGAGGGCTGTGAATGCTATCAGGGGAGAGCGTGGTGCGGTGCAGCCTGCCTGGCTCTAGTCCATCACGGGTGCACTCAGGCTACTTTCCAAGCCCGCCAGAGCCGCGCTGCAGCGTATCGGGAGCCCAGCTGCAGACCCAACTGCCGCATTACAGCATGACGGATGGCTTCATATCAGGTGTTTAAACCGAGTGGCCGCTCCATCTGCTGAAGGATTTGGGAAGTCTGGAGTTCCTGTGTGATGAATGGTGAGAAGTGATGCTGCCAATCAGGCCTACCTTTGGCAGTATCGCTCCCCTGCCGTCTGACTTTTCTCTTTTCTTTTCCTCAGTCAGAGACAGCCCTCTCCTCCCATACAAAGTGTCTGTTTTCTTTGCCTCTCTCATTCTGTTTCTCCTGTCTACTAGTGAGGAAGAAATACCACGGTGAGTTTAAAGTGATGTTTCACCACGATTGTGTCATCATTTTCTCAACCTCATGTTGACCCAGACTGAAATAACTTTCTTCCATGCAACAATTTTTCATGAATCCCCTGGACAGTCTGGACAGGGAGACACACACACCAAAAAAATTATGATTGTTTGATCCATTTTGCAAAATCTATTTGAATGATTTGTTCACTCACTCAATAGCTCAGAAGCAACCGTTAACAGCCTACTGAAGTGAAAAATTATCTGAGAATAATTACTTTTAGTCTGTTCTTCACACAAAGCTATTGTATGACTTCAGAAAATGTGAAATATAGTACACAATTCGTTTGGGCTACTTTTATGAAACTTTAATCATACTTTTATGGTGCCTTTTGAAGTTTTACAGTCTCAGTCCTCGTTTACTTTCATTATACTGAGTGGCCAGGAGTGGCTATTCTTCAAAAATTCACCTCGTGTTCCATGGAAGAAAAGAAAGTTATGTAGTTTTGGAACGACATAAGGGTGTATAAATAATAACAGTGTTTTCCGTTTTGGGTGAACTCTTCCATTAATTGCAGAGTGTGGGAAGTCTCTAGACTCCAGCAGTCAGCTTGTGAGTCAGATGTGTGCTTTGCACATGAATTGTCTGCAGAGCTCATTTGGTTCCGATGGCTACTGTGTAGCCACCATCATTCAGCCAAGTCTAGTTCCATCTAAAACTTGTATTAAATTATCATTTATGTTCTTAGCAGACCCTTTCTCAGCAAAGCAGCTTACAAGTACCGCACTCAGAATCAGATTCACAAAGCCTTTAAACCACGGAGGTCTAAGTTCTAAGAAGTCTAATAAAACTGGTGATATTTTGTTTCAAAAGTTTGCAACTATGATTTATTATGACAAATATTTTGACAAAATACACACTATTTAATTGGGCATCAAAGAGAAAGATGTTTTTGTACACATAATGATGCATTACTAGCATAGCAGGGCAATGCTAATCATTGAACTTCACTACAACTCTCAAAATTTAATAACTCTATAATAAAGTTATATAATGACTCTATACTTTTCAGCTGTTGTAACCAATTCCCCTTCCTTTTCAAATCCCTCCACTCCAATGCCGGAAGACATTTTTTTTCAATCAACCAATCATACATCAGATTACAGAATCAAAATATAACTAATAATACTGTTTAATGTTAAGTTTTGTGTCTGTTGAGAACCTCATAACATTTTGCTTGATTTGGTTTATGTGAATTGAGGTAGCCCAAGCCTGTAAACACAAGCTGAAAATACTCCCTTGTTAAAAACCTATTTGTTGATATCCCTTTCCACTATGGTAAATCATTTATGTTGATGTCTTCTCCTGGTGCAAACAAACACTTCTGTGCCAACAGTGGGCCTTGGCTACCTTAAATTATATTTGTCTAATGCGTTTGTGTGTGCGTAGCGGGTGTCCTCATATGTACTGTATGCCAGAGTGTGTTTATGCTTCCTCTTTCTGGCTTCTTAATTTGTCTGCTTTACAGACAGTAGGCTTCTCCTGATGTGTGGGGAATCCATTTGACTGAGAGCACTTTCAGTTGTTGAAACAAGGCAGGTCTGGGCAAATCAATACACTGTCTTTCATTCTCATGGCATGGCGATGGGGACATATTTCAAGGAGCGTGGTTCAGAAAGACTGTGTGAGTGTGTATGTGTGTTTATACATCTGTGACTGACAGGCAGGGCAACGTTACACTTCATATATCTTGTCTGTCAACTTTTATTGCCGATGGGAGCTGGGCTGGTTGAAGCCACTGAGATGTGTTTTTCACATGTGTGCACTTCAAAAAGAACTGTACAGATTCCAGCACCCAGAGGACGCTCCCAGATCCACAAACTTCAGCACTGAGAGACTTATATATCTGCCACTTTGGCCTGATCTGTCTTATGAGATACCCGAGGGCGGGACTGTGCTGTATTGCTTCCCTCCATATTTTCATTTACACAAAGAGAGGTCTGTTGGTTGATTCATCTGAGGGAGTTTTTGAAAAAAACAAGAAGCAAATGTAAAGGCAAGTGTGATTTGCTAATTTAAGGAGAAAAGAGAAGGAGTGAAAAATCATCCAGTAATATATGGCCTTCTGACAAGAACATGATTGGAGGTGAAGCTCTGGAGAACGGCCCGCTAATTACATTAGCGCATAGGTAGAAGCGCTTGTCAATTTCTTCCCACTTAGATTCTCCCCTTCACTCTCAGGAAGTGAGAGCAGCCAGACGGAATTTGAATTCAATAATATGCCAAGTCAACCATGAGCCTGTCGTACAGATGCTGCAGTGGAAAGAAAAATCTCTTATACAGTAAGTCATGGCTTTTGCAGGAACAATTTTGTAACCGTATAGAGTTAACTTCTGTATCCTTGTTAATAATAAATCCATTTCATTTGCTTAGCAAAAGATTGGACAGTGCAAATCAGAACTTTAAATGAGCAAAACAGGACACACCGGCAAAGTGCGCACTTTCAGCTGATATTGACGTTATTTTCCATTAAGGATAATAGCAACTCTGATGGAGGATTAAACTGCACTAGGCACTCTGGAGTTTTAAAGGTTTTAAAAATCCAATATTTCATTGAGTTTACTCTGCTTTTATTCTGTTATTTTGTTTTGTGCTCTTTATTGACTAAGAAGATGTCTATATTTTTTTTTTTTTTTTTAATTTTTTTTTTGTATTTTTTCCCAAGAGTTTCTAGCAGAAATACTACACAGAGAAAATTATTTTAAATTATAGGTTTTGCTGGTTGTCTGAAATTCATTTATTAAAGAAATAGTTCACCCAAACATAAAAATTGTTATCACTCACTCACCGCCAAATTGTTCCAAACCAAAAACTTCTTTCTTCTGCTAAACACAGAAGAAAATATTTTGTAAAATGTGGGAAACTGAACAGTTGTAGCCGTTGACTTTAATTGTGTCTGTTTTTAGTTTTTTTACTATGAAGCTTAAAGGGGACAAGCAACTGTTTCGTCATCATTACGAACATCTAATATTTAGCTCTTAATTATCTTGCTGTAAAGGATGTGCTTTATGAATTTGTATTGCAAGTATAACTTTACACGAGTTACTTCCTTCAAAAGAAAAAAATCGCTTTATTTTGTTCCTCAAAACACCAGCTAAATTAATAAATCAGTGTCACATTATTGACTTGCTGTTGTTTTAGAGCTCCCAGACAGTGGCTTGATTGCATGCATGCCACAGGTGGCTGACCGGTAGGTGGGGAAATGCAGGAAGTCTGTGTGGTCGTTTGTGTGTGTCAGGCCCAGCATGTTTTTCCCTCAACAGAGGCGAGGTATCCTGTATGTGTGCGGCCCGTTGCCCAGGGCGGCTAACTTTCAGGAACCCCAGCGGCAAAAACAGCACTGTGTGTTTCCTGGTCTCTTGTGCTGTTATCAGTGGACACGGCACCCGTTTGTGCCCCTGCAGGTTTCCTAAACCACCATCCTTTTCGCCCCTGGTGTCAAGATGTTGCCTTGTGATTGCCACAAGAAGCTTTTCTCTAATGCACACTGTGCACAAAAGAGATCGGATTGAGTCCTTGTGATAACAGAGGGTAGGGTCTGTTTGTGCTGATCTGACACGAGCGTGTTTCATTCAGCTGGCGGCTCGCAGGCTCCCAAATTGAGAGGCGTCTCAGCAAGTTGTCTTTGTCTGAGAGGAACAAAGAGTCAAACCTGCACATCACAAACTATTGAGAGAAGTTTTGTCAGAGTTCCAGACTTTTTATGGTCTCTGAGAAAACATTAGTTGTCAAATGAGAAAATTAATAACAAGAATTAAGCTCAATCTTTGCATGAATTGCATGAATATATCCTCATTTGAGCAGCTGTAACAAGAGGAAAACATTGTTAACATGAGTACAAGACATCATATTTTGAGTACCGGCCAAGTAAATGCTAGTTGCCAGAATGATTTCATAATCTTGTTGCAGTCCCTTATTGTAAAAGAAACCCCTCCAGAATATACATCTCACTTGCAAAGCATGGGTCGAGTTGGGGTTAAAAGCGAGATTTGGGAGAGGGAGTCTGCAACGCATTAACTTCATGAACGGCGTCTGTGTGAAAGAGGCTGTTATCATCGAGCTGTAAACGACGCTTCTGCTTTTCCTGGCTCGGCAGGCCGAGATGAAGTCCAGATGGTCAGGGAAGTGTTTGCCCAAGGATGTAACCAAATATTCCAGATTGAGGAGGGGACCAAATGTAAAAGTTGAAGAAGGGGTCATTGAAAAACTCCTATTGATTGACTACAAATCAGTTTTTTTTGGCTTGGGGGTGTTGGGGATATCTATGGCCCAATTTACACCTGGTATTAAGGTCTTGGGGTGATCCCATCAAAAGTGGTCCACTGAGAAACATCGCCATTTACACTTGTACCTACCCTGTCTTCTTTGTACATTTTCTTTACAGCTTGCTGTAGGGAGGAGTACTGGTACTACCTGAAGAACATTTATAATTTAAGTCTGAAGTACTTTAGTTTTTCAAAGTATATAGTGAAACTCATGGCCTATCTTTAATAGCATACGCAAATTTTGGCAGTCAGCACATGCACACTACAAAGCTTCATCATTGTTTAAAGTCTGCGCTAATTCTCTCCAAAGATTAAGAGATAAAAAAAAATGCCCTTGTACTCATTTAAACTAAACTTGCATGCACCACTCAAACAATTTGCACACTTGTTATTTCTCTTGCGTGTAACATGCACAAAAACCAAAGGAAGCTGATGTTTGATTAAATTTGTTTTTGAGAAACTAGTTTCCATTGCAGAGTGAAAAAAAAAATTAATTAGTAATTGCAAATTTTATTTCTATATTCTTCTTAATATCGCAATTGCAGCGAAATAGGCTTATCTCAGAGTCTGATTTATTTTTTCTTTTAAATATTCTCACGATTACCTTTTTTTTTCAGTTTTTACTTTTAGGTTGAAACAGCTTCCATAATAGACCTAGCACTCTCCAAACAGATGTTTACACAAGGTGTAAATGGGGCCTATGGGTCAGTGTTTGCTTTAAGTTAAAGCAAGCTGTGTGAGAGAGAGAGAGAGAGAGAGAGAGAGAGCGTATCACAACAACCCGTATCGCTATCAACACCTTCGCTTCTCGTACAATCTCTTTTATTCCGCTCTATTTGGAGTTTATCCCATAAACCTGTACACATTTATATCCAGATGTCTGTTGTGTCATGCTCCGCCCACCGCTAGAGAAAGCCCCGCCCACTCTGCACCTGGGTTTCCCGCCGAAGCTCGCCGACTAGAGGCAAAGGACCACAGCTTCTCCACGCAGCCGGGCAGGCGTTAGAGGCTCTTCGGAAGAAACCGTTTTCCTCATTACTTCGCTGTTCTCCAAATATTTCTGACTCTTGTCGCACACTAGGATCAAACGTGTTTGTGTGTTTCGTGTTCACGCATCCGGACATTTGAAGGAACACGGCGCGTTAAATGAGTTGAGCTCAAGACACACACAGCATCCTCCTCTCGTCAGGTTGAGCTTCATCCAAGCTCTCCTCAAGTACACACTGGAGCGTCGCTAGAGCTGTGCACTGGAGTTTGACGAACACATTTCCTTCTTCATCTTGGAAGTACACGTTTAAGACTGAGAAACATATCTAATATAGCGACCGGAGTCGAGGACAGGAAATTAATTTTTCTATCACAACGCCGTTACGCATGGTGGGAATTTCTACCTCTTTTCAGTGTAAGTCGCTCAGTTACTGGCTTTATCTCTATTTCCCGTCATCTCAGCTCAGTCTATATATGTAGCCACGTTTAATACAATTATTACGATGCTTTATTTTACATTTGGGGAAATGACAAACACTTAAGATTGTTTTTCTGTGGCAGAATAACGTTACTATTAACGTTACACTGTATGTATGTTAAATCCCCGGTTTGCTTAATGTAACGTAATATTATTTATAACGTAAAGCGGATATCTCCTACAATACACAATAATGCGTGTGTTTGTCATATTTACCTGTAGCTATGATTTTACATGGCCACTTACATTTTTGTAACGGTTCGCTGCTATCGATCTTAACAAAATTAACATAACGTTAGGCATTTACCTCAAATTGTAAACAAGAAAAAGCGCCGCTCATACAAGCTGTCATGTTACGTTACGCTTATTAATCTTCTCTGGATTTTGTGGCATATTTCTTATCATCTTGATCGCTTTGAAATATATTTTATCGGGGTTTTCCCCCGCAACTGAAGAAACATACCGTGTAACAGAATTCATGACATTTTATGAATGTCGTTGTAGATTGCAATACCTTTTTTTTTAAATGAATATCGTTTATGTCTTTCGTCTCTTATCTCACGTGCTCCGTAAATTTGCAAATCCAACAGAAAAGTCTTATTCTACATATTTTGATGCAGCTTCAATATTTGTTTAGAAATCGTAAATATCTTTTTTTTTTCAAATAAAGAATAATAACATAACAGACATTTAACTTTTTTTCTACAGTAATTCATCATAACATTATTATTATTATGAAATAATATATGAAGTAACCCAGTCAAACATTAACTGGCGATCAGCATGTCATCTGTTGGCCGAGGTGTAATATCACCTCTCCGTCTGTAACGTCTCTAATAAACTTGAATTGTTGCTGGCCAGTCTGCGAGCTTCTCACGCGTTGACAAATTTGATCAAACCAAATATTTGATTGCAAGCACAGGTAAACATCTGGTGTGAGACGGGAAGAAAACTGTGACAGCATGATGCATTGAGAAGAAGCTTTATAAAATGTTGATAAATAACGTTTTAGAGGACGCGTTTGAAACTGGGATTTGCTACTGGATTAAAAGGCTGTTTAATTGTTACTGAACAATTTAGAAGATGTATTTGACAGGAGTGATATATGTTTTGAGAACATCCATGACAATTGTCGATTAAGATACAAGTGTGATTTCACAAAGATGTGTTTACAATTAGGATATAAAATTTGTTGAACTGATCCATTGACAACTGTGACGTCATAGTGAATTTGCAAAACGAGTCTGCCAATTGTGATATCACAGCTGATTGAGAGGCTGTATTGACAAATGTGACTTCACAATGGATTGAGAAGATGTGCTTATCAATCGTGACTGAGCCAGCTTTTTAAAAAGCTGCTCCTGTCACAATTGTCAAGCTTATCTTCTCAATTCATCATGATGTGAATAGTCCACTTTCAGCGCTAATAAGTTCTCTCTTGACTGAAGGGTTGAGCCTTCAGTTTAAAGGCTGGATGGGTAAAATTGAAGGGCAGTCCATGTGTATTTAAGGCAGAAAAAAACCCCAAAGGGATTCTGAATAACTGCTGTTTCCTCAACGAAATGTGCTTGTTCTCACAGCTGGTGTTGCTCGTGTCAAATTTATGCTTTTTATTTTTGTATTTCATAAATCAGCCAGACTTGATTTAGTAATCTTAAAGTAGATGTGCATTTTATTTTCAAAAAGGGGTTCACTTTACTTGTATAGTTTTCTAAGATATGTTATTCCCTCTTGTTTGTGTGATTCAGAAAATAATGGCTAATGACCTGCAATAACTGCTGTAACTATGACGCTCTCCACTGTGAATTGGTCATCACCTCATTAAGGTCTCTGCCCACTGCTCCTGTCAACACGAGATTCAAACTGAAAACCAATGGATAGTGCAGGTAGTGAGCGTATCTTGATTAAAGGCAAACATAGTGTATGGTGGCCGGAGGTGAGGGTTCGGTGAGAGATAAGCGCAGTGTGCGTTTGTGTGTGTGTTTGGAGCCAGCATTAGAAGGCAGCAACATCCTCTGGCTGAGGCCATCTGCACAGCCACCAGCCTGCCTGCCTCACACCTGTTCCCCTCTCCTCCACTCCCACTGGCCTCACGCGGGTCAAACACATGAAACCAGACACTGCCACAGCATAATGAAGAGATGACTCGACTGCCCACACCAACACACACACAGCTGTGTGTGAGAGAGAGATAGATATGGAAATACTCATCCATTATTTTTGAGTATATCCTGGAGATATTTACTCATCGGTTTAAGCTTAAATGCAAATGCAATACATATTATCTGTAAGGAAGATCTATAAATATGCACCACGCATCACTAGAAATTAATTAACCACGCAGTGTGAACTTTTTTTGTTTTTATCGCATTCAGGAAAGACGAGCATCGCGGCTTCCACTACTGATAAATGTGCTTCTCGTTTACCTTAAATGCAGAGCGGCGTAAAAACATTTGTAGTTAAGTGCTTACTGTGTATTTTAAATGACGAACAGCAGACGTTCTGGCCGAAAGCCAAGCGTGTTATCATTGCAGTAACTCATTTCATTAGTGATGTCATTAACCCCATACATAAACTGGCAGACATTCTCACCAGACACTTGCACAAATACGCAGCATGTCTTGTTGCTTCACAATTTCTCTTTCATGCATGTTTAAATCAAAAACACGCTCTTTGTGCAAGAGGATACAGAAACGCTCGCTGTAAATTTTGCAGCGAGCAGCCGGTATGTGTGCAAAAAGGTCTAAGCTGACAGACCATATAATTTCTCTGGATGAATAAAAACTGTAATAACAAAAGGGAAGAAAAAACGAGCGAGTTCAGTTACGCGGCATCAGCCAAGTGCATTATATGCGCTTTTAATGTTTCAGCTCTTAAGGGAAACATTCCCAAAATGCATTAGCGTTATTTCACTCGCATCTCTTTCCATTGAGCTATATCATGTATGAGGCTCTTTATATTCATTGAGGGCTACTGTTGGACTTGCTGACACACTCAATCTTGGGCTGTAAATAAGCGACGCAAGTTGTTGGGCTTTGTCAGAGGGGAGAAAGGGCCCTTATTTGCGAGGGCTGTAGATTTGACTCGACGTGAGTCTCCGCGGAGGGCAGGCCATGAATGATTGAGGCGGCCGTCATCTCCCAGAATCCATGCTTCGGATCAATAGGGGGCATAATGGCTACAAATTTTTCAACAAGGGGAATTTAGCGTGTGGTTATTGGATTTCATAAAGCATGAAAGTATAATGTGAGAGAGGAGGATGAGTGGTTTTTATTGTATCGTGGGGCTGGAGAGTACAATATAATGAGGCAATATAAAGTCAAAGGGGGATGTGTAAGAATTTACATAGGGCTTTTTCAGCCGATACAGTTTTTACTAAACAAATTCAACCTAGGTAATAATTTGAATAAATTTAAAAATTCAGATTTTAAAATAGAGAATTATATTTTGATATAAAATATTGTATATTTAATGTCAGATATTTCTGATCAGGTGATAACAAATTTAATTTGGTAATTTTTTAATATTGATATAGTACACTACATACTCGATTTCTGACGGCTGATAGCAACACAAGGATTTGAACTTGAAAATGGGGCCATCATTGTGGTCCAGACTGGGGTTGACTAAATAAACCGCTGCTCCAGCTGACAGGTGTCCACGCTGCCCAGCCTTGCTCACTGTCTGTCTTCCTTTCTCTCTTTCTCTTTCACTGTCTCTCTCTCTTTCTCTCTCTCTCTCTGTTAATCCACGACTCACTTGCCAATTAACTTCTCTTTCTCTCCCTTTCTCTCTTATTCCAACACGTCGTCTTATTCACTCACATCCACATCAGCCGCACTTACTCACACACACACACACACAGAGTCACGCGCACGCTAAACTACCTCTCTGTCTTCTGTCTCTGTCTCTCTCTCTCTCGCTCGCTCTCTCTCCCCCTCTGTTTATTTTCCTGCCTCCATCTGGACCAGGCTGATATTGTAATCGCCCTAATGCACATTGCCTTCCCCTTAGACACACACACAATGTGCCATCCTGACAAGCCCCTTTATATTTCAGATAAGCCGGGGATGTGTGTTTAATGAATACAAAGCCGCGGTGTGTCGCCGTGCACTCTGCCAGAAGGTAATCTTATTGAATAGGTGCTTTTCAGCGATGCAGAAGACGATAGCGGCGCAGAAGTGAAGATGTAACCTGTTATCTTGCGCCTCCTCTATTTTCCCGTCACAGAATTTACATTTAAAGATTAGCTGTAAAAGGGTAAAAGATTCAGGGTGGTGAAGGTGTCAGGATGAGTGTGTATGTGTGCGTGTTGAGGAGGGGGATGGGGTGGTCAAAGGGAGCGTGACTTTAGCAGGAAGGAGTGAAGGAGACAAAAAAAAACACACAGGCTCTGTCATACAGCCTGTATCTGGCTTGCGTTTCAGCCTCGCGGCATCGCTATCTCTCTCCAGACCGACTCTCTGCTCCCTGGGAACAGAGATTAGCACATTGTTATCTGTAATTGGGTTTTGTCTGTGGATTCAGGGGCTGCTTTTGCCAAGGAGAAGGTGAGAATGGCACATGACCAACATTACGCTTTGGCATATCAGTGTAAAGGCATGATTGATGGAGAATATGGACTGTGTAATGGCTTCATTAGGGTTTACTTCTTTTTATGAGGTAACAATTGCTGAGGGATGGACTCAGCTCTTGCAGGAAGTCTATAAAGCTTCTCCATAAAAAAGGGTGACAAACTGCCAAAGACACGTCACAAACATCCTTTCAGTGATGTTTATTCTTTTGCTACCTTTACAGTAGCTTTTAGTTAGGGTAGGGCAGTTTGACCAGATCTTTATTTCGTCCATTTAATATTATTTTGTTATTTTGCTGGACTAACATTTAATGTATTAAATAACCACGTAATAATGTAATAATGACTGGAGAAAAGAATAATCAGTATAAAAATTTATAATCCAAGTGCACACCAAAAAAAGTTTTCATTTGTGTAACTTTCATTTAAATTAAAAATTTTCTTTATTTTTTATTCTTTTTTATAAATTGAAAGATATGATTCATAATAGTTATGCACCAAATATATATATCTTTAAATTGTTTTGGTTCATAAACTGAGGTTTCTTGTGGCCCAAAGTGAAAATTAAGTTTTAATAATTACGTTTGTAACTAAACTGGTAATTGAATTCTTTATGTTTTTAGGTTAAAAAAAATGTATCCAGTTGTAGTATCGTTCTTTGGCAAGGAGCCTTCAGCAATTTTTTGTATCATAATTTTTTGTCATGGTGAAGTGCGTCCAGTGTCGGCATGTTTACTGATTGTAGATTATCCACATTGTGTGCACAAAAAAAGACACTGACACAGTCAAAATATGTAATCAAAGAATTGCTTATTCAACTGTTTTGCTCAATGATTTTGGCTGTCCAAAACTCCAAAACAAATGAATGATGACGTGAAGAAATAGTGAAGAAATAGACTTTAGACATTACACGACACTTGAGATAAACAAAGGACTCAAAACAGAAATACTGACGTTATAAATCAGATGAGGACACACGTTTTGAACTGTTATAAAGCAAAATACCTGAAATGCACCCGAAGGAATCAAAATCAAGTCTAAATTTGAATAGAATCAAATCTAATTGAATTGTGAAATCTGTATCAATAACCAGCCCTACTTGCAGCTATTACTGCATTCTCAGTTTACATGGAGCACAGATACATTAAGGACTACCTTTTTCTGTAATTTATGGCATCAGAGTGGGAATCTGTCAGCCGTATCTGTTCAGTCACTAATGTTTGATTCATGGGCCGCTCACGCCCATTAATTTTGATTTATGGATTCTGATATGTATTTATGAAAAGGGCACCCACTCGAGTGCAGCCTCTGTGGCCCAGTAAAGAGGAGTGTAATTAAGATTTGTTTTGAGCCTAGAGGCTCGACTCCTTCAAGAGCTATGGATCAATAGGCAGAGACAGTAGACCGCTGTGTGTTCACTACACATATTGACACGCTCAGTCAATTAGAGCTCCCGAGAAAAGCAGAGAGCAAGCGAGCAGAAAGACGGCGAGAACAAGACGGATCGGTAGAATCGTACTCACCGCTCACACGTTCTGAATAAATGAAAAATAAGGTAGTATGCAATTGTGTAATGCTGTGATTTTCCAACGCACACAATGCCATATGGTGTGCATTCATTATAACGTCTATAGATTCTTACACCGCTAGAGAAAATAACACCTGGTATTCAATAGCTTCTTCATAAACTGAGTATACAGACTTTTTTTGAAAAAGAATTTGTGGGTTTTCTTGTCTCTGGATTAGTCCAAATTGTATTGAGGCTATAGTTTGGGCTTCCTGTGTTTGGCAGTTAGTGTCACAGACACTGTGGTGGGACAAAAGCTCTGTGGTGTAGCACACTAGAAGATTGTGTTGTAGTTGAATGTTCAGCAGGTGCCTTCGAGATAAACGCTCCGTGTCAATTATTTCTAGAAGAGGTGATTCATAAGATGGGGCTGAAGTGTAGAAGTAGAGGAAGACAGAGCCAGGGGGAGCAGGTAAAGAGGAGCATGCGCCCGGGTGGATGAACCTCTTCTTTTTCAGTGCGGCTTCACATAAAAGAGTCATTTTGTTAAACGTCCGTTGCATCTAAGCTTTTGTTAGCCATGAATGGAGGGGGCACCCCTGGCGCATTAAAAGTGTTTGTAGCAGCAGAACGAATGGGGAATTGCGCTGAATTACTTGACATTATCTCCCCATGTTACCATCATCGCTATTGGAAAGACTAAAGGAGGCGTTTTAACACAAAAGTCAAAATATACCGATATATGAAACACCGTAGACCAAGACGATAATGCATTGATTACTCAATCGCTTATTTAAACATAATGCTCTGATTTACAGCAGCTAAGACAGTACCGCTGGACCTTTTCTGACACACGAGGTTCCTCTCTCGTGTACAGACTTCATAGAAGCCGTGAAATGGAAATGAACCTTGTCTCAGATCCTGTTTATGGCCGTATGGAAGTGAGCATGTTTTTTTAAAACAGCTGGGAAGGAATTCACCCTGCCAGGAGCCATTCCTGGTCACTCAGGACTTCCGCCATTAGCAGCGCGGCTCCACTGCACGCACATGACCACAGAATGAACCTACAGATGGGCACTGGCCTCGGCTGCCACAGACCTCCGACACGTAGCTCTTATGGTTATTATGTGACTTGTGTGCTGTGCTGTGTTGTGAAGTGGATCTTTATGGATCAATAGGGTATGAGTTGAGGGGGTCAGGAGAGGAGGGCAGTGATCTGTACCATTTTAATTTGTGCATTTGAGTATTTGGGAATAATTAACCTTTATGCAAGTGGCACAGCCTCTAAGGACCTGAGATTCTGAAGATATTTGGATTAGGGATGCCCCAATATGATTATTTTCATGATCGAACTATGTCTAAAAAAAATTTAAGAATTGCATTAAAACTAAAAACACTACATAACAACATTAATATTTTTAGGAAAATAAATTAATATTTTTAAGGCTTGCTAAATATTACATCTAACAATCTTTTTTAATGATGATATATTAAATTAGAGTGTTACTGACTGATGTGTATAAATAAAAAAAATAAAAATTAGCTGATATGGTACTGATATACAGTATCATGCATTGCATCTAGACGGACAATGAAATTGACTGTTAATATGGTGCATTTTGGTTTTACAAATTGTATTTTGATTTCTGAATATTACTGGTTTTAATGTGATCCATGCACATTTTCTGCTGTGTTGGCTTTTGGAAAACTTTAACCAGTAGGAGCAATTTAGGCATTGTTTGAGTCCCACCCAAATTTGTTTTTGCAGTTTTTGGTCGGAAATTTATACAGCATACGTCATTTCATGTTGACTTTAAGACTCGTAATTGCTTGAGTTTGCATGAGTTTTGGCAGAAAAGTTCCTGAACAATGTATCCAAGCATATATAGGGCTACGTATGGACTGGAATGGCGTAATGGTATTTCACAGCGCTGTGGTCTCTCTCTGATTTATTTCTTTCAAAATACACTTCAGCGCCAGTGTTTTTAAATAGCTACACGTTGCGGCGAGCAGCACAGCTTTGGCAAAATTGAGACCCCTCTCCGAATAGGAAAGGGTCTCATGGAGCAATAAAATGGCAGTGCGTATAAATCCATCTTGCCTTATAAGGTCAGAAATGTTTTAAGTTTTTCAGGGCAGTTGTGTGTGCCAGTAATTGTTCTCCCATCTGTCTTAATGTGTCTTTATCAACATCTGGTTTTGTAAGCTATACTTCAGCAACAAGTATCCGTTATGGTTCAAGGGTTCCCAGTCCTGCTAGCACGATTAGCCTAGCCTTGACTACTGCTCCGAGTGCAGCGCCACATATGCTTGCCATTACTCCATACCATTCACAAAATGTAATAACTTTTTAGGGGAAAGATGTGTGCATGCGCCTGTTTTTCTTCTTCTCTTCACTTTTTCCGTAACTGTAAAGAATTATTTTGGTCTGGTTTTAATGTTCCCCCGGTGACTGGACAAATTACTGGCTCGCAGGACGTTCAGGGCTGCATGAGTGAAACGTGAATGGCTCATCTCTTTAAGCGCAGCCCTGTCTGCACCTCCGGCACACCTTACCAGCCGGAACGCAAGAAAGACGTCTTCCAGCCGTCTCGTTTGGTGCACGAAAGGAGACGCGTCTGTAACGAACCCATCCCATGCTCTGAGGCTCTGAGCTCAGGAACGTGCACACACTTTGGCAGCGATGCAAAGATATGATCTTAATCTGCTATTTCCTCTTTGGCAGTATTAAATTGTCCACATAATAATTCACAGCTGCACTGGGATCAAATATAATGGTGCAGCTGCAATTTTATGTTTGCGAATTTTAACTGTTCTTCCTTTCTGTCTCACCGTCTCCCTCCAGCCCCGCCTCCTCCCGGCACCATATGGGAGATGCTGCTACAGTCAAATGAAGGGGGTTTGTGCTTTGGATATGGTGCAGAGTCATGTGCAGCTTGATGGTTAGATTGTGTTGCAGTTGCGAGCGCTGCAGCGTGTGCTCTCAATAGAGGGATTAGGAGCTTGTCGTGGTTTCATTCACCCTGAGACACTTAATTCCAAACATTTCCGTCCTCCAGAGACCTAATCGCATCTAAATTTTGCATTGGCCAGGTCACGGTCTGAATGCTCAACCTTTTATGGCTACCTAAAGCTACCCCTGCTGTATTTTTTTGTTAGCGATGTGTGAACCTGTATATTTTTTTTAATTGACTTGTCAGGGAGCTGTCTGAATGAGAAGTTGAGTAGCTTTTAAGGGGTAGGCCACACAAAAACAAAAAATGTAGTCATCATTTACTCACCCTCGTTTCAAACCTTTGCACTTGTTTGACTTTATTTTTGTTTTTTATATAAAAGACGCAAAAGATATTAAAACTATTAATTATTTTAGACTATGGACCCTTTCACATGCCTGTAATGAATTGTTTAATGATCAACAGCATCGTAAATCTTCAAAAGTTTTTCATATTTGTAATTTATTTTATGTATGTTCTTTGTGATACTATTCTTTATATTACTTTGCCTTAATTTAAAAAAAAACATGTTTATGCCATTGCAAGGGTGTTTCTAATGCAGCATCTATGGAAAGGAAGGTAAATGCTGTTATCAGTCGGAATATTTTTATTTATTTATTTTAAAGTCATAAAAACACCATTTGGGAGTTTTCCTTTTGCTATTGAACATACAGTATGTAAATGCAAAAAATTATATATTAACCAAACAATAATGACTATGATGATGATTCCACTGCTGAGAAACATGGAAATGTGGAAAGGGTCCATTATTATAGCATATTATATTGCATATATTATAGCATGTATTAATTGAATTAGAATTTGAATTAGCTTTTTTTTTTATTAAAATTTTTAATTACATTTCTTTAATAATTATTAATTTTTTTAATTCAAGTTTTAGAAATTTAACATATATATAAGTTTTTATAATAGTTTCATAATTTATAATAATACTTTTAGTATTTTTTAGTATTTATAAACAGTATAAATAAATAAAAACAAATAACACAAATATCAATTTAAAAGCAAGGTACTGTAAGCGATTTTTCAAAAAAGCTTCAGAAAACAGAGTTGGGCCGAATACCAAAACAAACTAGTCTGCAGATGCGGCTGTGCGCGAGACCGAATGCGGAAAGTGAAGTACACCCCGGCAAGTTCTCGCAAGACCAGTCGCATCTCAAGAGATCTCAGCACACACCTAGTATATATATTTTCATAATTGCAGTGATAATTTGAATCCCATTGACCTTCATGGTCAAAAATAAATAAAATATTCATGCAGGTTTAAAAGGCCACGTGTGTAAGTAAATATGACAATTTTCACTTTTGTGAATTAATCTACGTAAAGTTAGACTAGTTTAAACTAGCTTGAAACAGCATGCTGATTGAAGTACCACTGCTAAAACAAAAAAGAAAAAAGATTAGCCTTAAAATTAGACTAGTCAGCTGTTAGACAGCTAATCAAACATTGTGATCAATGCTATTTTTAGTACGGCATCCAGATAGATCCTGGGGTGTTTCACCATTGTCATCGCACACAGCATGGAAGACAGCACTCATCACTGACAAGGGGGTTCTTCTGAACGCAGCCTCCCCAAGCACTTATTGCCAAAGAGATGATTTGTCAAGCACGGCCTCAGGCTATTGCTTTTAATGACAGCGTAAACGGAAAAGTCGGCGGCTGATTAGAGAGCGTGTGCGCACAGCATGCTTATTCAGATCTCACTTTTGGCTTCCGTCTGGTGCTCCCTGTCACTCTATGCCAAACACGACTCTCTTAAAAGGCCCCTTGCATCAGCTGAGCACTAGAGGCGCCTGTGTGTGTGTGTGCACAAGATGGATTAATGCTATAAACAGAGAGTTGGATTAATCTGCGATTGGCTCCCCGTTTTTCTCCACGCAGGATTTGGAGCCCGAAGAGGAGGAGAGAGAAGAGAATGCCTTTATTCAAAACAACTGTTTGTGAGTAATTAACATATGAAAGGAGGCTTACAGTCTGGCAAATCCCTGCACTTGTTTTCAATTATTTATCCACATTCTGGGTGGGGGGAAGGGGATGGCGGAGGTGGGTGTCGATCGCAGAGGGAGGGCGGCGGGTTATCCAGAACCATGAAAAGAAAAGTGATTTTTTTTTTTCTCTAACACAACCAGAGTGCCTCTGGGAATTTGCTATCAGACATGATGAGATGAAAATGGAGTTAAGCCAAAGAGTGGATTATGGGTAACGCAGAGGGTCGATGACGAGCGGACAGTGAAATGGAAT
Organism: Enteromius treurensis; assembly: GCA_032275025.1. Taxonomy (NCBI): domain Eukaryota; kingdom Metazoa; phylum Chordata; class Actinopteri; order Cypriniformes; family Cyprinidae; genus Enteromius; species Enteromius treurensis. The sequence goes on from JAUCMU010000039.1 coordinate 8,598,828, forward strand.
GAGAGCGGACTAGAATTCCAGATCAGCGTGATTATTGGATATACCTTGGCTCATGCCTGCCGTCTCCCTGAGGCATTGATCTTACGAGAACGGATGGGAAAGACAAGGCCACAGCTGACCTCAGGGTGAGATGTTCATAGGACACAAGATAAAGAGAGAAGAACTGGACGGAATAAAAGTTTTCACAGGCATTTGTCAGGGTGGGGCTTTCCTGTGTTCACCGATGCCACAGGCTGGAGATTGATGGACAGGGCTGAAGGCCAGGGCTGTATCAGCACTGAGCAGAACTAGTCAGAGGAAACCAGAGGGAGGAAAAGATCAGGCAACCCTGTTACAGACAAGAGAGAGAAGGAATATTGAGAGTGGGGCGCAGAACGATTGAACAGACGTATAGTCGCTGTGCCAGATGCCACAAAATATAGAAGCAGCAAGAAGTGAGAGAGGAAAAGAAGGAATGAAACTGGAGGAGATGGTCTGAACAGCGGCACATTCAGAAGCATCATATAGTATCATGTTTTAATATGCGGATTCGAAACGCTCCTGCAAGCTGTGCTTGTTCGCCCATAATCACTAGCTTTATTTATGATGGGCTCTGGAATAATGTTATAATCAGATTGCCTCGTTTATGGATAATGTTATACGTTGTACAGGGCAACATAACTTTGCAGATTCATGTCGTTTTTTTATTAGGGTGCTGGTGCAAACCAATGCAAAGTATTTCAGTACAACTGAACATTTGTGGTAAAAGTGTTGCATTTGTAGTAGAAGCGTGTAGCTGGAGGCTATAGAAGGTTCAATTAACTCCCGCTGTCCTCATTCTCGCAGATCTCACTTGTTCAAAGACGTCTGCCTCTGTTTATGCCATTCATTTCAGACTCTGACTTTGGAGTGCCTGACAGTGCCATTGATCTGCTCTCTGCATCTTGATCTCTTGAGTTTCAGCTGAGTGTGTGCAGAGGGATTGTTTGGGTTGTTTTTGTTGTTTTTTTCTAAAACACTTTTAATAGCACATAGTGTTGTATTGATGTGGAATCCTATTCGCTACCCACAATTCCACATTGCATGTGTCTGTGTTTACTGCCCTACTGGATTTTTGGCTGTGCTGGGCTCAAAAATTACTTAGAGTCAAGAACTTATTTGCCAGTTATCTTTTGTTTTTGTTAAAAAAAATTCAATTTAACTAAAAATATCAATTGCATAAACTATAAATATAAATACAATTAAACATTAAAAAAACATTTTTTTTCCATTGTAGTTTGACCCTATAACGCTACCTCTCTCTATTTTAATTATATTGTTTACAGTAAAAAAGACTCTTCAATACTGTTCTCTTTTCTTTTTCTATTCTTTTGGCTTTTTTTTTTGCTTTCCTCAGCTAATGGACGTATATAAACTCTGAATTGAGTGCAACGATTGTTTAGTCCCCTCTCTTCTCCCACCTCAGTCTTCATGCCATCAGAGGGTTTGATTTAGTGGCTAACAGGCTTTCTGAGCAATGGACAAGTGATGTTAATAGCACACATATGCCAGCAGACTGTTTTAGTTTTATGGCTCTGAGATGAGACCGTTTTGATTTGAGCAAGGCCGAGCATAACTCATCCACTGCTGAGCCAGTCACCATATGTTTGATTAACAGCAATGAGTTTCTCCTTTTATTTTCTCTGTATCTGTTTCTCTCTTTTTTTCTCTCTCTTTGTAGTAGTGACGGTAACTTTATTTAGCATATAGTACACACAAAAGCACCTCTGCAGGTTGACAGGCTGCTCACCTCACAACATATCTGCAGTGCCCGTTGTCATAGCAACTGCAGCGGGCTGCTGGCGGTACTCTGTGGTCGGAGATGTGCTGAAGTAGAGCAGTCCTGACCAGAGGGATGCTCAGGGTCTACGCGGGACACCCAGGGTCAGTGTGCCTCACCTCACCGGGGCTAGTGAATATTTCATGAGGATGCTGGAAGTGTTTTATCCTAATCTGTGAGTATAGAGTGTGAACATTTGTGAAATCCACGCCTCAGCTCCTCTAGGGATTGTGTATTGTTTAGAAGAAAGAAGTGAGTGGATTTCCTGTATCCTCACGCCAGTGAATAGAGATATGTGCCACATTTTCTTTGGTAAAATGGAGTAATATGCTACTATTGGTAACTGAAAGCATTTATAAGTAAGCTAAAACATTTAAAGGAAACATTGAAAAAGCAATACAAATAAATGTCTCCATTGACTTTCATTGTATGGGAAGAAACAGCTAAAACATTCTTCCAAATATCTTCTTTTGTGCTATTCAGAATAAAGAAAGACCTATAGGTTTTGAACAAAATGGTGCAAAATTATGATTTTTGGGTGAATATCCCTTATGATCATACAAGGGGCAGCAGCATTTCTGAATGATGTGCTTTCACTTTCTGTCGAAATCTGTGGAACTTTCTGCCATTAATTTGCCTGGTGGGTGTTTCTCAAGAAGGGCAAGAGTGGGGTGGATTGCTGCAGCTTGTTGATGCCCCAGTCGTAGCTTGCGGAAGCCTGATAGCGGGACCAACCTCTCAACCAGGACAGTGGAGGTCAGTCTGTGAGCTCGCCCGCCCTCAGGGCTTCCGACTTTAATTACCTGAGGAGCAAAACATCCCGGCTTGCTGGTGGGGGAAGAGTGTGTGAACGTGGGATATCGGGCCGCGCAGTCCCTCAGCAGCGACATCCTGCCCGGGGAGGCCGGGCCCTGTCCGTCCTGGTTCCTGACAGTGGGCTATCTCTGCCGGGCCTGTGGTTCCTTCCATTCTAAAGGCCATTGTGTGGAGAAGGGCTGGGCCAGGAATGACTGGTTCCTGTTGGGCTCGATCTCTCGCACAGCCAGCTCCGGTCCCACTGACAGATTCCTCCTGTTTTGTTTTGCTTTCTCTCTTTTTTGTGTTAGTCACTCATGAGGATACCAAAAGTAATAACAGGAATTAGGAGAGCCTGCATTGTGCAGTTTCTGTCCTCCTTCCATGATACGTTTGCATTACATAATCTAAACATACGCTGGGACAGCTGGCATCCTCACTTTCGAAAAAGTTGACAAAAACGTTCTAAAGCAGGAAAATCTTTTTTTCCTCTATCTCTCTCTTCATCATTTGCTGATGAATCTGTCAGTGCGCGACTGTACTCGCCTCTGAAATCCGAACGGCTCATGATCAGGATTTGGAAATGAGACATAGGTGTTTTTGTTCGTTGCCTAAATGCAGAAGCAGACACAATGAATCTGTCACTCTGTACGTGTTGGTGTGTGTGTTTATGTGTGAAGATTTAATATCTGAAGTGTGTATTACTAGCACCACCTAGTGTGCAAACACTAAAGGGATGAGCCACAAAGGCATCTCTACCTCTTCTTATGAGAGATTAAACAGACTTCAGAATAACGTCAAACTCCACCGCCTAATGAAACATGCTCTGTTTTCCGCAGCGAGTAAGAGAGGCTCAGCTGTCAGACGGTGGCTGGACCAGGCTGAGAGCAGAGTCTGGCTCGGGTCCAAATGAGGGGGCTGATTTGTTACTGACGACATGCTTTTCATGAATCAGCACAACTGCCTGTGTCACTTTCTAGTGTGAGCCACACATTCAGATGATACTTGTACAGAGTGGAGAGCTAGATCATTCTGCCGTCATGGGAGTAGGAGGGGGGGTCTCTTTGGACCTGGCGACCGTTGTTGAGCTTGATTGGCGTGCACTGTGTGCCGCAGTCATGCTGAAAAGGTGGAGTGGGAAAGTCATGAATAGCTGCGGAACACAGATCTGGCCGCGGCCCCTCAGCCACAGCTTGCTCTGGGACTCGGGGACAGCAGAACGGACAGATGGCTTGGGACTGGACACACAAACACACACACACTTACAGTACTTCTGCTTTTTCTCTTCTTTTTTTCATACAGACCCACAACACTAAGGTGGCTAAGAAAGCTGTGGAGCCTAAATGAACACAAGTTACATATTAAATATGTAGCAGTGATGCACCAAAACAAATATTCAAGTTTTGGTAATTCAGTTAGGGTAATTGAACTCTTCATGCTGGTATTTCAGCCAAACACATTTTACATATTGCTGCGCTAGCATTATTTTTGTTGTGAACTCTGTGCAGATTTTTGCCTGTTTTTGCTTATCCATGTTGTGTGTAAAAAGAGTGAAGAGTTACACTTGTTCATATTTTGCAGTGATTCTACATAAGATGCAGCTTAAGCACTTATGTGTTCGCTGCTTGTTTCCAGTGTTTTGCTTCTGCAAGAAGCATCTTCACATGGTTTCTGCTGTCTGAAAAATATTCACTCTTTGATTCATACCTTCTTCTTGGACATTCTTGCCCTTTGGGGTTTCATCTGTGAGACAGCATCATACTGGCTGATCTAATGACCGTCTCTACTTCCACAGTTCCTCCTCTGCTTCTCTTTTTCTGTCTCATTGCAGCCTCTGCAGCTAAGCCATCGTACAAGCAGATCATCAGAGAGCTCTAATGGCTTCCAGCTGTGTGGAAAATCAAGCCCTTTGGGTTGGGTCGAGAAGCAGACAATGCACAAGAAAAACTGAACTAATTTAGGCTCTTTTTCAGCACCAACAGACAACAAAAGACACCGTTCCCCTGGTGTCAATGTGCTGCACAGGTCAAGGGGCAGAGCATGTGGGGACCCTGCATGTGTGCAACTCTGTCCCAGTTTTCAAATTGGGACCTTCACCTCGCAGGAAAAGAACCTGCAGAAGAGTTATCTGTATGCTCGCTGGCTTTTCATGAAGCGATTATGACGCTGTTGGTCCGTGGAACACGAAAGAAGTGGAATCCCTTCAGCTCACAGTTTCCTCAACTCGCATTGTCTCGTTCCTGCTCTTTCAGTCTGTTAATGCAGCCAACTCTTAAAGCAGGCCTTTATCAAGCCAGCCTGGAAATATATTCTCTTCCCACCGACTCTGAAAGGCTTGTCAGATTGGTTTAAGTGGAGGGAGGGGACGGAAGGGAGCCACAGAAAAGCCTGAATATTTAGTTTGCTACGTTGCCCCTCAATAAAATTCTGGACGTAGTGGCTTTTGAGAAATTTACTGGTTTAGAAGCAAGGGGAATTGACGGATTTGGCTTTGTGCTGAGTGGACGTGAAGGTGTGTAAGTGCTGACGAAAGAAAGTTAAAAGGACATTTTCTCACAGGATATAACATTGCAGGATATAAATGCAGCAAGGTTTGTTTTTTTACCTCATGGTAAGTGATCATCCTAGAATTGTTCAATTATGTTTACATTTTTAGGCGTCAGTGGTGAGGTGTTTGAAAGCATTTCTTTCAGTAGCAGTGTTTTTTTCCTGTTCCTTGTAGCACTTTGCCTTTATGACTTTGATAGCTACACTGCCTTTTACTTTGGTATTTAAAGCTGCAGGAAAAAGCAGATGAGGAAATCTAGCATTGTTGCAGTAATTACAAGTGAATGTATCCCCTGCCAATTGAAACAAATCAACTTTGTTTGACGAAGGAACTTTCAGAAAAGTCGTTCTCTTTTTTTGCTATTGATTGGAACATTAAAGGTACATTTAAGTATTGTATAATTACCCATCTCTGTAAAACAAGAACTGCCTCTGCCATCAAAATGTGTCTTTGCCAGTGCTGTTAATCTCAAAGTCACACTCTGTTCAACCCCCAGTGAAGAGAGAAGTTGGAGGCTGATGAAGAGAGAGAAATGCAGCACTAAATGTGCAAGAAGTAAAGTCTCTCCACCCCTCGCCTCTTCATCCTTTCCTCTCACTCTCTCTCCTGAGTGTTTCCTCCACATGGAGCTCATCTGCTGTTTAAGGCGGCTGGGAGAAATGCCTTCAAGCTGACAGGGGCTGAAAGCCCAGACATATGTTAATCACATGCAGTGATGGCAGTCTGGGAGGGGAGAGAGAGAGAAACAGCAAATCTGAGAAAGAGAGCAGAAAAAGAATGAACGCGGGGGGCGGGGGGGAGAGGAGGAAGAGCGCCACTCTAGAGACTTAAAACACAGCAGTAGAGGCAGATGCATGCCTTTGTTTGGACTCTCCAAATTGATTTTTCTTGCTTTTAATGAGGTTGTTCCTGCCGCTGCTTGCAAAAAATGGTTGAGGGGGGCTTATTGATGCAGGCAGGACGGCCGCATGCCGCTATTTTGGATGGATCTGAAGCATTCAGGCATCCGCACTGGGAATTTTTAGACATAAGAATCAGGAGGATGTTAACTGAATCTGATAATCTGGACAAAACAAACATGACCAAACATGCTGTTCATCTCACATCTATATTTTTTCATCTGATATGAATGTAGTAGTGCGGTATGAAGTGAATCTGGTTAAGCACAAACAGATGTGACTGCACTCAGATTGGCTGGTTGACCAGAAGAAGGTTGTTTTTGCATGAGAGTTCTTAATTCAAAGCATATGAGAGGACAGATTCACAGCAAACCTGTATATCAAACAGCACAAATATCTATCTATCTATCTTTCTATCTATGTATGTATGTATGTTTCTATCTCTATCTATCATCTGTCTATTAGTCTATCTATCTGTGTATTTTTCTGTCGTCTCTCTTTCTCTCTCTCTCTCTTCCGCGTGCTGTGTTTTGTGTGGCTGCCGCGCATCAGCTGGGAGGGGTCAGCAGAGGAGGCGGTGTGTGTGTGTGTGTGCGCTCTAGCTGTCATTGTCTCAGTCTGCGGGCTCAGGGAGCAAGCGTGTGCAGGATAACGCGAGGCCCCAGCGGCCACACGTGCCCTCGTTAGTGCAGGGCATCCCTGGAAGCAGAGCAGAACGAGAGGCAGGTCTCCATCTGTCTCTCTCAGGCTCTGGAAGCAGGAGGACTGGCTGCTCGACTCTCTCGCTCAGACCTGATGTGTACCGGCCTCAGGGTCCTGTGCCACCCGCCTGCCCCTCACTGAGCGCAAAAAGACGCAAAGAGATTCAGATTACCGGAAAGCTGGCAGAAATAGAGAAAATACCCTGGATTCTCTCATATCCAGTTTGTCTTCATCATCCATGATGCCAGGTGAGCTTGGGAAGCTTTCATTGTGTGTGACTGTGTCGGTGGGAAATTTTGTGCATGTGGTTTCTGAATGTAAATATCTCACAGAGAAGTAGGAGAATAGTAAGGTTTTTTTTATGATGGCCTGGTCAGATTTCTTTAATTTATTATTTTCATTTGCAATAATACTGTCAATTATGCCGCTTTAACGTAAAAGCATGCACACAGTTTTGCTGGAAAATAATAATGAATGATCACAAGCCCTTTTCAGTAAGTCTTCCTAGACCATCGCAAGTTCATTAGCCTTTTAACTTTACCTTAAGTCACTTGGCACAATTGACAATATTTCATTTATCACGGAAAACCAAACATTATGTTCACAATACGTACGTGTAACAGTTTTGAGAATTGTAAAATGTAGAGAAAATGCAGTCATCAAAACTCGCTCACATCCTCATTGTTGAGCCCTGTTCAGGAAGATCAGAGATCCATTCTAGAAAGAGTAAAATTGCTGCACAGGAGCATGAAAGTAAAGAAAGCAGACTGAGAGAAAGAAAATGAGAGAGGAGAGTTGCAGAGGGCAGCTGGCGTGCTGTGTGTGTGCAGGCTGCAGGGAGATCTCAGTGCTGCTCTTCACAGATGGTGTTGTGAGACAAGCTCTGTTGGCACTGCTGCTCTCCTGTGTGCCATGGCCACTACCTCTACGCCAGCCAACCCGTCTGGTGCCCACCTCTCCAACTCCCCCTCTCCATCTAACCACCCTCGACTTCTCTGTCTGTTTGTTTCTCTTTCTAAACTTGCAAGTGTAACATTGTTGGCTGTGTATTTGGCTCGGAGTGACTGTGGTGCCTTTTCAAACAGAAGTTTGAATGATGAAATTGTGGTTGAATTAATTGAGTTAATTCAGATCTTTCATGTGGAATTTCTACATTTATGCCTTTTTAGTATACGAAGCAAGGTTATTGCCTTCTTTAAAGTGTCTATTTCTCACTGAGTGTTGCCGATTCGATCTGGGTTTTCAATGTTTCTTTTCAAACGGCCACTTAAGACGTGTTTGTTAACATTGGCCTTTGTCTGAGCGTGTGTTTATGAGTTGTGTTGCGTGTGTAGAATTGTTCTGGGAAGCTCTGGAGGAAGCAGCTGTAAGCAGGCGCGTGTGCCAGGTCAGGGACACTTGAGCAGAACTGACACTGGGTTATTTCGGACACCCATCTGCACTGGAGCTACCGTTCCTCCAGGCCGCCGCCACGGACAATCTGTTCACTCGCTGGCAGAGTGCCAAACACAGTGCCGTCCATCTGTGGCAGGGACTGAAGCTCTCAGTGCTGAGCAGAGCTTGGCTCCTTCCTCTCCGCCTGTAGTTTTATAGCTTTTTTTTGTTAGCAAAAGTGTTTTAGTACAGCGTGTTTTTAACGCATGTTCTCAGTTTGCAATAATATGCTACTGTAATGAGATAAAGGTCGTTCTTTTTGGTAATATGGAAACATGGCTCCTTTAGATTTGTTAGCAAAAGTGTTATTTATACCACGTTGAATAGTCTATTAGTTTGCGGTATTCAGTTGTATTTTTTTTTTTCCGTATTATGCAATGCATTTTTTTTTTATTTGTATATTTTACTCACTACTATAACAAAAACGTATAGACCCTCAGTTTTGCATTGTTTTTGATTGGACAGTGGAAATCTGACAGGAAGTGAGAGGGAGAGAGATCAAGAAAGGTCCACGAGGCGTGATTCGAACTCAGGACAGGCAAATGGCAATTGCGTTATATATCAGTGTGCTGCCCACAAGGCTATCATCACCGACTGGTTTTGTATGTCTTCTTGTTAAAAAAATATTTGCGTGTGATTTTTCTTAAATGTACTCCATAGTTTGCAATATTTCACTTGCGGTTAATGCTATTTAAGTTTAGGTTTTGTAGCTTTTTTGTAAGCAAACATGTTTTATACGATAGATGATTTTAAACATACTTTATTTGCAATATTTTACATGTGGGTTTTTCTGTTGTTCTAAAAAGTCATTTTGCTTGTATTTTCTGGTTGATATTTGTTAGCCAGAGGGCTTTTTTTATTACACTTGTATCACACTTTCTCAGTTCTCAATAAATAGATGGTGCATTGCGATACTATAACAAGAAAAAGGTCGTTCTCTTGGATAATATGGAAACAAGTTGTCCTTCTTTAGTTTTTGGTGTGTTTTTTGTACATTTTGTGACACTTTGTCAGTTTGCAATATTTTACTTGTGTGCTTTGCTGCTGTAACGAGATAAAGGTTGTTCTCTTGGGTAATATAAAAAACAAGAATCTCTACCTCTTTGTAACTGTTGTATAAGATATTTCCCAATGCAATTTCTTGCCTAGTATGGCAACAAGGCTTTTGACCCAAGTTTAAGCATTAAAGACAGCCTCTCTAGAGTGTATTTAGTCATTAAGAAGCCACTCAGTGATGGCAGCCGATCGGTTGAGGGGCAGTCATTGCCTGGAGCTACGCCTCAGTTCCTTGTACTGAAAGCCATTAGTAAACTGTGGCCAGTGCCACAATCATGCGCGCACACACACACAGAAAAGCGCTCAGGGTGGAAGTACCCTGACGTTAGGTCATACTCGACCATCTCCTGCGTCTCCTGCCTGCCAGATGTGACTCGAACCATTTTTAAGGTCTGGTGGAGGGGAAGAGGAGGAGGGAGAGAGAGAGACAGAGAAAGAGACAGTTTGTGTGTGCACACAGTAACAGTGCGGGGGGGTTAGTTGTTTTCTGAATCTGGTTCTACTTAGTAAATCTCCATCCAGGACTGCGTTTCATAAATTGCCGACATATTTTTCTGCGCAGCGGACTTAACTCACTCTAATTTTGAACACATGGCTTCTGTCATGTGATATTTTCAAAACACTTGCAGACAGAGGTCCCAGCAGAAATAAACCGTCATTCTGCCGCCAGGGTCTTTCTTTTTTCTCGCAATCGCCTTCCCCCACCCGCCTCCTCTATGCCTGTCAGTTATTCTTTTATCACGTAGCTGTGTTTTCAGTTAGCGAGAGCAGTATATTATTAGCTCACATTTTTGAGTGTAGTAAAATAGCGTTTTGTTAATGTAAAACATGAGCCTCTTTATTATCTGTCGAAAATTGATTTGGCATCCACCGCTGTGGGCTCGACTCGTCCTAGCATCAGAGACTTTGCCACGTTTTTGTTGCCAAGCGTGGAGAGACGTCCGTTCGTAGCTGCCACAGCCAGTGAGAATAAGTGGCTGAAATGAATAAAGTGAATAAGTGGATAAAGGCCTGCAATTTGCAGGTTTGAGTGGTGCTGAGGGCAATGAGAAGAGTGCAGAGGTAATTGCAGACTGCTTGAGCTGCAGGAGAGGACACAAGTTGTGTATGGATATGGATAAAACATCTGACATGTGTTCTCTTAGCGTTCCGAGAAACTTCAGGGTTCTCTGTGGGAACTTCATGAACTTCTTTGGCTTCTTTCAGTCAAGACTTGAGTTAGTCTGTCAGTAGTTGCATGTGGTTAATTGATATGGGTTATTGAGTGGGTAATACTGTATGTTGCTGATGTATTTGTGATTTAATGTGTACACAAATAAAACGCAACCACTTATGCAACCACCAGTCAAAGCTATGGACAGATTTGATATTTCTCTTTAATGAGGGGGGAAATGCATTATATAAAAACTTCTGCTTAAATTTTTGACACAGGTTTTGTAAAATACAAATGTACATGTTAGTTTCTTTACAAAATTCATAGTTTTAATCAAAAGTGTCAAGCTCTGATAACTTATTTTGAAGTGCAGAAATGAGTGATGGTAATAAATGAGTAGATGTATATAAATGTTTGATTGGTGGAGTGTTTAACAAAGACAGCAGATGAGAGCAGAAGAGTTTTGTGTGTCTCATTAACCTCAGAATTACTCTAAGAACATTTTAACTCTAACAATGCTTTAGAGATCTCAAGAATAACTCAAACTGTGATTTGTGATAACATGGACTGTGATGAGAAATCTGATGTAATTAGTCTTAGTCTAGTGAAAAATATTTGAGGTCATGTTAATTAATATTTCTCCTTTTGTCATCAGTCTTTGGTAAATTGGCAAATGTGAGCACAGTGTAGGACTTTGTTGATATCTGAATTTCTAGAAAGTTAAAAGATTGATCTCAGAAAAGAGTTATTTTCTTTCTATCATCATGTTGCGTTCTAGGAGGAAATTTTCAAAAGATCCCATATTTGTCTATTTTATGTTGAATCAACCATAGGAAACATCTGACGAGTTAACTCCATGAAGTCTCATAAGTTGTTAAAAGCTGAATTAGCTGCATAGAAACATTCAGAAACCAATAAATGTTGGAAACTCTGATTGTAGATGCTGGAACCAGACACAAAGAGAAAGTACCACTGTATTTAACTGCTAAGCGGCACAGTTATAATCTCAAAATGGCCCAATATTGTTCAATATATACATCAGTTAGGTGTGTAACGGTTCACAAAAATCACGGTTCGGTTCGATACAGTAGTGTCACGGTTCGGTATGTTTTCGATACGGCGATTTTTTTTTTTCACATTTTTATTTATTAAAGCGAAGCCTTTGAAATTGGTGGAGGAAGCGCCGCGCCACTCATTTTTAGACGCTTCGTGAACGTAGCCTTATGTTACATTTCATGCTAAAGTATCGTTAACGCCGATACAAACATTATTTTAGTGTGTTAGAGCAGAAAGATGCAGCTCTGGTTAAACAGCTGGATGTTGGGTTGAACGTTA
>JAUCMU010000039.1:8618100-8665893 GCA_032275025.1 Enteromius treurensis
GTGTGGAGTTCAAGTAGAATTTTCGGATTTAATTTTTGAATTTCGATTGACAGACTTGACAGCAGGTTAAAAAGTCTCAGCTTTGAAATTAAGATATTTTAATTTTCATGACTAAACGACTGCACATCCAGATTATTGTATATGTATGCACGTGTATTGCTTATAAAATGTTATTCTTTAAAAACTAGTTCTGTAAAATGGATGATTATTAATATTTATGTCCAAAATTGTTATTTTATTCTTTTTTTCTTTTATTTCTATAATTTTATATTTTGCTTTGTTTTCTTTATTCGTCTTTCATTATACCATGGTCAATAGTTACAGTTGCTTCGTGACTTTAGGAGGATGAAATACGACAAAAATGAATGTCAATGAAAGAGGAAAGGCATTATATATCAAGAGCTCCTTTTCAATGCTCAAAGTTTCTTTACAAAGAAAAACTAACCAGAAAATTACTATGCAAAAGTAGTTTTGCACTCCCCTCATTACAGCCGACAGGATTTCCCCTTTTCTTCTTTTTTCGATTTTTGCTTCTGCCCGCTGGCTGATGCCACAAAGAGCATCACACATGGCAGCTCAGGGGAGCACTAGAGCGGTTCCCTATCAAAGCCATCCGTGCCACAGCCTCCCAGCACCATGTCAGTGTAATTGAGCAGTGGTGTGCTGTCAACAGCAGTAACACATTCCTCTCTCTGATGTTACATCCCTAAAAACAGATCAGTTGGACTCTGCAATTAGAGCTTATGAAAAAAGAGACAAAAAGCAAGCCGGGTCTGAAGCAATCCGGAGCCTTTTTAAAGGCACTCTAATTATACATTCTGAAGGTTTAACAAAGCAAGCACTTTGATTTCCCCTCCATGTAATTGTTACCAGATGCAGCTCAAGTATCTCGTTTCTGTTCTGTTGGAGGGAGGCCAGGCAAACGAGGCTATCACGCAGCCTAATCTCATTAGAGAGACGTTGATTCCAAGCTGCATCCCTCCGCCGCGTATGTTTCTCATCGTGGCATGAGGGGCACTCGACCACATGTATTCTCCTCCTCTGGACTTAATATGTCTGATGTATGGAAGCAAGAACGCACAGCTTCCTTCTCAAAGCTGCCGTGGCTGATTTAAAACAAATGTTCCACTGTCACAAGAGCCTTGTTCAAGCACCGTCAGTCACAGGCATTCATACGCCAGTGTCATTTTTGACAAAGTATCGCTTGCTGCTTCTTTTTAAGGAATGTTCCTGGCAATGTTTGAATGTTGTACTGTAGAAATAATTAACTTTCTGTTCTCTAGTAACAAATGGCACCAGTCACTCTCCCACCGCACTGAATGGAGCTCCATCTCCACCTAATGGTTTCAGCAATGGGCCTTCATCGTCATCTTCGTCCTCGCTGGCCAATCAGCAGCTGCCGCCGGCCTGTGGCGCAAGACAGCTCAGCAAGCTTAAACGTTTTCTCACGACACTACAGCAGTTCGGCAATGACATCTCACCTGAGATCGGAGAACGAGTGCGTACCCTGGTGTTGGGGCTTGTGGTAAGTCTGCAGTAACAAACTGTGTTAAAACTTAATCTTTGATTAATAATCTTTGATCAATAAATTATTGGCTTCTTTCTGGTGACACATGCAGGACTTCTTCTAATTATTTAGAAAGCTTGCAAGTTGGCATTCACCTGTCTATAAAATAGGGCTGGGTGAAAAAATTATAATTACCTTGATTTAAATGTTCAATGTAATGTTTATGCAACAAAAGTGGAATGAAATTCATTTGAACCGTGCCACACAAACTCACAAAATTCAAGCGGCAGCACAGCACATTCATTTACTGACGAATCTCGGTCACACAAGGACTGTGAGATCCATTGTGAACTGCTTGAATTCAGCAAAGAACACAAATGATTTAAACTACTTTAAAGCCAGTTGAAACAGTACTGACCAACAGGAGAAACCATATGGTTACATTTTTACCATGGGTTTGAGGTGTGCTATATGTTTGGATTTAACTGTGGTAAGCATGATCTATGTATGCTACTATGGTTTATTTTAATAAAGCTCAAACAGTCATAATAATTAAACTATGAACATGACATGCAGGAGAAAATAGCAGGCTAAATCATGCGCAGAATTTACAATTTTGTTCCAAGAGATTTGCTAAATCATGCGCACGATCTATAATTCGAGGGAACAAATTAGTAAATCGTGCACACAATTTAAGGAAAACAGGGAACTAATCAGCAAATCAAGGTAACAAAATAGTAATCGCATGCACGTTATAGTAAATCATCATTTTCAAAGATTTATTTTTTTCTTGCATGTTATATACAGGGCTCTGTAAAAAGGAAACATGACTGGTTAAGAAATTAAAGAATGTGAGGCATTTGTCATGTTCTAATCATAAAGAGTAGTTTAAAACGTAAAACTTAAAAGCAAAAATAACTTTCACGTAAAATCAAAAGTAAATAAAGATTTGAAATTTGTGATAATAATCGATATTGAAAATGTCCCTACTTCCATTTTCGAACATACTGTAGCGTAAAGTGTATATTCTGACTCTTAATCTTTAAGAAACAGTTGTCTCAGACTGGATTCTGGTGATTGTTGTGTCTCCTGAAAAGTTTACAGACAGTAGAAATTGATTTGTTTTGCTTTCCTGCCCCCAAAAAGGTTTTGCCACCAAATCTTGTTTGCCTTTCATCATAGAAAATAAAGGTTTGTCCAACAACAAAAAATCAAATAGAACACATCTGTAGCTAAGTATAGCAATATAACAGAAGAAAGTAAAAAAAAAAAAATACGCTTGACAAGATGTGCGCCATAAGCTGTACCAGAGCGTTATTTTCGTTAATATGTAGTTATGGAATAAACAATGGTGAAATAACAGCCTGTACTAGAGGAGGGCTGCTTTAATTAGCCATTCCAAAGAAAAGCTCTTTTTTTCAGTGGGCATTTGTTTATTTTTTGCTGTGTCTACACGCAGAGGCTTCCTTGTGTCCCCTTGGCTTCCGTGGCTCTTTTTAATTCGCTCCCCACTCTGCCTTATTGAAAAGAGTGACACACTTAATTAGCGCCGCCGATGCTGGAGAAAAGCTCAGGAGGCTTTCTGGCTGTCAAAACAGGCCGCTGCAATCTGGCCGAACAGATGTAAGCCTAATGTAACAAAATTCAGGTCTGGGAAATGAGGGGAGAAAAAAAGCCTGTGTATTTTTCTCAAATGTACGACTCTCCGCTCTCGTTCCTATCTTTCCTTCCACTAGCTGTCTTGGAAATAACATGTAGAAAATTGAAAAAAGTGTCCTATCAGTGCTATCAGTCTGTTAAAAGATGATAGAGAAGCGAGCAGGAAAGATTGAAATTAGTAATTTCTCTTTTTTCACACTGCCTAGTTTAACAGGGATGAGATATATTTCAGTTCGGCAGGGAATAAGACACTTTTTTTTTTTTTTTAAGCCGCATATCTTCTGAGTGTGTTACAATGTTTATGCCATGTTTTATCTCCTAGAGCAAGCTGCGCAGCGTGATACTGCATCTGTAGTTTTGTTTGCATACATGTTTGTGCACGCTCTTGTTGACGCAATGATGATGCGGTCGGCACATGCACATGTAAAAGCCTCCAGATCCAACTTCCCCTTACGAGGCCTTTCACCACAGCCATCCATATGCCTCCCATTACAGTCTTCAAATCATTCAATCTTCAGCAGGATATAGTTTTGCCAATAAGTAATATTATCACATAATGTTTTCCACATGTATTCATGCATGCACTGTCTTTTTTCCCTCTCTCCCTGCAGAACTCCACTCTAACCATTGAGGAATTCCACTCCAAACTGCAAGAAGCGACCAACTTCCCACTCCGACCTTTTGTCATCCCCTTTTTGAAGGTATTGCACAAGCAATCTGGAAAACATTTAAACAACTGAGGCACAGATGTACATATTTCTCCCAGCTTTCCATTTTTTTTTCATCCTTCATTTTTTAAATGGTCTAAATGGATATGTGGTTTCCTTATGAGCAAAGAGGCATCAGATTTCTTGATCGCTGGGACCTATTTTTTAATTTCTCATGATGTGAACCTACATTAATCAATATAACAGCACCATACAGGCCCGTCCCACTACGCAGTGTCTATTTATTCATACGCGTCGACGGACACCCTTGTTCGGCCGCCGCTTTTCTCACACGCCGAATTTCGTAGGGCAGGGCACATCTGAAACCATTACCACAGTAAGACGATCCGTTGTCTGGGAGAATATCAACCTTTGCCCTTACTGCCGCCCATTTGTCACTGCGACCCTTATTTCATTACAGTTAAATGTGTCTCAGGGCCTGTTTATGTTGGAGCACTTAACACGGACCGTTCAAATAAACACTCTGCATATTATTCTTTCGACCATGGGAAGTATTTGAGTTACACACGCCATACTTTTATATTACATTATCGGGTTCAAGATTAAAATGATTGTAGCCTGCAGAGCGAATGTATAATTTGTTAATTTATGACATATGTATCAAATAGACATCAGCGCTTGATAGAGATTAAATTCTCATGAGCATATGGTGACTGCTGTATCCATCCACCCTCAATCGTTAGCCATTCGTTTTCATCTGCTTGTAAGTGACAGCTATTACGCACGGCGCTCCAACCTACCCGTTTCCCCTCCCTCTTTGTCTAACCTTCACCCCCCCACCATCTTTCTCTCGCGCCTTTCGTTCTTCCGTCTTCCTTTTCATAATAATGAAATAAGCGACTAGTGGAGATGGATCAAATCTGTGTTGTTTACTCCATTAGACGATGATGGAAAGGGGTCCCTTTGTTTTCGCGGCACGCCGCTCGGAGGCATTTCATCTTGTCCTGGCCGGCTCGGTTGCACAAAAATTGGTCCCATTAGAGGTTGGGCCGGTCGCTGACGGATGCAGAGAAGCATACAGGGACACTTCCCTGACTCGCTCACTCTCACGCGCAGCTCCACGCCATATGGTTACTGTATCATCCAGTCAGGAGGGGTGGTATCAAAGATGCAACTTGTGTTTTTTTTTTTTCTCGCTCCCTCTCTCCCTCTCGTCTAATTTTAGTGGTTTTCCTCAAAGGAGCCTTTAATGACAAATACCATATGGCTGTGGGAACAGGGGCTTTTATAAGTGTGCAGAAGCGCAGCTGCAACAATGTGCATTAGCAGCGTTTTTTCATTAGGCTAATGTTGTCTAGCGACCCTCCCGTCAGAGTTGGGTTTTGCGGGGAAGTGTTTACAGGAAGGGCAGCGTGCATCACGCTAATGATGTAATCCGAATTCGACGCCAGCTGACGGCCTTTTGTGCTGATGGCTTTTGTTTATGATTTCTCTAAATGGATTCCTCGTCTGATAAATTTGTAATATTTAGCCGCCGTTTCGTTCAGCAGGCTCCATAAAGCCTGTAAGCACATGTGTTCCTCTGCGGCTCTGTGCCTCATTGCTCAGAGACGTACTCAGCGTGACACAGTCGGCGCTTCACCACATGCTAGCGGTGCTGAGGAAGTGAGGATTACATATACGTGGCAAACTGCTTTGCGGCTCGTGTTTGATATGCTGCTTTCCAACTAGCTGTGTGCTAATGGACCACACAGGAGCTGGAGAACACACTCAGATATAATCAAAGCAAATGTCAAATCTTTGCATGTGTATAATCTTTCTGGATTGAATTTTAAAAAAGCGTAATGATAGTAAAATTGCAAATTAGACTGATATAACTTTTATGCATGGATAGGCTTTTCTCATTCATTATCTTGAAATACACTGCAGGAATTACTTTATTCCTCAGTGTTTCATCTTGTTTTGCAGTAAAATATCTAAACAGTCTTTAAAAAAGTAAATTTCAAGTAAAATGACTTGTGGTATCAAGTCTTGTTTTTATCAAATCTATCAAAATTAGTTGAGTTTAAATAAGAAATGTATCTGCCAATAGAGAAAAATCAAAGCATGTGTTATTTTTCTAAACCCATTTCTTGTTTATAAAGTGACTTACTTTTCATTCATTTTTTAATCATTCTTAAGTCATTTGGTAGTCATTTGGATATAAGACTGGTAAGCAAGAGAAAATGCTGATTAAGAAAATCATTTTTGCATTGTATGGTGCATGTGAACTGTCACTAACTATGAAGACCTCCATTTAATGAAAGTCTGAGGTCGCTGAGGGTCAAAGCAATTTCACTAGCCTCTGATAATTATCATCATAACTACTAACAGACCATTACCTCATACAGCTGGCGACCAGGCAGTGCTTTATAAACAATCCCCATAATTATCATCATGAAAATATATCATAATAACTTTTATTTATTTACATGTTAATGTTTTACTTAATTTTTGCTATTTAATCTGCAACATGACCAGCAGCTTTATTTTTTTGGCCACACTTTCTTCGAACTCTGTGCTTTCATTGTGCTTCGTTCAATATTCAATCAACGCACCGCTCCTAATTTTAGCCATTACATCACTGAAAAGGCGCACAGTGGGAGTACACTGAAGAATATTCCAGAGCTGAAAAGATGTTTGATTATAGTCTTAGATCAGAGTCACAGGCCATAGAGAAAGAAAAGAAAGAAAACAGAGACCAAGAAAGCACAGAAAGAGAGAAAATAGACATCATCCTCCAACTAACACCTTGTGCTGTTTAGATGCTGCAATAGTCCGACTGTTGCTGGATGGGGATTCGCAAAAAACCTTTCATCTGCTGTGAAAATGCTCCTCAGTGTGTCTTTGAAGTGGCGAGGCCTCCAAGTGCTTTCGGAGAAAGCCAAGCCAGCTAGTAATCATGACAGAGATGCAGAGGAAATGAGACAGAAAGAAAGCGAACGTTACCCCCCCACCTCCAAACCATCTGCTTTGAAGATGTCACTTTCTATGTTGACCATGATTGCTCATATCAAGGGCCCAGGGCACTAATGCATGTTTCAGGTCACAATAGAGTGCTGCTCGAAACGGCGCGAGAGTGTCTTTATTTTGGAAGAATGTACCTGTAATGATAATAATGAGTAAACAAAAAAACGGTGTTTAGAGCCTCTGGCTGTGGACAGCTTCTAGTGCTACATCTGCTCAGCACACCCTGACCGCTATCTCCCCCTACAGGCCAACTTGCCGTTACTGCAGAGGGAGCTAGTGCACTGTGCACGGCTGGCCAAGCAGAACCCGGCTCAGTATCTCGCCCAACATGAGCAACTCCTGCTGGACACAAGCACCACATCACCTGTCGACTCGTCTGAACTCTTGATGGACGTCAACGAGAACGGCAAAAGAAGAACACCTGACAGGTAAGCCGAACTGTGAATGAACATCATAATCAATCAGTCATGTAGTTTTGTTGGCATTTCAAAGGTCATTTCTGAGACCAAATACAATATTTTTTTCTTTAATATATGTGACCCTGCATTACAAAACCAGTCTTAAATCGCTTGGGTATATATATGTAGCAATAGCCAAAAATACGGGTCAAAAGGATTTTTCTTTTACGCCAAAAATCTTTAGAATATTGAGTAAAGATCATGTTCCTACTGTAAAGATATTAAAACCTCGGTTTTTATTTGAAATATGCATTGCTTAAAATGTCATTTGGACACCTTTAAAGGCAATTTTCTCAAGTATTTAGCATTTTATATGTGTTTCGATTTTTTTTGCACCCTCAGATTCAAGATTTAAAAAACGTCGTATCTCGGACAAATACTGATAGATCCTATCCTAACAAACGATACTTCAATTGAAAGCTTATTCAGCTTTCAGATGCTGCATACATCTCAATTTTGATAAATTGACACTTACGACTGATTTTGTGGTTCAGGATCGCATATAAGTATAGAAATAAATACATTTATATTTTTATATAATATTATGTTTTTTTTACCAAAAGAAACTGCAAATTTACAAAGAGATACTATCAAAGTTTAATTTATCACAAAACCACAAAACCAAATGTTTAAGTTTGCAAGGAGTTGTAAAGAAGACAGGGAAAAATCTCCCACAGAAGCTTGTAATCTTTTTTTTTTTTGAAAGAGATGTTGATAAATGTTCATTTGAGCATTCGTTTATTAGCAAGTGGCAACCACACACAACTATAGACTACGAATGCATGCTTGTAAAACAGCTGGAGGGCGGTAGAATTGTTGCAGCGGGTTATGAGTGCATATTGTCATGCATCATTCGGATTCTCATCCTTTAATGGAGCAGAACCAGGAGGAACCAGACACATCTGGAGAATGCAGGTAGATTCTGTAGAGGCTTCCTGTTGAGATGAACATGAGTGAGAGTTTGCACTATAAGACTAGAGCAAGGCTACTTGTCTTATGCGGCCCGAGAGAAAAGATATAACAGCTTTTATATATCAGTTCACTCCCAGGAGCTCAGAATTATTTCTTCTTTTCAGTGAGGAAATATAATTTTTAATATGCTATCTTATATGAATACATATCAGCTTAGTTCCCCACGGTTATTAGAGAAGAATATACAGCTCTCTGTTTTTCTCTTTCTTTATATCTGTCTTCTTTTTTAATGTAATACCTGCATTTTTTGTGTGAGCTCTAATGTATGGCTAGGTGAGCCTGGGGACATGGCTGATAACACATACAGATGAGACTCAGCTCAGATACGGCTGGCTAAGCGCTTCTGTTTCTGCTTAGCTCGGCTCAGCTCGACTCGACTCTCCAGGCCCAGAATGAGGAGGTGCAAAATAAAGAGAAAGCAATATTGGAATTTGAAAGGGGGCAATGCTGTCCTTAATCACGGAGCACAATGTACGGACACTTCAGTCTGATTAATATGAAAGGAATCGGGAAAGCAGCTACAGCTACAGAGAGAAGCACACCGGACAATGCATTCTAAGTACGACTCCTCATTTAGAAGAGAAATGTGTGCCGAGACTTATTTGAATAAAATATTCCATTCTGCTGCACAACCCCTATATATTTTGAAAACCAAAAAAAAAAAAAAATTACATTCAAAAGAGGTTCAGATTTAGTTCACAGCTTACTACAGTCTTGTAAACTTAGGTAATTTAAGATGTTACCTGAGATTTTAAAATGCTTACACAGAAGGATTGTTGTCAGTGAAATCCTCCTGTACGATTTTTATTTAATATATTTAAAAGAAGAAGTGTATGCTCATCAAGGCTCTATTTGTTTGATCAACAATACAGTAAAATAATAACCTACTGTAAAACATTATTTCAATTTAAAACAACTGTTTTCTCTTTATATATCTTTATTTTTATATATATATATATATATACTTTTTAAATTTTTTTTATACAATACATTTCTTAATTACTTTCAATGTTGAAAACAGTTATGTTGCTTAATATTTTTTACAGAAATTTACACATTTATAGGATCCTTTGATAAACGATAAAGATCAAAAGTACAGCATTTATTTAAAATAGTAAACTTTTGTAACATAAATGCATTTGCTGTTTTTTTTGCTCAATTTAATGCATCGAATAAAGCTAAAAATTTATTTATTGAATGTATTTTTAATCGTTTATTTATATTTCCTTTGCATTGTAATTGTTTGTGTAGCACGTGTGAAAACACAGTACACAATGTTAAACTTAAATTTTACGCACATAGAAATGTAAACAAGTAGAACAATTAATTGACAAGTAATATTGGAAATTTCAGACCTGTGTAATAAAATACAATAAATAAATTGCAAAGTAAATAAATTAATATATCAACAACAACAACAAAAACTTGGGAGACATGAGCACATGGAAATCACATACTGGCACAAGTTCATGAAGAATAGATCGAATTAGAATTGGTTTTTAAAATGTATGAGACTGGGGTAAAATAAAGGCAGCTGTGTTTTGGAGGTGTGGGTGGAGGAGAGAGGTGGCTTTGAGGAGCATATGGACGGTGATGGATGCGCATTAGCAGCTCATAAAAGCAGCTCATTAGGAAGTTTGGTGTTTTTCAGAGGTCCGCCTCATAACACACACACACAGTGACTCACACGAGCGCCAGCATCTGTGAACACCTGGACCCGTGACACATGAAAGTGAAGGGCAGAGCAATGTGAAAGCCCTAGGGTTTGAGTGCGCAGAGCGAGTCCTGTAAGTGCACATCTCTTACAGTCCTTGTGTGCTCTGTCAAGACCTCTTTTCATCGACAACAAAGTGCTCGACGGAGGCATAGAAGCTGCTTTTCTACTTAGCACATTAGATGACAGACCCTTACTGCCTTAGGTGCAGCTTCACCTTCTCCCTCGACCCACAGCAGAGAAATGTACATTACATCAATGAACACACTGTACTCAGAAGACATCTCAGTGTCAGTGTCTGTAAAACACAAAAATAAAAGACACTAGTGACTCAACCTTTTCCCTGACATGTCTGGAGAGACAACCAGTTCTATCTATCAATCTATCTATCAGTCTATCTATCCATCTATCTATTTGACTATTCTGGTTTATCTATCTATCAATCGTTCATTCTACTGATTGTTTTATCATCTATCTTTCTATCCATCTATCTGTCTATTTAGTTTTATCTATCTATCATTCGTTTGTTCTACTGTTCTACTGATTGTTCTATCATCTATCTTTCTTTCTATCTGTCTGTCTTTTGTTCAATCTATCTATCTATCTATCTATCTATCTATCTATCTATCTATCTATCTATTGTCATTCTACTGTTCTTTCTGTCATAACATTTAAATCTTAAATATCTAAGTCTAGTGTTCTAACTGCTCCTTTCTTCCTGTTGCTCACTCTGGATTCTTCTGTTACTTTCCAGAACCAAAGAGAACGGCTTTGAGCGGGAGCCACTCCATCCCGAGCACCCCAACAAGAGGCCCTGCACTATCAGCCCTGGTCAGCGCTTCAGCCCCTCCAACGGGCTCTCGTACCAGCCCAACGGCCTGCCGCACCCCACCCCGCCCCCTCCACAGCACTACCGTCTGGATGACATGGCCATCGCACACCACTACAGAGATTCCTACCGCCACCCCAACCACCGCGAGCTCCGCGACCGCCCTCGGCCTCTGGGTAAGAGAAAGAGAGTTAACAGCAGCATCTGGGGACAGTCAATAATAAGAGCGTTACTGTGCTGTGAAAGATAGTTAGAGTCTGAGACATGCAATATAACCTCCTTCTCCACGGCTGCGGTCACCACTGCATCCAATCCTCCAAAAAGTTTGTGAATAACATTTTGATGCAAGTGAGGAAAGTGGAAAAGTGAGAATTTGGTGAGGGTAAAAACAAGTTTCAAATAAAATGAGGCTCAAATTCAGTTCATAGCCTTTGATAGACACCAGAAATATAGAAAGTCACAGTTAAAGTTTTTTTTTTTTAAAGGAAAAGTTTGTTACTTGATTAATTAAATAATAACTAGTAATAAAATGTAAATAAAATAAAAAATAATTAAAAGACAGTAGACATATAGAAAGTGAAAGGAAATGTTAAAAGTACTTACTTAATAAGTACTAAATAAATTTAATTAAAAAAAATAATTACAAGCAATGATAATAACAAACGAACAAATCACATATCTGACATAATATATGTATGTGTATTGTTTATATTTATTATGCATATATAAATATACACACATACAGTAAATATAATAAATAATAAATATTTAAAATATTTATATGTTTATATTTATATTCTATTTTTTTTTTTACATTTTACATTTAAATATATGTAACATATAAACATAACATATATTTCATAAATATACACATATACACAGTATTCACACATTTATTATGTAAACATGTAAACTTTTTAATTAATCGTTTGACAGCACTAATATATGCATTTATAATGTATTTATGTGAGGCTCTGAGACTGCCTTTGCCTCAAGTCCACTGCATGCCATTCAGACTCTTAGATGTTAAACCAGACGAGGCTTAGTTGGATCAGCAACATAAACTCCTTTAAAAATGATTTGAGGTTTACATAAAACCAACTCTCCATATCGGGTTTAAATGTGCTAAAAATACGCAAGCACGTTAGCCAGTGATATATGCACGAGATATGCATAAGCCTGGCAGCTCTGGTGCTGTGTGGAGAGAGCGTGCCTGCAGGCTGCATGGGAGAGAGGAGTGAGGGATGAGAGCGTGTGAGGAATGAAGAGTGTGTGAGCGATGGAGGATGTCAGGAAGCGGGTGAGCTATGGCTGTGAAACAGACGGGCACGACATGCTGCTGAGGGCAAGCAAGAGAAATGGAAAACCGAGGCCCAAATAGTAACACGTTTAACACTCGCTCTCTTTTTCTCTCGTTCTGTGTCAGGGATGCACGGCAGCACGCGCCAGGAGGAAGTCATAGATCACAGACTCACAGACAGAGAATGGGCAGAAGAGTGGAAGCACCTTGACCATGTAAGAAAAGTAATAACATTTTTATTACTATCCAAAGTATGAGTGTGTGAGAGAGAGAGAGATAGAATACGACACAAGAAGTGTGTTTGCTGGTACGTTTCTGTGTTTGCATGTTTGTTTTTTTTCTTGCAATCTTTTACAAGATAACAATGAGATTCTATTGAGCTCAACTGAAGAATTTACCTTTAAGTCACACATTGTTTATGAAAGACACCAAAATCAAAGACATTAACATGACTGCAAACATTTCTTTTAAAGCTTTACTAAATATCTATATGAATAAGTGTACAGTTTTATCTAATACGTTTTAGGAGAAACATCAGATTTTGTTTAAGTTGTAAGGTCTCCTGAGCTATAAAAGAGCA
Source organism: Enteromius treurensis (assembly GCA_032275025.1). NCBI lineage: Eukaryota > Metazoa > Chordata > Actinopteri > Cypriniformes > Cyprinidae > Enteromius > Enteromius treurensis. The sequence continues at coordinate 8,630,797 of JAUCMU010000039.1, forward strand.
GCTTCAGAGCATTAGCTTTTTGTCAGGTGTTGACATTAGTGCTTTAGTGACTGTAAACATATCGAGGTGTGAGCCATCATTCAGTGTCAGCCTTTAAACAGAGTTTTTATATCTAAATTTGTCATTTGTATTTAGAGCAGATGTTGTGTTGGTAACATCCAGCCTGTTTCCCCACCACAGCTCCTGAACTGCATTATGGATATGGTGGAGAAGACACGTCGTTCACTGACGGTGTTGAGGAGGTGCCAGGAGGCCGATCGGGAGGAGCTCAACTACTGGATCCGTCGTTACAGTGATGCTGAAGATCTTAAAAAGACCAGCAGCTCCAGCAGCAGTCAGTCCAGACAGCAGAGTCCTGCCAGCCAAGAAAGCAATGCTTTAGGTAACACTTATTCAGCACAAGATGTTAATCTGTACCTCAGAAAATGTTCTGATGATAATGTAATGATCAGTTATTTTGACTGGAAAAATGGTTTTATCTTGTATTGAGTTCATTGTAAATGAAGTGTCCTTTCTTCTCTCTCTTCCAGACGTCCATAGGGAGCTCCTTCACAGGCCAGTGTCTGGATACGTACCTGAAGAAATCTGGAAGAAAGCCGGTTAGCATGCCATCTTTTTTCTTTTTCTTCTTTTTAACATGCACACACACTCATAAGCACAGGTGGAAAATCAAAGGTAAATTATTCAGACCGAGCTCTTTCAAAGCCTGTGTGTGATTTAAAAGCTCTCTGAAATTCAATCAGTCAGTCAGTTATTTGTATGCAGAACTGCAGAGTCAGGTGGGAACCTGGTCGGTGTCACGCCAAACTCTGGTGTGATCTCGACATAACAGTTGTTTTCCTGAGATCATAATTGTTCTCGTGAAAAATCAGGGAGGGATTCAAATTATATGCACGAGTGATGCATATATAAAAATGTTATAACACAAGAAAAAAAAAACAGAAATATTAGTATCTTAGTAAAACAAAATAATAAAGAAATGTTTATATATATATATAGAGAGAGAGAGAGGATAATAAAGGATACATTTTATAAATAAAAACAGTTTAATATAGGTCACAGATTGAATTCCTGCAATGATTTTTAAGCCACCATTTTTTATTTTTTATTTTTTTAAATAATAAATGTTCTCTTTTAAAGACAAAAATAAGGTTTAGTCATCATGCGTTTTATTTAAAACATTTTTTTTAAAGCCAGCATTATGAAAAAAGCTTTAGAAGCTGATAAAACACTTGGAAGGTTTAGTGGGTTTTGAAATGTCGTTTGACTCCTGTAACGTTCCCTGAGTCGTGTGTTGGGCAGTTCAGTGATTGGCTTCACTGGAAGCACCTCTACACATTCCAACAGTGATGTCAGATCATAAAGCTCTTTTATTGCTCTGGCTGAACAGGACACATAAGTGCTCCCAGCCTTTACAGCACTTCAGCACTCCCGCCATTAGCCGTGCAACAGGCTCTCAGCTCTCCACGGCACTCTGTTTTATCACAGCAGAGGAGCTGGTTAAAAGACGGATAAAGATATTAAATGGCTTTGTTTAAAGAGCAGTTGATCTGTGTGAAATATGACAAGTGATGGATTCTATAATAGCAGATTGTTTACTTTGGCCTCGTACAGGATAGAGGCATCTGCTAAAGCAGTTTGTCTTTGCTGTGTGGTCTAACCAATGGCTTTATAAAAGCAAACAAGCCTTTCCATGAAAGTGACGTTAAAAAAGCTCTTTCTTGCTAATACTTTGCCTTCTCATCACAACGGCGGTACTAACACCCTAAACAAATCACCACAGATTGAAAATCCATCTGAATGGTCATATATAAATGCAATAAAATGTGTCAGGGAATTCGGTGCATTTTCCGTGACCTCAGCCCATCAAAAAGACGACTTTGCGCACCAAACCACCATGGTTTCACAATTCAGTCCAGTCTTGATAAAAATGTCCCTGGCTCTATAATCCTTCATATTTAAGACTGGGGAGGAGGGTCTGCGCAACCGCAGCCACCCGTTTCTTCAGAACAAGAGACTACCATGACAGTTTAGTCTATTAAAGCTCCTCAAGAACAGCATGTCTTTTTCAAAACCATTGTACGCCTTTAGTGATGGTTACACAACTCAAGCCAAAAGTGTTTAAGAGTCATAACTGCCTTAAAGCGGTCCTCACAAGTTGCCACAGTGTAATGAGGGGTGAATTTCCTTTTTTTTTTTTTTTTTTAAAAGACTGTGTACAGTAGGTGATGAATATTCAAGCCCTTTCTCGCACAGTGCCATATCCTGATCTGCATGGGCCTTTGGGGGCACAATTGAAATGCATAATTTAAATATAAATTGCCCGATTTGCATATGCAATTAGTCAGGCTGCAGCCTTGAACAATGAAAACAAACAAACACCAAATCTGCTTTTGAGATGAGTTTTCCAGCCAGAAGTATTTACGGTTAATTGGATAACAATGCAAAAGTACAGATAAAGTATGAGTTCAAGGAAATACATTTATACTTCAGAGGGGAAAATATCAAGGATTACCTGTAATCTGCCTTGTGCACTACAGTCAAGTCTTTGGTTTGATGCAAAAACAAAAGCACTTTTTCTTGTTTATTTGTATTCAGCAAACACGGAAAGTCATCTGAGCCCATTCAAATAAAAATTGATGTTTCTAATTAATCCCCAGATTAATCTCTCAGCTGCTTTTGAACAAAACAAGCCAATAGGATCAATTATACAATATAAAAATAGTTTTCGAAACGCACGATAATTAGCTGTTGAGTTACTTTGAATGAATTAAAATGTGAGATACTATTGTTAGTGTGTGTATAGGGAGCTACTTAAAGGCATTTTTTGGCATAAGCACATGCAGTAATGTGGTTTAATTGCTTCGTTTTTTTACGCCTGCCATACATATATACATACACATTCGGCTGTTGTTGTGAGATATGAAGTGCATGTGCAGCTATGTATTTCTACCTGGTCTGATCCGTAAAATTAGCTTGATGTAGACATATTAGGTCAGATTTACTGTATACAGCAGACAGATTTTGTTATGTTAACATCAGTTATTTAACTATTTGCTGGATTTCTGTTGTTGTTCCCTGGACGCTTAAAAGCACTGTGCTCTTTCTTTCAGAAGAGGCTGTGAATGAAGTGAAGAGGCAGGCCATGTCTGAGTTACAAAAAGCCGTGTCAGAGGCTGAGCGCAAGGCCCACGAGATGATCAGTACAGAGCGAGCCAAGATGGAGCGCACGGTGGCCGAGGCCAAGAGACAAGCGGCAGAGGACGCGTTGTCAGTCATCAACCAGCAGGAGGACTCTAGTGAGGTAACAGCTTGTACGCCTATTGCACATTGTTATTGTATTAGCAAACAGCTGCAGCATTCACGTACTGCACAATGATTCATTGGGATGGTAATATATTCCATAATTGATTATATTTTGCATTACATATCATCTTGGGGATTTTATGTAATGTGTACTTGGCTGGGTTGTTTCAATTCCATGGCTTACATACGATCTCCTTAGTATGGAAATCGTTAGGAAAACATGGATATCATTTGAAAAGCACAGGGGGAAGAGAAGGTGTCCCAGATAATTCCTCATGCAGCCCGGTGTCACACAGAGCCGAGGAATATAACATTGCATTTATCACCTCAGGCAGAGCGGCGCTATTCCTCCTCTAAATGAAACATGTGGACAGTTAAGGTGGTACTGATTTGGATGAGGGAAATTGGGAAGGGAGCGCCGAGTGTCTGCGCACAGCAGGGGTACAGCTCGTTTAATCAGTTAGCAGAGAAAGGCGGCACGCATCTGAGTTTAATTGCAGAAGCCATGTTTATGCACGTCCCCCTGGAGGATTGCGTCGGTAGCCATTTATAACTCTGGCTTCTTGTCTCTGGGACGCATTCAAGACTTTGTGATAATTGCTCTTATTTGGCCCGGAGACAAACACAAAGAGGCCACAGCGGTAACCTGAGTTTCTGTGTGATCTTTGAGCGTTTTGCAGTTAACCTGTTACAAATGTGTCCTCACGTAGTGCCATGTGGAACTGGGTAAAATGACTGCGTTTTTCCCTAGCTAGCTCATTATTTCCGTGTTTTCAAAGCAGGGAGATATAAAAGAAAAATAAAGCCGAGTTCTCTATTTAGACTTAAAGTCAAATGGGAAATGTTTGCTGCTAATGAGCCGAGACTCGCGCTCGTTTTTCTCAAAGGTCTGCGCATCCATTATTTTCTAATTGGGATAATACCCATGGAAAGAAATGCACGTTTTTTTTTTTTTTTTTTGGTTGTTTTGAATATATCACAGCTTAAATCTCCCTTCCCCCTCTTTCTCGTGCAGAGCTGCTGGAATTGCGGGCGCAAGGCAAGCGAGACCTGCAGTGGCTGTAATACGGCGCGTTACTGCGGTTCCTTCTGCCAGCACAAGGACTGGGAAAAGCACCACCACGTATGTGGCCAGACTCTGCAGGCTCAGCAGCAGGGCGAGACCCCCGCCACCGTCAGCTCCTCGGCCACCCCCAGCAGCAGCGCCGGCAGCCCGGCGGATACACCTTCTGCCGCTACCCCTCGTTCGGCCACGCCGGGCACACCCTCGGCCATAGAGACCACGCCGCGCTAGAGCCCCGAGCGGGCCGTTCCTGATGCCTCAGCCGACCAGGGACTGACTCACCTGCCTCACTCGCTCCAAAATGCTAAACCTAGCGCACTAACAAAGAAGAGATTGTACTTAGGGTGATCACCCCACAGGAGGTCCATTTCGGGTCATATTGACTTGCCATGATAGAGAACGCAAAGATATTCTTTGTTTGAAATTCTCATTGTTCTTTATTGTTACTACAGCTATTATCGATTACTGTTGATAATGTTGATTATTGTTGTTGTGGCTCTCTTACATTCTTGTAAATAAGAAGACAAATGGAGTAGACAGCCGAGACCTCTCGATGAGTATATCTGACCTCCCCTTTGTTCTGTTTGTTTGTCTTTTTTTTTTTTTTTTTCTCCTTCGTTCCGTTCTCAAAGCTCTTTATCCGGTAGCTGGGATATGAAACTATTTGACCTCATTAAAAGACACTTTAAATGACAAAAACCAAGGAAATACTTCATAGCTGATGTAAGCAAAGACTTTGAATATTATTAGGACAGAAAGACAGTGTTCCTTGTAAAGAAAGTCAACGCGACATTGTTGAGAAAAAAAAAACACGCCAGGATGAAGGGCATCTGCGTCAGACGTGGTGGAGTAGACGTCGGACGGCGTTTCTGACTTGCGCGCTGAACCCTGCAGATGTGCAGCAGATTGTGAAGGAACGCAGATGTTTGTCCCTCTTCTGCTAGATAATATCCAGGTCAATGGTCTGAGAAATAAAAAGCTGTTTCACTGAGGAATGTAGCGGCGAGGAGGGCCCGTGCTGGATGTTGAGTACCGCACGGCGTAATGAAGGATGCGCTCTGAGCCCTGATCCCAAATGCACTCCATCAGCTCCCTAAACAGGAAGTCATCAGCCCACCAGAGCAGGACTGTCAGAACCTCAATGTGACAGCCGCTGGGAAACAAAGGGCTGAGAAATTACCCATAAATCACTGGCTGTTGGAGCCCTCTCCTGTCCTGCCCATCTCTAACCCCGCCATCCGTCCTCGTTCTGCTTCTTTTTGCCCTTCTAGATCTCATTGTGTTAAACACTTGTGTCCTGTGCCGTCTCCAATGGTTATTTATTGTACATGTGCTGGACAATTGTGACGACGCATTAATAGTTTAAACCACAGTCACAACTTTTTAGTCTTTCTAGGTGCAAAAAGGAAGAACATCTTTTCTCTTTTTTTCTCTCGCTCTCTCTCGCAAGCTGCTTTTCTATTTGTATGTGTTTGTGCTAGTCCCCTTGTAGTTCTCTAAAAAGAAAAAACACTTTTCCCTTTCCCATTGTCCTCAAAAGACAAACGCTATCTCTCAGAGCTGCTACTTCAGTCTCATTCAGATGTTTTTTCTGAGAACTAGCATGTTACATGGAATGCTAACATAAATGTTTTTGTACATGCGACGTACATAAATGTATTTGCACTGTCACGGTTTCTCTCGGCATGCTTCTTTTGGCAGTTTTGTTTTTTTTTTCATAGGGAGTTTCACTTCATAGGTTATCTTTGGAGTGCTTCGTTACATATCTGTGATTTTCTTTTCTTGTAAAAAAACGGAGAAAAATCCATGAAAAAAAAAAATGAAAACAGAAAACAAAAGTATCACAATCTGCTTTTGTTAACATTTTTTTCGAAACATTTTGCTTTGAATAGTTAAGGACAGTGCATGCATATGCATATTGAACGCTATGGTATATGTTGTTTTTGTTTTCTACAAAAAAAGAAAAAAAATGTACAAAAAAGACACTAACTTTCCAAATCCAGAGGTGAAAAACAGACAGCTTTAACATTGCAGAACACCAGGATACACAGTATTACAAAATAATTAACATGGAAGACAGCCAAAGACAGACATGAAGGACCAAAACCTGATTTTATCCAAGATTTAACCATGTCAAAAGAGACTCGCTCCAATGCATTCTTGTTTTCTCCATGTGTTTATCAGGGGAAGCCACACTGAGCAATGTTTCCATTCGAAAACCTTTAACTCTCCCCTGTCCAGAGCCAAGACCAGCCCTATTGAGCTCATAGGGAGGAGGAGCCACTCATAACCATGTAGCAGTTTCTCAGAAAAGAGGCTTTCACGTGTGGATGAGGCGGTCTGAATGATTGAGCAATAATCAAAAAGGTGGATCCCGTATATAAATCCTGCAGAGCGAGTTTTTTCTTTCGTTTCATTCCTCTAAAGGGATTCGTCATGCCAACGCCGCTCCAACCCAACCGAAGTTCTTCTCATTCATAAATGGCAAATAACCAAACCTTCAAGTGTTTCAGCTCAAGATTAAAAGCCATGTGAGAAACTAAAACTAAACAACCTCGTCAATGGCTTAAGAGAAAGAGGGGTCTAAACGGGCACATATCTGCACTCTGACAGCTAATGTCCCCCAAACCATGGTGCTAAACGCTGTGCATTTGACCTCTTAGGAAGAGCGGCTGGCTCTGGACGCACTCCCGGCCTCCTCCGGCGTGCTACGGTTAAATAATCCAAAACAAACATAGGTGTAAGACACCTGTCCGCATCGCAAGAGAACCTGCCAGCTAAGCTGTTTTGAAACACTATGTTAAAAAAAAAACAGAGATAGTGTAGTAGGTTCGATCAGGGTGACCTGAATAAAATAAGCACGGACGAAGCGTTAAGTAACTCCTCCTTCTCCTTCCCAATCTAGTACGTCTGTTTTGCTACAACTTATTTTCCTCTGTGGCAAAAAGTCTCACTCTACCTCTGACAGCACGTTAGGAGCACCAGTCGCTGAGCGGACACTGGTCTAGTCAAACCAAATGGGCACATGAGAACAGGAATTAAACCCAAAGTTAAAAGCTCATATAGCTGCAAACCATATCACTACTTGGTAACAATGCAGACCTCATGAGAAAAAAAAAATTATGAATAGAATACGTAAAATAAAAAAAAAATTAAAAAAATGTTACGTTCATTTTAAGTTTGTCACGTGTACAAAATGCTTTGAGTCAACTTGAAGTAAAAAAAAAAGAAAAGAAAAAAAAAAAAGGATTTCAGAGTGTTGACTTCATTTGATATACACTATAATTCAATCCATGGTCAAAGATGAGAAATCATGTTATATATTCATATTGCCCTCCTCTTCTTCTGCACCCCCTTTTCCCCCCATTTCTGTCTTCTGTTGTGAGACACGCTTGGCCGCTCGTCAGTGTCGTTTAGGTTCGTGTTTATGGGGGATTCGCACCAAACGTGAGCGAAAATAACGGCTGGTGAATTTGCGCATGCCTTGTTTGCCAGGTGTTAACTTTTTCTTTTCTCTAGTTTGTAAACTGAATTCAACTTTGGGATAACAAAGGGACAGTGGAAACATTAAGTGAAATGAATTGGTCGGGTGGGTTCAGGACGGGCAGTTGTAGGATTCTTTCGAAAATCTTTATTGTGAAAAAAACTCATGAAAGTCGTTGTGCAATACTTAACGTGAACATGAACCACAGGTTACAGGTGGGCTGGGAGGGTGTGGACTCTGACGCACCGTTTCCGAATACTCTAGGGGTTTTGAGTCTACTATGTTAGAACTGTGGTTTCTTGTTTAATCTGTTTTCTTTATTTTATTCTCTCGTTTTTGGGGGCTGTAGTAAATGGTCTGTCAGTCTGTGAATCTTTGCAGTATGATTCTGGTATTGTTGTACTCTTTACTGTGTAATAAATATGTTCATACCTGCATTGGAGACTGGAATTATTTTTCTCCTTGTTCGAAATGATCTACATGCATACATTCTGCTCAGATGCATAATTTGTTAGAAATACAACAGAAATTAGTTTTAAAGCAGCAGGAACATGTTAAGTGCTGTAAGTTTCAGCACTAATAAAAGTATGCTGCAGGAAAATATTTAGGAATTTTGTATCGTTTTCAGGACAGATTTGGATATCTTAAAAGCATTTTAAAGACTTGTGGTAATTTTAATATGATATTTTCTGCTTATTTTCATATTATTGAATATTCAGATAAATATGACACACATTTTGGTAAATCAATTATTATTTAAAGTAGACAATGTTGACCTTTTATCTCAGTATTTGAGTTTTGCAAATTCAGAATTTAATTTGTCATCTTTTTTTTTTTTTTTTTGTTAAATATTTTTTGTCTTTTTATTCTATAATTGCTTATCAGGTAATATATAATTTTCACTTGTGGCATAATTATTGCTTAATATCACATAATTATGATTTACCAAGCATACTGTTTTCATCTGCAATCTCTATAGAAAGCTTTAAAGCATTTCGAATCTCAATTCAAACGGCCTTTTTACAAAAAAATTTTGTCCAAACCTAAAACTTCAAGTCACAGACATACTGTTAAAGATTGAGTAAATTGTACTTAAGTATATATGTATACGTGAGTGGAGAAAAGCTTGAGGTGAATTTAGGCTTTGCAAAGTCCTTTGAAATGCCAGCTACACCCAACATAAGTGGCCTTGGGGATTGAAGACTAAATGCTCTCTGAAGGGAAGCTATTAGCGTGCAAGGTCTGTATTTAAAGTGTCACTTAATTCCCATGTCCCCCATTTTACATTTTACCTAATGTTGAAATGTTAATACGTCCAATATTCAGCCCACTTTGTCCAGAAATTGACAAGGCAACACATTTAGTCCAGCAATTACCTTCGTCCCGGCCGAAAGCATTTCTCATTGCGACCGCCCCCCCCACGCCAAAATGAACCCTGGGATTCGTCGATCACTCAGCTTTGACAAAACCTTCAGAGAATCGCTCGAATCTTCCGAGAGGTCGATGCTTTTGTGAAGCTCTCGTGCCTCTTATCTGCGTTTATTACCGTTTAAGAGATCATAAAGCCGAGGATGAGTTGAAACACTGTGATATTCCTGCCACTTACCACCTTCCGCGTTTCAACTGTCGTTTTTTAACAAATGGCGAGGATTGACAGACCCTCAATTAAGCGAGGTCTGGAGAACTGTTCTCCGCCGATAACAATACAAATAGATTCTTTCAAACAGAGAAAAACAGCTGTCTCTATTATTTGAATCCTTCACCTTTCCCCGCTTCATTAATTGCGTCTTTGATCACAGGCAGAGGTGCAGAGTGCCTGATAAGAAAAAGGTTATTAGTAAAGTAGCCCGGAGGACCGAGCCGCGGCCTAGCGCGGGCTGCGCGAGATGAGATAAGCCCGTAATGCCCGTGTGTGCATGTGCTCGTGAGCGATAGGGCCGCCGTCTGCCCCCGAAATGCTCGCGCGAGGAGAAGAGCAATACTCTGACGAGACGATAGCAAATGCGGGATATAAATTCGGCTTCCAGGGATAGAACGCAGGATTAAACTCCATAAAGAGTTCGCCTCTAAATGGTTTACATTTTTTGCCTCTAAATCAGACTGTGTCGCACAATTTCACCGTGCTTTTTTGAACCCGATATGCGGCGAGGAATATTACTGTAGGCCTACAGTGACGGAGGAGAAAATAACGCTCTGCCTTTGAGAGTCGAGCGAGAGTGTCTCTTTGATATGCAGCCCAGCTAAATTTGAGGTTTTTAAATCTGATTTCATCTAAGCCTGTTTATAGTCCCATGTCCACAGATGAGGCGCTGAGTGATTCAAAACACCTCTTCGCAAAACTCTCTTGTAGTAGGGGTTTTTTTTTTTTTTGACTCACACAACCACAGAGGAATATAACTAGGGGGTACGAGAGCATATTAGGCCTGTTATGGTGGGGGCAAAGTGACTCAATGGAGAAAACATTTTTGATTAAATTACAGAACACAAGGTTATCTTTCCCCAGCACATGCCTCACCGCCCCGGGCCTGGATAATCTGTTAATACCATTCAAGCAAAATGACATTATTAAGGAAGTGGAGTACGGCATCTCCACCCAGGCCTGAATGATGCATGTAGCCGACCCTCCATCATCCTAGACAGAGGATGTGGGCCGAGATGGAGAGAGGAGAGAAAGGCTGCCTGGCAGTGACAGAAGCACTGCTTAAATGTCAGCTAATGGTTCCACGGCACCCTGCTGATGAACAGGGCAAGAAAGGAAGAAAAAAAGAACAGAAATATATCTACCGTTTATCTCCAGGGGCTGAAGAGCTCAAGCCTATATTTATCCAGTGAAAAATAAAACAACGCTGCTCTTTCTCACACTGTCTTAAAACCTGCTACATTGAGAAAATATGTAATCCATTATAGTTCTTGGTGGACATAAATTCTCTGTTTTTCAAAAATGTGTAAATCAAGGATCTAGGTTGGGTAAAACAATTATAGCCTATGGAAAGGTGTCTAAACAAGTCAGTACAGAAAAATGAATGTTTATGTGCATAATAAGTAATTGTATATATATTTTTTTTTAAATAAAATATTATTAGAAATACTGTACTATAAATTTGGACATACTACTCTTTGGGCATACTGCTTTTCACGTATACTTTGGAGGTAGGTACATTTGGATGCACATGAGTTCATGAGTGATTCTGAACTGCTCACAAGAGTCATTTGACAAGATTCAAAACGAATGACTTTGAGAAAGGTAGCGTTAACTTGAATCGGACCACTGGTTAAAGTGTACCAGTTTTGTCAACACAATTCACTTAATCATTTAAAAACAAATGTTTCACTCAATTGATGCATTTTTGATGTTTTAGTCAAATAAATATTTAGTAATAGAAATATTAATATTTAGAAATATACAGTGTTCATACTTGTTATTACACTAGAGTGTCAACTGTTTGTTTTTTTATGATTCCAACTTTAGTTCAGTTTCAAAATCTCCTCCCAAAACTCTGATTGTTGACTCTTAATTTAATATTTCTTAATTTAATGGTGATTCAGATTTACTACTGTATGTACACTACATATTGAGAGTCTAGGTTACATATACAAAAGCTCCACTTGAAGCCTCGACTCATCTCCAGTCCTCGGGACAAATCTCCCAGAATGTTTTAGATGTCTCCCAATTGAACACACTAGCAAGCTGATGAGTTGAATCGGGTGTTATAATTAGTGAGGCATCTAAAACATTCTGGGAGGTTTGTCCTGGGGACTGGAGTTAAGAAGTGCATTAATGAGGACAGGTCAGGGGTGGAAACACACCTCTAGAAATGCAGTGAAGACACCTGCAGGCCCCCTGAAACTGAACTGGAGCTGGATTGCGAGAAAAGTGCAGATGTGCACATTGCTAGAAGCCCAGAGCTGTGGGTCTTACCCAGCTGAGATGACTGATGGCTAATGAGAGCAGAGTGAGGACCAGGCCGACTGCTACCCACTGTGTGTTTAAAGCGTGATTGATGCTTTTCATGGCTCCCGAGCCCCATCTTCGCGGGAACAGCTTGCTCTAAACACACAGGGCAGCACTTGCTGACTTAAATACAAACTTTGTGTTTACGAGAGCCAACCTAGTGCACAATAAAACTTTAGGAGGCATATGGAACCCACAACTTTCAGACCTCACTGGATGTGCTCTGCACACTGTCAGTTGCCTTGAATCTGATGCAGATATGGAGAAATACGCATGGCCTCTGTAGTAAAATTTCAATCAACTCTGGGTCCGTTGAATCGTCATAGTTCAGGGAATATTCCGTGAACCCACCAGGGTTTTGGCATCAGAAAGTTCTGAATTCATGGAGAGGGACTGTGTGCTATCCATCATTCTGCTAATATAGTCTTCCACAGAGGATTTCTCATGTGAGATATCACACCAACACGATCCAGGCTGCCATCGTTGGAATATTGCAGCCAGCTGATACATTTTTTGTAATCTGTTTTGTAAACTGTTTTGAGAAATACTGCTAAAGAGATCTCAGCGGGCACGTTTCTGAGTAAACAGAGATGCCATACACTGTGTTTTTCCAACTGCTTATTATGTTGATAAATGGTTGCAAATAAATGAGACTTTCAGTTTGCCAGCAAGAGTGGAGTAGCTGGGTCAGGTGCTGCCCAACATATGTGTTCACCTCTTTCAGAGTCAAATGTATTTATTGTGTATACAGTAAACATTCATTATAGCGCTTATTAATTTTAATTACATTCATTAAAATAAAAAAACGGTTTATTTTATGTTATAAAACAGTGCAGTACACATCTTTAACATCACTCACACCTAGAACGAGCCGTCAAAAAGACAAATTCTATGCTTTTAATTTTCTTGTGTGGTTTTATAAAGAGGTTTCTCAATTCAGAAGTAAAACAAGGTAACAGGTTGATGATACTTTGGCATTTTGTACACTACTCACAAACCTTAAACATTCTTATATTAGACACTTACTACAGACATACCTTTGTAAAAATAAACATAACAACTTCAAATTTTGTGTTTTCCATGTAGGTGTGTGTTTATGCTTTATTGTCTAAGGGCTTATTTTACTCATGAACTGATATTCCATTAAAAATAACAGCCCTTTCACACAGCAAAACCAGTAAATTGCTGTAAAACCAGAACAACTTTACCATGCTGTTCACACAGGCAACAATGTTCTGTCTTTTTACAGATAATTTTGGCTCGCTGTTATTAGAAAACGTTAGACATTTCTTTAACTTCTGTAAAGAGCATGGGATAAATTTGTCATCTGTGTCAGAAAGTTATAATTGGCCCAAAGTAAATAGTCATATAAGCCAGTAATCTTATCCTGCTTTTACACAGAGCACATAAACGGTAATTTACTGGTAATTTTACAACTTCTCACACCGCTATATTCATTATGCCAATTTGAAAAGTTCCTGTTTACAAATAATCTCTCTATGGTAATTTACAGATAAAGACTGTATATGCAAAAGGGGCTAATGATTCATTCAGGAAAAAAACATAAGTCTATAAATCATTCACTCATGAAAGTACAAAAACTGATTAATTTAGGAAGGAAACTACTCATTATTAGTGAGTCATTGAATGATTCATTCAACCTTTTTGTTTAAAAATACAGATTTATTCAGTGACAGAACACGACTGCTGTGCGTAACAGAGATGTGCAAAGGTTGCTTTGGCTTTGTTTAAAACTATTTGCAAAGGTGGAGCAAAAATAGACAAAATATAAGATCAATATCACAGGACTTTTATCTTCACTGGATTTTTACTCAAGTTTCCTCTCACACACACACACACACAACTGCACTGATCATTTAGGGAATGGAGGTTGTGAGAAATTCAGTGTGGCAAAGCTGGTGATGTGCCTTTCATTCCACCAAATAAACAACCAGAGAGAGATCATAAATCAGTGGGGCTCCGTCTGGCCTCCCCACCCCCATCCTGAACGCACAGAGTAACGGCACGAGAAATATAGAGCATAAGAGAGCGTAGAAGGGAGAAAAAGCAAGAGAAGGATTGGAGGTGAATAAGTGCAGCTGACGGCCAGAGGAGTGACAGGACACACCTGAGCTCCTGCGCATGATTAATAGTGCTAGAGAGACACGCCGGTGTTAAGTACCCAGAGTTCCTACGCAATTTATTGCTCCTGCCGCGCTCTCCCCCCCTCCACATCTCTGCCGTCCCCCCACCACGGTCTTCCCCAGCTGTTCCACACCTGGACGAAGGCCCGGGAGAGAGACGAGCCATCCATCTCTCACAGGCCACAGAGTGAGGGGTGAGGGAGCGCGCGCACCGAGCAGGTGCTCTGTGGAGTTTGGGATGGAGAGAAAGGATCCAAAACACACAAAGCCAAGCAGCATTGCAGGTAAACGGATCTTGGATGCCGCTTTTAAAATTAGCAAGCTTTCAAAGTCTGCTTATCAGGCCCCCAAATCATATTTCACGCTGACAAGCATCATAGCTCAGATTCCTATAGGGTCTCCGGGAAGCGAATAAACCGCCTCCCTCGGTCACACTTTGATGAGATGTGATAAAAGTGGCCCCTGTTGGAATGGGAATTTGTATGGATGGACAATTCCTCAAAATGTGGAATTGATTTTTCAGTAAATTAAATTTTTTATAGCTTTGAGACTTAAAAGGCACCTTATCTTCACATGGGAATCCCACCCAAGACCCTCAGATGATTTGAAATCACACTAAAATATGCATCTGAGCTCTGGGCTCTCTTAACAAAAAAGAAAAAAGAGAGTGGGGGGAGAATTAATTCCAGCTGCAAGATCATGAAGAGAATATGAGCAAGACTTGTCAGGATTGGCACTGTGTCGCTCTACTCACACTCGTTCTGATCAATCCAGTGGCAGAGATGACACCTCTAACCCCTCGTGACACAGATCCTGTCTTGCATGCTACAGCTCTTTCATCTTCACATTCACACGCATTAATGGATGAACTCATCCTCCAAATCCTCACAGGAGCAAAAAATACTGGATTTTTAGATTTTCTGATGGAAATGCGAGCCGTACTGGTGCAGAACTAGTTTCTAGGGCATTGCTTTTTGTTTGCTAAAGTGTTAATAATAACGAATAATAATGACAACATTTCTTGCAAGGAGAATATGAGGTAGTTGCTTATAGGTTCTGGGTTCATTTGCATAAACTTTAGTCAAAATCTTAAGACTTTGTCTTCAGAACTAGTTAACAGTTTAACGAGTGATAGTTCTTACTTTTCGAATTCAAATTAGACAAATATACATTTTGTGGCCAAATTGTGATAGGGCTTTAAGAAAAGAAAAATTGGTTTGCTAACGTTTAAGACTAGTTTAAATGGTTTATGCAGTTGGTCACTGGGTCATTACCAGGTGGTTTCATACTAGCAGTGATAAAATAAAAAATAAAAATCACAATGGAAACTAATTTATAATATTAACTGAACTGAAATGATAATGATAAATAAAAAAAGTGCTTTTTTTAAGCATTTTTGCACTTTTCTATTGTGGCAGGATAGGACAGTTTATAGTTGACAGGAAGCAAACTGTAAGAGTGAGAGGTGTGGGATCAGGAAAGGTCCTCAAGCTAGGATCCGGACTCAGGATGCCTGTTGCGACTTTAAGGTCAGGAATCGTAGAAATGTAATAATTTCTCATCGGTCTGTTTGCATGCCAGTTCGTGAAGAAGGGATGGAGAACATCATGCTGTGGCATACTTAGCACACAGAACCTGTAGGTAGTGCAGGTCTGCAGCTGTATTCAGCGTTTGCCCTGCGGGTACAAGATTAATGTGTGACAGTGGCCCATGTAAATGAGCCTCTACATGCCAACTAAACCATGTTCTGTTCTCTTCCCTCAGGCGGCTCGTAGCTGCACCCTCACATTCAATGTCATGCTTGCCTTAATCAGGCTGAGATTTACTACCTTCTATAATTCCTTCTGTATTATACATCTTTGTTTTTCATAGCCTGCGTTTCCCTCCAGCAGTGAGTCGCTGGGCTCAGCAGTGATTTCCTCACCCTCTGTCCCATCCATCCATCTACAATGACTGATGCAACCCAGATCTAAAACAAATGTTTGACCAAGCTGTTCCACTGTATTATTCAGGGGTGCGAAGGACCTGACACGTTTGACATAACGCATTTGCCCGTTTAATTATATAGAATCCAGATAAATATTTACAGATGGTCTTTTATCTGTCTCAGTGAGAGTGATTTATTCGGATGTGCCGAGGAGGTTTCTGCCTCTTTGACTGGCTTGAGTGCATCAAGGATGGAACATGCTGGAATTTTCTCACATAGATTTTTTTCTTCCTGCTGATCATTCCTGTGACAAACATCAAGCTGGCACTTCTAGACAGCTGGAAACCAAACCTTTGAATACAGGAAGAAGAAAAATTAGTTGAAGGTGGTCCAGCGAACACACGGACACATATGAAGATGATTAAAGTAACAATTAATATTCTAATAATAATAATTATATATATATATATAGGCCTATATGTATATATCACAGTTGTATTATTAAAAAAATTATCTAAAATTGTAAACGAAAAATATAGAAAAAAACACTGATTTTGTGAAGTTTGCTTAAAATAAGAACAAATATTTTCCTTGGGGCTAAGAAAATAATTCTCTTTTTACATGCTTTTTCATACATTTGTATTAGTTTAAGAATTTTTAGATTATAAAAAATATATAACCTTTTTTAGAGCAAACATTAAGACACTTTTCTAATAAATAACCATTAACCATTAACCTAATTTGCTTTTTATTAATAAAAAAATTATTACTCTCACTAGTAAAAAATGTTTAACAAGTCCATGCATTATAGTGCAAGAAGCTTGTCTTTGTCAAAGCCACGACAGGAAGCTCATGTGGGTGACGTACTGTAAGTTTGACACAGTTTGTTCTGTCACCTGCTTATAATAAATTTAAGTGACAAAAAGGTTAAAAGGTATCAAAAAGAAGTTCCTGTCTTAGTCTGTTCTAATGTGGCATGGTGTAATCATGAGAAATGTGGACTCATCCGCTTTCTTGAGTATCACAGCCTAAAAAAAAAAAGCTAAATCGAAATGTTCAACCATGCCAACTCTATTCGCAACTAGTTCCTAACTAGACAGTCTCAATGGGTCCCAGTCTTAACGGTCTCATTTTGGAAATGTTCCTTGCGTTACCAGAGCAGTAGCATTAATGGGTGGGTTGAGGGGGTTGACTTAAGCCAGGTGCTCCAATTAGGCTGGCTGTGTTCCAGCACATACGGCTGCACTGCCGCCCGTCACCAGCGATCGGAGCGTTTTCCCTTCCGCAAACACACCTGCTGGAGCAAACTCAGCCTTCCATATGCTGCACTAGATCCATATTCAGATTTATTGAAAACAATAACAGTTGTGTTTGAAAATCAGTGACCTTGCATGACCTATACTGAATATTTCCTTTAATACATCTTTTCTTGAATAGATTCTGGGCTAATGTCGAAATCGTGTTCTCATCGTGAGTCTAATCATGTGTGCACATATAAGCCAGACATATGGCAATGTGATAGGGTAAATGTAACATATGATGGGGCAATGACTGATGCTGTGGTGGAGCATTATTGAAATAGAGAGTGGGAGAGAGAGATTAATGAATAGAGCGGACATATTCCTCAAGGACGTTGCTCCTGTCCCTCCATATGAAACAGATGTTGAGCCGGTGGAGGTAGAATGCCACAGGCGCGGCATGTTCCAGAAAAATCCAGCGTACAGATGCCTCTACCTGGGTCGTGCTGGTGTCAGCTGCCTCTCTCATTGAGCACCATCCTCGGGCCATGTGAGCCATCAGGGAATGATGGGAAAAACAGACCCACATTACTGAGACGCAGACAGTACCTTCACTGGGATGGTCAAGATATTATGCTGACTGGCAAAACTGACACATAAACACTAGCAAGAAAATAAATAATTATTTTTTTTCACCAAAATAGTTTAAAGGAATTTATATAAGCTTTAAAGTCAACTATAGTTACAAGCCATTATATAAGACTTCTGAAGCTTTGTGAGGACTAAAGGTCCACTAACAATGATTCTTTATATGAAGAATAATACAAAATAAACATGTTGACAAGTTTGCTTTTTATTTGAAGTTATCATTCAGTAGATCTTTATGATTCTTAGACTTCAAGAATCGTGCCTTTTTTGTTTCAATTCGAGTAGTAGAATGTACCCAATAATTACATACATATTGCCATGGAACTTATGTTGGCTTTGACTTTAATGTGACATATTTCTGGGTGAAACAGGATATTCAAGGAGAGAGAAAAAATAGGACTTGGGGGACTTTATCCTGAAACACCACTGACATCCACCTTTGAGGAGGTCAAGTTCACCCTCAAGAACATCATGGAGTTCCCAGTGGGAAAGGGGTTATTTTCTGTTACTGAATAAGCATTACTATTGTTGAGCAGTGATCATGAAAATAAAATGAAAAGCTACAATAATATCTAGCTAAACTAAATATCTATTTAAAAACCTATGTGGCAATTGGTTAAACATTCTGTCTTGGGCTTACACTCTTAAAGATAAAAGGTCTTTGTTGGCATCGATGGGTGCTTGAGGAACTTTTTGTGATTCTTTAATGTAAAAAGCTCTTTAAACTTAAAATGTTCTTTACACTGAGAAACATAAATGGTAAATTTAAGGAAAAGTGCCTTTGGGGATCCAGAAATAGTTCTACTGCATCACTTTAGGTACCAGTGATAGGTGATATAACCAAAAAGAAAGGTCATTTGAGAGTGAAGAACTTATAAACACTGATAAGCAGATAAATTATTCAGCATGTTTACAACAATTCAGTTTTGATTTCATGTCTGCTTTGAATAGCAGCGTGACGGTCTTCTAGTAACTCAATGCTCATATCATCCCCAGTGTCTTTGCACAGAATTGGCTGACCTTTTTTCCCATTTCTTTTTCTTTCGATGAAGGCGCATCAAAGGATTGTTTGGTTCAGTGCATCCGCTGTAGTTTGTTTTCAAACTACAAAATTTGAAAACCAACTTTTTTTCAGAGAAAAACAAAGCCACTCAAAAAAACGAAAGAGGCCCAGGTTTTAAAATACCCTGTGGATAGTCCAGTCGTTATTGTGACTACTGAAACTCTCAAAGAGCACGAAACAAGATTAAAGCTTATTTGCTCTTTGAAGTTTTTTTTTATTTGCTTCTTCTGTGTTTTCTTGCTCTTAACAACACAAGGTGTTTTTACACTTGGAATAAGGGGCGAATGACCCAAAACTGCCACAGCGAAAGGGCCTTTCTGTGGCGCTCCAGCTAATGAGGAGAGGGCCAATGATGGTATAGCCTTATCTTCACCTCAAAGCCTCCGCGCTTCACTCTGTCTAACACTTACTGCCGAGGAAGAAAAACAAAGCCTTACAAGGCTGGGATGCTTCTAAATGTGCCTTTTTCTTTTTTTCATAGAAAAAAAAAAATATCAATATACCAAATGAACACCACATTTTCTTTAAAAAATGAGCTCTGCAAACTCGGCGCGCAGTCAAAACCTTCAATTGAAGTCTTTTTGGGCTAAAGCACTACCTTAAAAAAAATCCTATTTTCAGTGTTCCTGATTAATCATATTTTTCTGGTTACACTTTGGCACATCTCCAGTCCTCCTCAGCCATTTTGTTTAGCGTATGGTATTCTCATCCTCTTAGATGCTTTCACAGGCTCTGCCTCGATGCGTTTCAATCCCGTTTGCCGTCGGGACGTTTTCCAGAGAGACACATTGCCCCCTAGTGGTGCCTGGAAGAAGTGTGACGGATTGATTGTGCAACCATCATGTTGACAACGCCTTGGTGCCATGCCAGCAGCTCAATAGGAGAGCCCTCATTCAGCATAAGATGCCAGACAATAGATTTCCCTGATTGGAGAGTGCTCTTCTTCGCTTGACAGTGGTTCACTGCGTGGTATTGAGTAGCTGTTTTTCCCCTTCTCAGAAGCAGGCCAATACACCAATCAATGATGCTAATTTTAATACTTGAACTCAGAAGATAACAGGTCTGCTTGTAGGACTAAAAATCGACCCACACCACTCATATTCAAAGGGGTAGACCTGTTCTCCCTAGAGACCTGACATATCCAAGAAATTGATGTATAGAGACAAGTATTGATGTATAAAAGTAATGATGTGGTCAGAATGTAATCAGAAACCTTTTTTTTTTTTTCTTCTTTCACTTTTCTATGAGGTGAGATGTAATGTACTTACACAAATTGGACATAATAAAGGGAAAAAGCAAAAAGTGTTGATCGGTGCATATTGTTATAATTAAAAAGGGTCAAATTCTCTTACTAGCGCTCAAGGACATTCAAGGGTGTAAAGATGGACCCGGGAGACTGGGCACAGCTAGGAGAGATGAGCAGGGATGCCTCGGGCAAAGCACAATCAAAGCAATCTCATTCCGGTTACATGTGTGTTAGAGATCATGACAGCAATACGGTGGGATAAAACCTTGTTTGGCTGATCTGTCAAAGTCCACTGTGATAATAAAGCCCTGTCAGTGCTATCTTATAAACAATTCATGTTGCATTTATGATAGATAGTGAAGTAGCAGACTGCAAGTAAATGGGGTGAATACACTGTTAATATTTAGGTGCACTGGGAGAAAAAAAAAACGTACTATTTTAAGTGATGTCGTCGTGCATTACGGTGGAATCTCTGAAACGGGTCAAAAGAAACCCAATTACAGAGATCTAATCTTTAACGTAGCTACTGAAGCGTTCTTAATATGCGCATGTTTGTGTGTGAGGGCTTGATAGGAGCTTAAAGAGCCTGACAAAGAAGAACTGCAATAAAGCTCCGGCTTTTCCAATAGATCATCCTGAGTGAATTTGCCAACATTACTCTTCCCGTTTCAAGGCTAGTAAATTAAAATTTATGCACACCTACTTTATCTTCCTTTACGTTCCCCATGAGGTGGCGAGGAGATATTCTCACCATAGGCAATATTCCCCTTCAGTAATTATATCAGTGTAGACTTCCTAATTAACATATGGCATACATGTTCAGAGTGTACGGGAATAATGCTCTCAGTTCTCCACTGCGTCTCCCACTGTGTGATATTTTCTCCGCTGACAGATATTCTGCATTGCTATTAATGTCAATCAAACACATTCTCTCTGTTCAGGCGGCACAAATGCCCACGAACAGGGGGCTCGGGCACACCAGACGTGTCGTGACATTCCCGCATCGTTGATGTATGAAAACAACAGCGGAGTGTTTGTGTGAAACGAGGTTAGCAAAACAGGGAGAAAGGCTGGGTTCTGTTTTAACAAAGTGGTCTGACAGAGGAGAGCTGCTTGCACACATAGACACATCCGCAAACACACACAAACGCTAACACCAGACAGGGCCCGAGGCGGTCCTGCTGCTCCAGGACCCCAACATCTGCTCTCTGGAATAATGCATGTTTCATTTCAGATGCTCCCTCTCTCTCTAAAATGGAGCGGTGATCTGCCTGTAATTCAAAGGCCACAGATCATGCGGTAAACTCTGCTCTGGTAGCCTCAATGCTGTCCTCGGGCGCTCTAAATCCAGCTACAGAGATGGAAGAGACTGGTACGCCATTTGTTTCCAGTGCACTGAGTAATGGCTGCCACTGGGCTCTGCCACAACGGCAGGCTGTTTCAGACAAGCCACACAAAGAAATCCTCGGGCTGGTGTGCACACACAAATGTACATGTACACAAACCAATTAACAGAAAGCCCTCTAGCCTGTATGTATTTTAAGCTTACACTATGCACTGTAAATGGAGATTGAGATTTGCGAGTTTTTTTACAGATTGCTTTAATAACGCCTTAATTGCTAAATATCATTAAGTAGAATATGAGCTAGGTGCATTGTGACACAATATATATTACACAAAAAGTCAGTTCCGTTCTTTGCATTCAATTGGCTGAGTTCAGTGAGAGCGGATAAACATGTAGTCCAACAGTACTGAAAAGTTTGTAAAGTACAATTTATCAGTTTATCTATATGAATTTGTACATAGAATATTGCCTTATACACAGTATTAGAAATTTGTAGAGTAATTTATATATTTTATTTGTGTGTGAGTAAATGTGACCCTGGCCACAAAACCAGTCATGTGTACATGGAAATGTCCAACAATGCATTGTATGGGTCAAATTTGTATATTTGTAAAGATCATGTGATGTGAATATATTTTGTATATGTCCTAATGTAAATATATCCTTTAACTTACTGCATTGCTAAGAAATTCTTTACACATCTTTAAAGGCAATTCTCTGTGTGTGTGTGTGTGTGTGTGTGTGTGTGTGTGTGTGGTTGTTTGGTTTTTGCATCCTCAGATTCCTGATATTCCAATGGTTGTATCCTAACATTATGATACATATTTATTAAGCTTTCAGACAATGTATACATTTTAATTGACCCTAATGCCTGGTGAGGTGTTATGAATTGTGATGTTATATAATAATACCAACAAATGCAACTCATTATATTCCCAATATAAATTTTAAAAGAGACAGAAATGTTTGTTTGTGAAAGTATTTTTCTTTGTTTTGGGGGAGATATATATTGCATCAGAATCCTTTACTATAGATCAGAGGTGAAAATTGTATTATTTGTTTATTATGCAACAATATTTTCTGTAATAGTTTTTATAAGTAAGCATTGCTATACAATAGGCACATCTGGTAAATTTTACAATGGAAAGTTCATTTGTTTATTGTGTTGATAGCGACGTATAAAGTACAAATCAAGTCAGTTTCAGACCACACAGTGTTCTGCAGGTCAACATGCCCGGCTTACCCCATTTCGAAATGGGGCTGAAATGTTTTGTGCTCGTACGGTGATTTCTATAGAACTGACTGGATTTCATGTGTGACAATTCACTTAACAAATGTGATGTGACCGCACCTTTACTGAAAATTAACTTGTTCGTTGAACTGTAGTTTAAAATCAATATCACACTCAATTACTATTCTGAATAGCTGCACAGCTTTAATTAACTATGGCTCCGTGCCATGACTATGCATTTGGAAAACATCACTCTTGTGCTCCTGCTCAAACAGTACGAAAAAAAAAGCGACGGCTAAACAATAATCTTTTAATGGTAACAGCCTTCAAATGTTGCAAACCTGAAATCAGCCAAAAATATATAAATAAATAAAAATCAGAAACATCCTTTAATATGAAATCGTACAAACAAATCGAGTTTTGGGAAAGAATTGCTGGTCTAGCTCATCAGTGTGCCAAAGCATAAACAAAAGATCCGTATGTACACAGAAAAACGGATGTGATCGTAATACAGGAGATGGTTTGGGAAGTGTATTGAGAGCCTTGTCTTTTGGCTGATTGATTTTGCTGATGTTTGAACACAATACAGTCTTATCATGGCCGAGCGGGCGGCTTTCCTGACAGCTTACGGCTTGTTGGTGCATTCGCCTCAAAGAAAGTAATTTAGTAACATCAGCCTGAAACAGACTTGTTTACACTATCTCCTCTCCTCCTTTCACGGGGAGTCCATATACCATTTGTGAGGCGCATTAACACCCGCCAAGTGCACAATCACTTGGAAATTGAGGCAACTGCTCACGAATAATGCCTGAGCTTGACTGAGGGCTGTATAATAAATGACTGAGTCTCGTGGCACTTTTCAGTGGACATCCACACAGTCACCATTAGTTTCCTAAGTGCTCTTTTCCCTGCACTTCTAAATTGATTGAAACAAAATGTCACAATTATGCCCTGTAGCTCAAGCTTTAATTATTCATCAATTAGCGTTTTCTCCACCCTCCCCCCCTTCTTTTTTTCTGAACTGATTTTTCATTCAGTTTGCAGAGATGTATGGTTCCCCTGCTGTTAACCAGTCCAAAGTCATTAGTTTCTGGCTTTGCAATTAAACCTGCTGCATTATTCATCAGGCCCAACTCGGTAGACTCTGCTCTGAGCTCAGGAGGCCTGCATGAGAAATTAATTTGGAGAGATGAAGTTTCCTCTCAGGTTAGAACAGATGTCATTGGCCCAAACAGAGGGTAGGTATGGAGTGCTTTTATTGTAGGGAATTATAATGGCAAGCGTAAAGCCAGACTATAGAAAGGGGAAAAATGAGAATGGATGAAAAAGTACTTTTAAAATGAACTCAGGAGGAAATGTATAATGACTACATATAATAGACGTCATATCGTGCACTTAAAAATGATTCAAATAAGTCATTTTATTTCACTTTAACATGAAAATCGTTTTAAATTTTTTTGTATAAAGGATAGAGCAGTGCATGTCATTTGAGACTAATACACATTGCATTATTGGTAGATTCATATAATACTTTGCCAGATCAAATTTAGTCAGTGATCAAATGTTGCCATCTGCTGGTGTATCGCAAAAACATCAACAATTCATTCTTTATAATAAACAGAGATTTAAAAAATTCCAATGATGAGTCGAGGGGTTAATATGATGCATTTTTTATTTATAATCGTACAAGCCCATAGTAATGATGGTCATCTCTATTGAAGCAGTTGTAGGAACACAGCAGAACTCTGACTGGAACAGACTGAGAGCTTTTCATTCCCATGTGCTGTTCAAAGACAAAAGAACAGACCACGATTACTAATATTCCCTCGTACTTTTATTGACATGCAATGTGTATCAAACAGAAAAAAAAGTAGTAACGTATCGGCATTGTTGTTTTGGCTAATATTTACTAATCCGGGGCATTAAGTTAAATTGTGGCCCTGTTGATTTTGATTCAAATACCAAATGTTGTCTGTGTGCACGAAGCATATTAAACACCCATCATGCAAGTGTAATTCAGCAGGGTCAAACCATTAAACTTTCATCAAACATCTTGAGCAAAGCCAGGCCTGCCAATTTTCAACTTTAGCACTATTTGTGTGCTTTGACTGCCACAGGCACTGAATGCTGAACACTGCCGTTATGCAGAATGAGCTGGTACCTTCCTGGTGTTGATGAACTGCACACACTCCAGCCAGGTGGTGAGGAAGGGCTGTGAGCACAGAGCACACTGGCCCCAGTGAGACAGCATGTCCTGCATCTCTGGGTATGCTGGCAGAGCTCTGGACACCACTGACAACTTATAAGTGCTCTGCTGGAGGATCAGCCTGGCTGAGAGCTCCTGAACACATTCAACTACAGTCAGCAAAGTTAGAGTTAAAACTAACCATTTTAGGATTCTAGTGACTTCAGATAGTTTTCCCACTACCACTAATATCTCTAGCAGAATACTATAACAAGACAACAATCAGATTTGTGCAGATAAGTGCAAAATTAACTACTAATTGTAATTAATTAATCGAATGTTATATATATATATATATATATATATATATATAGTATATACAGTAAAAAGTTACCTTTAATGACAAGACTTCTTTCTCTTGAATGGACTCCATTAGTGTAAATGGGACTAAACTGTTTCCTTCAAAGAACAGTTCCTCCAATGTAAGAAACTGAAACTAAAAATGAAAGAGAGAGAGGGGGAAACATTTTTGAAATATTAAAAAAATATTTTATAGTATGAGTTTGGGAACAAAAGTTGACATTAATCATATAAAGCCTTATGATACCCAAAGGCCTATAAATGATCAAACTGATCAAAACTTTGTTTTGCTTTCATAAGATTATTCTTTTAGCACATTTTATATTGTTAGAGCTATTTCAAGGTGAACACATGACTAAAACATCTTCATTTTTACTTGATTTAATGTACTTTTAACTTTACTTTGAATATATAATTAATAGAACAGATATTTAATCATAAAACTAAGCATTTTATTGTCATCTTCTTAAGATTGAGAAATAGTGACAACTGATATTTCCATGTATTTTAATGCAAGTAGTCTGCTATACTATTAAAGAATATCAAAAAGCCTAATGTTATTTTGTGTTTGTTTTCATTACTATTGTCTATTATCCTTTATCAGTCTTCACAGGATTACTATTAATCACAGATTTTTAAAGGGGCTGAAGTCCCACTAATTAACATTTAGAACATCTATATATTAATTTGTTAAAAAAATAATAATATATATATATATATACACACATCTTTGACCCTCTATCAATTGCATAATTGTTCTATAACTGCTACAGTATCTGCTTCTTTAAAAAACACTAGATTTCTTTTTTCTACTCTATATACTTGTTTTCTAACAAAAACAAAAACAAAAAAAACACTTACTGCATGTATTGTATTAGCCTAAATGAGACTTGTCATAGTGCTTGCATGTTGTTGTTCTTTTGTTGGTTTTGATAGCTTCTGTCTTTATTTGTAAATCGCTTTGGATAAAAGCGTCTGCTAAATGACTAAAACGTAAATATTTCAGTATATTCATCTTATTTGATCAAATACATACACACTGACAATTATTAGTAAATGACTAAAACATTTAAATAAAAAGCTCAAATGGCCAGCAGATTATCCAACTTACACCAACTGGTAACACAGATAAACAGTTTCCAGCAACATCCAAGATCTTCAAATTTTTCCATCCAAGAGTGCCCTGAGCAAGGAACAAACACTTAAGAAACTAATATGCATAAAAATTGAGTCAAGTGTGATGATAGTCGTCTGTCTTGCCTCTGGAAGTTCTGTCAGGTTGTTCCGGGCCAAGTACAATTTCCTCAGCTGTGGTAAATTGTATAACTCCGATGGTATTTGAGTCAGTTTATTATTAGTGAAGTTAATCTCAGTCAAACTCTTCATTAAGCCCAGTTCAGCTGGAATCTGCTGCAAACCGTTGTTTGTGACACTGATGCTTTTTAGACTGCACAGCCTGCAGATCAAATAAAACATCTCAAAAATCAGAATCACATAAAAGCTTCAAGACTTTAGTCATCTCACCTCTTTATGTCTGCAGCAATGACCTCGATTCTATTGTAGTTCAGATTGAGAAGCTCAAGGTTTGGTAGACCCTCTGCAAATACAATACAATCAAGTACTGACCCAGTTCAATAACATAAACCTGAATAAGAAAGTTTGATCTTACCCAGCACGTCTGGTGGCAAATGGCTGATTTTGTTTCCATATAAATAAAGTTTATTTAGACATCTGAGGTGTTTTAACACAGGTGGGATCTCCTCAAGAACGTTGTTTCCTAGGTTGAGCTCTGTCAACTATAAAAATTTTATAAAAAAAGACTTGCAGTTTCTTGCTTCCCGTGTTTTATTGTTTGACTAACTTCTTTTCTTCTGTGTAAAGTATGATTCATATGCTATTTTGGGCTCTATCATAGAATAACTTAGTGTAAAGAATATAAAAGATAACCAAGATACAGATAAAACGAACTCACCTTCTGCAAACACATCAGTTCAGACGGAAGACTCAACAGATAATTGTTATTTAACTTTAATACAACAATCCATGTCAGCCTCCCAAAAACCTCTGGAATATGTGTAATTTTCCTAGAGCTCCAATTAAGTGACTTTGATGTCGTTTTTAATGCTTTGATTATTAAATCGTTTTCCATTTGACTCTTCACGCGCATCGTCACCTTGGAACTTTTCCCATGTTTCCATGGAGATGTAACGCAGTGGTGCTGCTAACAGAAGCCGCTGGCGCCGCCTGGCGGAATAACACGACAATCGCATTCATCACTACACTGACTGCGAAGACAAGAAAATCTACTAGATGTTTCACACGTTACTCGTTTAACGTACAAAACAGGACCTGAAACTTTTTTTTAAATATTCCTTTTCAACAATTGTGAAAGGTGAAAGGTTGTTAACCTGTAGAAAATATTATATAAATTCAAAATTTCAAAACAAACTAAATATTGCATGATTTTCTTTAATGCTATTTGTGCAATTATAATGTCTAATGACTATTAAATCATCTGATATGTGAGTGGTTTTAAGCAAAAACCTTTAATAAACAAAACAGGCTATTTACTTAACATCAAGTGTCTAAATGTTAGAGTCATTTATAATAAATATTTTCTTTTATACAACAATGTGAATATCCATTGAGTAGACTGTGTCAATATTGTGGAGTGATACGATTGTAAAAGTTTAGTCTAAACTATGTTTTTTAAAGTGTATGACTATTTCATATGATACTATTTAACATGGAAGCTTTTCATTGGCGTTATAACGGCGTTAACATGACCACCTTAGAGCACCTCAGAGCAAATGACTTCTTCAAAAATAACACAAAGCACATAGCAGTTTATTCATAAATAACACCGGCAAGCATGGACCGTTACATGGAGCTTGTCCACTGCGATTGAAGTCACCAGCATGTGTTATCTCATCTTCCTCTGTGAGCATCCTGACCGAATCCGCTGATCATAGCAAAACGGAATGAAATGACAGAAGGTCCACTTCTACAGGCTAACTATGCACAGATGCATATTTTAATGCGTGTCAGTGATAGGTCAGCCCTCTTCGTCGTTTGCCAAATCTTTAAGAGGCTCCACAGAGTTGTAGTGTTCACCAAGTCCATAAGCATGCCTCATATACCTGCAAGAGACAGTGAAATGCGTTTTAGTTCAGCAGCAGTACAGAAACTTTATTTTTTAAATCAATTAATATGCTCAGTTATTTACACAAGAGTGATTGGTGGCTTGTCATATTCTTCACCAATAATAATCGAGGGGGACTCTGCCTGAATCACTTCTAACGGTAGCTGAAGGACCTGTGAAAGAGCTTTTAACTGTCATGGAAAAAATATAAAGAGCATTGTTAATAAAAATATATATATATGTATTGGATCATGACTTTGAATGTGCAATTATAATGCCATATTATCTTATATTCATACCTCTAATTGTCCTCCCCAAGCAGCTGTGTCTGCAACATCACTGCAGTATTTCTCAAACTCATCTAGAAGCAAAAAGAAAAACAATAAAATCAATAAAACAACAAGCATTCAGCTTAATGAAATACTTCTGCGCATATGCATTCAAAACTTTAGTGTTTTCATCTTTGGAGAGTATTAAACAAATCAGTATTTTGGAACGATTTCTAAAGGATCACGTGACACTGAAAGAAGAGTAATGATTGTTGAAAGTTTACCTTTTAAAGGAATAAATTACATTTTAAATCATAAAAATACTGACTAGATATGTCAACTTATTCTAGTAACACTAAACCTACCATAACAGTCTAGAGTTAGTAGACATTGTTTGCAAATTAATGAGAATTAGTTGACATGTAGCTGACATGTTGTTACAAAGTTACTAGAATAGTAAGTATTTAGTATGTCTAAAGTGATCTATCAAAATTAAGTGTAACCTATCATTTTTAACTGTATTTCAATCATATTCTGGTGTATGGCAGACAGTAAGGCATTAACCTGCAGTGTACATGTCTCCTGACTTGGGGTCAGTGAGGAATGGCAGGAAGTCGTCTGCATGACTCCTCATGTAATGAGCAGTTTGAGCCCGAAGCTCTTTAAGGCTGAGAGGGGCTCCTCGCTCCGTCAGCTGATCCTCCACAGCGCGATACATGCAGTGACCATCAGAGGAGATCTCCTTGATCTGCAGGTGTCTCTCCATCAGTTTCTGTCTCAGCTTCAGACCCTCCTGATGACGGGAGCCGGTGAGATTCTCCACTTCTGCCTCAGCGATCCGAGTCTCCCGCTCCTTCTCAAGAGCTGCCTTTTTGTCCTAAATGCATACATCAAATCCTTAATGAAAGAGACTTTTGTCTACAGCCACCAAAATGGAAAAGAACTTACCCGTCTCTTCTGAGCTTTAGATGTCCGAGCTTGCTTGCTTGAATCTGTTTGTTTCTCATCATTTGCCAAACTGGCGGAATCCATTGCATTTGAAACCTCCTCCACCTAAGACCAACCCATGATATGAGTATAATTGAGCTGCACTCATATGTATCTAGGTAGAAACAACTAACATAATCCGACTTACTGAGGAAGAGTTCTGAAGTAGTTTGAGCTCATTTTCATGTTTTTGAGTGAGTTCGGTCTCTAGTTTGGCGATGTCTTCAGTAAGCTGTTTCCTCCTCTTTTTGTCATTTTTGGGAACAGCATTTTTCATACTTTGTATTTTTGCTATGACACAGACATCTATATTTAGTGTGCACTATAGAAGTTTTTTGTTTCGTTTTATAATCCTAGTCTCATACATATTTATAGATTTATTTTAATTTAAAGGTAGTGACATGTCTCACCTTGCAGGTCTTTCTTTTCCTTGCGATGCTGTTTGGCTAACAGCTCCTCTGCTGTCTCCACTTCTTCCTCCATGACAAAATTAACCAAATATTCAGAAAAATAAAATGGTTACTAAGCGGACCTAAAAGATAAATATTGTATTCATTTCTATCAGTTTGAGTTACTGCTCTGCAAGAACTGAACTGTGGTTCCAGCTCAACGAAATCAATTCATTCTCAATCCAATTGATCTATTCTGCAAGTCAAGCGCATGGATTCAGTGGGAACACAGAAACCGAGCACATCCGGGAATGCGACATTTCAAAATAAAAGTCTTAGATACTTAGACAGTTTTTTTATTTTTTTATTATTATTTTTTACTATTTTAATTTAATAGTATAAAATGACACAATGAATAAACAGCAAATTGCCCTAATTTAACACCATAATTTACACAGCGCCTTAAAAACAGTGTCGTATTATTTTGAAACAATTGTCAAGTGGCAAGAGTGTTGCCACCACCGCTTATTATAGGAAGCGGCCGTATCTTTTTTCTTAATTTAACTTAAAATGAAATAAAAAATAAGTAGTCGTGGATCGCGGTTTTGGGGGCTCAATTCCAGGATGTTACCGTATTTTGAGTTTGCAAGTGTTGGCTCCGTGGCACAACACGATTAACAACTAGTAGCTTTTATATCCGCTTTATCGAGCAAGAATATATCATCATTAGTGCTTTTTGAATCCTTACAATGTCCAACGTTGCGTAAAAAAAACTTTGCACGTTTTGTTTTGGTTGGTCGTCTCTTTTTGAGGATTTTTTTATTATACTGAGTGGCATGTTTTCCAAGTGAAATCTGGCAACACTGTGAGACCGAGCTAATCGAAAATGTTCGTTCTCACGGCGACTGATCGACACACTTAATGTGATTACAATGTCTGACCTGCAGTTCAGATTGACAGTTTTAGCCTACTGGCTTTAACACCGCAGATTCATTGAAATAAGGGACCCTTTGTAGTAGAAGCGAGGTTTCTGCAGCCTCGCGGGAAATGTTGGGAAGCCAAGGGATTCAACCTGTCACGCTAGTCTTCAATAACTCCAAGAACTGCTTTCTTCAGCTGTCATCAAACTTCGCCACTCATCTCTGTCTACATGAGGTTTGTATACAGCTAGCTGCTTCATAATATATGCATGTCGTTTACTAACCTAACGTTATCTGTAATATGTATAAGTGCTGAAAGTTTTGAGTCATGTAACACTAATGTGATGTCAGAACCAGATCCTGGAGCTGTCATGGGGTGTTACTGCACCCGTGTTCCTCAGCTGGATCAGGTCCAGGTCTTCAGATCCAGAGGACAGAGTTGAGATCAGCAGACAACTTGGAGAGAAACTTGGGCTCAAGGAGGGAGAACAGGTTTGTGTCAATATCGTCAATGCAAATCAATGCCAACATTGTTCTCAAAATAGGATCTTTCTTCCCGGAATGATTTAAAACACGATAAAACATCCATTAAGATGAACAAAACAAGAATCTGTTAACTTGTTTAAATGTAGTTTTCATCTTGAGAAAAATGTATTTATGAGGAAGGCTCATTTTAAAAATGGGGCACAAAGGCTGAGAAGCATTGCAGCAGATGCATGTAATGTGTTGTAGGGGTATCTGCGGCCGTGTCATCAGGTGCAGTCAGTGCAGCAGGTGTTCGTAGAGCCTCTGTCTCCGGATGACTGGGAGATCCTGGTGAGTTCACGATGGCATCATTTACCTCCTTCTTCAATCTGTAGGAAAAGTTTAGCTGATATACACTAGTCAGCATTTGAAGTGGATCGAAATCTTTTTTTTATCCAAGTTGTCCACCTATCGTGAAGAATTATTTTATTTTACTTGCAAGCACGGCAGCTAAAAATGCATATTTAAAAATCTGAGAATCCCTCAGAGCAAAAAACATTGAATTAATGAGCTTGTATCTTATAAGAAAAAAAAACCCACTATATTTTATTATATTTGGGCCCTTCTTTTTTGATGCACTACCTGAATGGTTAACCAATTTGTATATTAATTGTGTTTATTTTTCCTTTCTCTTACTTTCTTGCTTTATTTAAGTTTTTATTATATTTTTGGGTTTTTTCTTTCTTTACCTTTTTTGCTGTAAAAAAAAAGAAAAAGAAAAAGAAAAAAAAATATTCTGAAATATTCTTTTGCACATTACATAATTGCATGTGTATTTCCAATAAACATATAATTAAAAAAAAAAAGAAAGAAAAGAAAAAAGAAAGAAAGAAAGAAAAACCTAAAAGTGTTCTTGTCTTTTTTTTTTTTTTTTTGGATTCACTTCAAATGTTGACTACTGCAAAGTGAAATATGTCCATTAAAATTGCTGTATCCAAGTTCCCAATGTTGTTATGATTTTCTTCTCTTTCATATTCATTTATACAGTACATGTGTGAGTTATTCTTTATGATTCTTTTATTATCATTCTTTATTATATTCATATTACTGTTTTCTGTTTCTCATATACTCAAGTATTATACACTTATTCTTTTTCATCATTATCAATTCCATACTCATATTCTGTTGACGTTGAGTTGTAGGTGTAAAGGTACATTTTATGATTATAAGTGTTTTAAGGATGATGGAAACTTATTTTCAGCATCAAAAAAAGATGTTATGGAAGGAGGTTTTACTAAATTTGTGTTCTCAATTGACTAATTGTACTTTTCCAAGAGCTGGAATGTGCTAAATGATATTTAAGGATTGCTAAGATCTACTTTTTCTAAAGGTCTTTTGACTTTTGAAGATTATTATACTTAGATTTTAGATTACTCTATTAAATTCTTAGCAGAATATACTCCATTATTAGCCTGGCCTCCGCGACTATAAAGCTCATAGGAGCTTAGTCTGGCCAAGCTGCCTTACTACCCGCCTTCTGGGAGGCGGGCTTAACGTGCGTCCATCAGATGCGTCTGTATACTACTGGACGAATCTACAACCAATCAGAACACTCATTCCGATGATGTATACGTAGCGATGAAACCTGAAGCCACCGTAACCAATTGTAGCTAGCTTCATTAAAGCAGTAGGAAAATGTCTTTACTAACTTTAATTACTTCTGCTCCATTTTCACATAAAAGCTGTCATGAAAATGTCTCAAAACAGTAGCAACAGCAGAGTCAAACGATTGTTGCTGCTCGGTACACGCCATGTTTGAAAACCGGTATAGTCGCAGAACTGCTGCGTCATCGCGTAACAGTCGTGCAGGGGGAGCTCGTTTCTCATTGGTTCACACTTTTTTGGGAATCTGAAATGCTCTAAAACTGCAGCTTGGCCAGACTAACTTTGCTCGTGAAATAGAATGTAGCGTCACAGGAAGTATGGGCGGGCCCAGGCTACTCCGTTATAGCATTTTTTCCATTATTATTATCATTTGTATTTTTTATTTGAGAACACAACTGGTTACAGAATTAAAATACGTTGAGGATGTCTTTTTGGTGTAATTTCTGATTGAACTTTGTTTTAGGAGCTGCACAGCATGACTCTGGAGCAGCGACTCCTGGATCAGATCCGAGTGGTCTTCAGTGAGGGTGTTTTTCCTATTTGGGTGGACCAGCACACTGTCATCTATATCAGGATAGGTCAGTTAGCCCTATTTTTCAAAGCCATGCAATACAGGTTTTGTTGTTGGGTATGAACTGATCTTTTTACAGTAATGATTCTTTGTTTTTTTAGCCTCCCTCTCTCCATCTGTTCCATTTGGCCGACTGGAGCAGTTCACTGAGCTTGTTGTTTCCCCAAAACTACACCCAGGAGGTGAAAAATTACTCCACACTCGATCAGAAGAGCCAAGCCAATATCTACAACACCAGAACATTGATGTCACATCTTCCTCCAGCTCAGTCCTCCATCAGGATCCCCTCAGCGATCATCTGGAGAGTCAGAATGAAGTCCGTTGGGGAGGAATAGCTGATCTGAAAAGCCTGGTTAGATACCTGTTTACAAGAGGGTTTGAGCCTGCAAAGGAGAATATTGCAGTTCCCACGATTCCCACCATCCTGAAAGACTGTATCCTTCGGACCTGTGGAGCCCTGCCTAGGTCTGTCAGCCATCTAGGCTCATGTCATGGAGATGTCCATATACTGCCATGGAACCTGCAAGAGAGCTGGAATCCAGGGCAGTCCGCACTTACATACGGCAGGCTTTCAAAGATCCTTTCTCCTAAAGAACTCAGGGAGAAGGTCAAGCAGGCCATGGAGAAGAAGAAGATCAGAGACGAAGCTCACGAATGGAACGAGACAGAGGAACATAAAGAAAATGCTGTTGTGGTCAGAATGCTTTGTCACAATATAAAAAGGCTGCAGGAGGACCAGAAATTCAGTAAATGTGAAGAAATTTACTCTGGGAGAGTTTGGGTAAGTTGTTCCATTCAAGCTCTGTTATAATGTTTCATAGAAATATTCTTTATCACCATAATTTCTTGGGATGGGACCTTTTCACTCTGGTCAAAACACCATAGTAATGTGAAAAAATAGCAACCATCTGACAATGCCCTGTTAAAATTATTTTTAATGTATTTAAATTATTATTTCAAAATATTAAATATTTATAAATAGGTTGGCACGAATGGCCTTGTAGGTAGTGTGCTGAATTGTAGCTCCATTTCACCCACTTCACTTCCGGTCAACCTATAGTGTCCTATTTAAATAAAGGCAAAAAAAAAAGAAAAAATTTAAAATTATAAAGCAACTCCCCCCATATAAGTTGGGTATTTTTACATTAGCTTCAGATTACCATTTCCTACTATTTTAATTTAATTACACTGTTCTTTAGCAAATCTATGAATATCCACATGCAGATAAAGATGCAGAAAATCAATACCAAATTGGTACTTATCCTATATGATTTTCAATTAACTTGTACCAGTTGTATTTAAATGTTTACATTAAAATATTAAAGATAAATGATATCTTCAATCCATTAATACTGGTTCTGTTTACCCTGAGCGAGTTATCGCTGCTCTCTCTGCTCTCATCCATGCTCGGCTGCAGGATGCACAGGGTGTTCTTGCCCAGAACAGAGCCATACGGCCAATCCACACTGTATGCTTACCGTCAGTCATCTTATAGAC
>JAUCMU010000039.1:8696611-8706865 GCA_032275025.1 Enteromius treurensis
GTGCACGTTGGATGGGTTAAATGCAGAGCACAAATTCCAAGTATGGGTTACCATACCTGGCCACAAGTCACTTCACTTTCTTTTCACTTTTTTCAAGATGCCATATTTCATTTCCATTTGTGATATAAATTGGTTTACATGTGTCCTCTATTCTTATTAGAGATTTTGTTTAATGTGCTTTATACAATATGTGTGGCGTATTGAACTACAAATATGTAAAGCATCTTATTTATATGTCATTCTTCATTTCATTTTTGTCTCAAACTGACTTAGTGGAGTGGTGAGTCTTTATTATTTATTTATTTAATTTATTTATTTTTTAAATTTACTTATTTATTTATTTTTGGATTGGTTTGAAATATATTGTATAATATATATATATATATATATATATATATATTTGTTCAGCTAGTATTTGATATTCAGTGGGATGAATATCCCAGTATAAATGCTGCTATTTTTCATTTACAGTACATCTATCTTTTTTAGAGTTTTTTATTTTATTTTATTTTTTTATAATATTGTCAGCATTACAGTAAGAGAAAGTTACAGAAAACCAGCACAAAAAAAAAATACTATTACTACTACTACTACTACTGGTAGTACTAGTAGTAATAACAAGTCATTTAAAATGTCTTGCTAACAAAATAAAAATAATAAAAAATATTTCATTCATATCACCCAACCCTTGAAATCATACCAAGAACCTGGCTGACAAATTCACATAAAAACATTTATAGTGTCAAAATCTGACAGATTGACTGCTGGCATCTCTGCCATCTGGGCATGTCTGATGAGGTGACCTGTTATGATGTGCAAAGCAGAGTGCGCCGGATATTCTGTTAAAGGGAAATATGTCAAACTAATTTGATAAAACAGCTCTGAATGTTCTGAGCTTAGCTGAGCTTCGAATGCTTTGAACTATGAAATTATAATTATATTATATTATATAGAGACAAACTGCTTTAGCAAAATAAATAAATATGTCAAACAATATTGGCTCACTGTTCATGAATTTTCTCTTGCAGCTAATTTGATTGAGTCCTGATTTAATTTTTGGTTTTTGAAATTAAAAAGAGCCTTTTTTTTTTTATTGCACCCATACATATGTTGTATATGCATCGCAATGTCTTGCATGAAAACTCACGATGAAGCCCAGCTTTTTGTAGTCTCTGGTGTACATGGACTTGCGCTTCTCAATGCTGCCACTGTTGTTAGACTCACACTCAACGTCAAAAGCGATTCTGCGTAGCTCGAAGATGATGTCCCTCTGAGCCTTTACAAACACAACAAAAGGCCAAAAATAGTTACATGTTTTTCATATCACTCTCTTTCTTTCTCAAAGACTTTTGCACAGGGACCAATTCTCATTAACTAGTCTCTTATTAGCATGCCTATTATTAACACATTGGTATAATGTATAATAAATAGAACTGAACAGTTAAACAACTGTAGACAGAGGCTCACCTGGTCTTGAGGATCCATCTTTGTCATCATGCGATCCTCCAAAAGGTTAAAGGTCAAAACTTGAAGCACATATAACTGGTGTGCCATTTCATCATTTATGGGTTTGTTACTTCTGATCACATTCTGAAAACAAGAGAGAAAGAGACTGTTAAACAGATGGAAAAGACTATGCTTTCCTTTTCTATAACCTCTCTTTCGTTTTATATTCAGCACATTGATCTGCATTCTATGTATAAAAGAAGCTACGTGAATAATAACACTATTATGACTACTACATATTACTTTCCCAGTCCTTCAAGAAAACAATATTTTCTGCTACAACTACATGACAGCGATACCAGAGAGAGATGTTTATGTTCAGGCTGGCAAACTGCCACACTGCTCGTACTATTTTCGTAGCATGTATACTGTGCACTTACGCTGAGGATGATTGAGCGCAGCTGCTTCTGTGCTAGAATGTGAGCCATCTCCTACAATCAAACAAAACATTGAGTCAGTCAACTTAGTTCTCACAGACTCATATTCAATAACCTCTTCGAAAGGTGTAGCTCTACAAGCACATGAAACATCTAGCAGTTAAATCACCTACAGAGGCTTCACCTCGACTAGAGAGCACTTACTGTAAGAGGACAATCAAGGATGTTCACACTGTCCTCATCAAACTACCGTTACGAGCACAGCGAGGGGAAGAAATAATGAGACAGAGAAAGAGCGAGAGAAAGCAGAGGCATTTTGTTAGTAGAACAGAAATGAGAGGTCAGCAAAACAGACCTGAAGAAACTGGAAATCGACATTTAGGATGTGAGGCAGTTACACGAGCCCGCTGTGACTCTTAAGTCACTCTTTCTTACTTAAAGCTGCTGTAAGCAATTTTTTCAATTCAACGCAAAAAAACGTCCAACTACCTGACAGATCACAAAAACAGGTGTCTGAAAGCACACAGCCCTGGGCTATGTAAACAGCTGGCATGTGAAGCACTCGGTCCAACTCGCTGTCTGTCAATCATTTCGAATGTTCAGGTTTTTGCTAGCGCTGGGTTTTCTGTCATATCTTTGGAGAGCGGGCTAATGGCTGAAGGAATGAGAACTGATATAACTCAGCGACTAGGTATAAAGAAAGTTAGCTATATGGCTAATGTTGCTTACAACAGCTGTATTAAACTTGCCAGTTTTTAGTTTCCCCACAAAACATTTTCCCTTCACTTACGATTATCAAAACAAGAACTACAACAAGGTATGTACAGTACACAAAAAGCAGACGAAAGGTCAGCAGTGTATAAAACACAGCTCCCATCGGACAACCTAGAAAATCTGTGCAAACTTAAACCTGTTATTGCCTTATGTAATAATTGCATGGATTCCTAATAAAATTACTGGATTTTGCCCATAAAATTCTGCAGGTAAGGGTGAAAATAAAGATTGTTGGTTCACACACTCCACTTAATTGGCTATCAAGAATAGCAGGCATTAAATATGGTTGGAAGCTGAAAGGAAATGAGCAGAATGAGCAGAAAAACACACACACACACATGTCGAACACTTACTTACTCAAATAGACACTCATAAAGGAATTAAGCAGCATATTTGCATAACTTTCACAAATTGAACTTATTGATCTGCATTCTAAGTACCAGGCTTCCAGCATTAAGTCATTTTTATGTTCCCACTAATACTAAAATGCTGCATGAGTGGACAGAGTTGCCTGAATGCCTAATTGAATGCTGAATGCTATTGACAGTCACAGCTTGTTAGAACAAAAATGTAGACAAACATGGAAGTGATTGACTTGACATTTTCTCACGTCTTGCTTGATGAAGACACGGTGTCATTATTTAGTCCAGACCACAACAAACAAATGGGGAAAAAAGCAGGGTTTGTGTGTGTGTGCTGTACCTGTCTCTTCTCCTCAGGGGCTTTGAGGAACAACGCATTAATCACTGCGATGGTGTAGGTCTGAATGTCCTGATCAGTCCTGTTCCCAGAGAGGAAAAAAAACAAAAACAAAGTTGCATTGGTAAAGCGCACCAAAAATTGTCATCGTTTCCAACAAAAGCATATAGTTACTAAGGTTTGTTAAGCATCAAAAGCTGGATGGCCAGAAATACATATTCAGACTTGGCTGCACTGGCTATATGGTCGAACAATGTGTGATTTTTGCATTCTTGCAGTCAATTAATGCTTTCATCATATTGAGAAAAGCAGCACTATCACTCTTCCAAAATGTATTGAAGTTGTGTTCCACAAAAAATAAAAAAGCAAGAGAAGTTTAAAATCGATCACTAAGTGACGTTTTTCATTTTTGACTCAACTTTCCCTGTAATGAATCTAAATGTGATAACTACAATTGCAAAAAGCTATCAATTATCCATACCCTTGTAGATGGGGAATGAGCTGGCCAATAGTGATTTCTTGAGCCACCTTCTGGTAGAGATCTTGACTGTTGAGCACCATTGATTCCAGGATGGCTAGAGACCTCTGAAGCACAGCAGTGTCCATGGAAGATTTACACACATAACTGGCAATCTGTGGATGAAGCGGCTTCGATTGGTTAGGATAGACAGAAATCTGGACATCAACTCAGTCACAGCCCCCTAACATCTGTATGATTATTATATATTCATATATGATGGGAAAAGCTTTTAACAATTTTTTTCCCCTTTGTATATACCATAAAAAGAAACATTTTTAAATAAATGAGTGCGGCAGGAATAATTTAAACCCCCCCAAAAATGAACATTTTAGCACTTATGGTTCAGTTGGTTTTTTAAATGTGATTTCGATTAAATGTCTGAAATAAGGTGTGTGGTTACACAAGCTCACGATACTTCCATGATTTATTGTACAATATAAAATGTATCAGTAACACCTTTAAAGATCTTACTTGTCTTTGAAAAAAGGA
Organism: Enteromius treurensis; assembly: GCA_032275025.1. NCBI lineage: Eukaryota > Metazoa > Chordata > Actinopteri > Cypriniformes > Cyprinidae > Enteromius > Enteromius treurensis. The sequence continues at coordinate 8,700,977 of JAUCMU010000039.1, forward strand.
CTACCTACTGTAAGTTGTCTGGGACAACTGAACTAGGAAATAAATCTACTTACTAGTAACTTTTACGGCACAGCTGTGTTCACTCTAATTGCACTCTTTCATCAAACTTTCAGGCAAAATGTATATAAATAAAGACAATCTCAAATCAGAACTCAATGGAAGTGACATTACAGTCTTGTGATCCTGGTGTAGCTCTTTTACAGCTAAGGTTTAGCTTTTTACCTATGGAATTTGTTTTTGGGTTACATAGCTATACTATTTTTTGTCAATCGTAACGATGAACAAAATGTGTAAGAATCATACTCTTTTGTTTGGTCACAGAACTTATATTCTGAGGGAACCGGTCCAAGTTCACCTACAAAAACACATCATCCCCTGCAGCGATCTATTTGATACCCTATTAATGGAAAATGCCAGCAACGTCTGAAAAGACTTCCACTGATACCCATGTGAACGCACCTTCTTGATAAAGGCCACGGAGAAGGTGTCCCAGGAGACAATGCCATGGTCCATGAGCTCCACGAAGGCCGTCAGTGTAAAGGAGAGGAGGTCACCAAAGCTAAAAAAAAGACAAGACAACAGCCACTAGCCACGTCTCTACCGCTCACCTGCACTGAAAGAGCAGCTAAGCCTCAGCTTTACAGAGCGATAGCGTACTGGTGCAGCTGAAGAACAGGAGGAGAGCTGATGATCCTGTCCTTCAGAAGAGCAGTGAATGCCAGAGAGTTTGGCAGCAGGAGTAGCAGTGGAATTACACTGGCAGACATGATCAGTGGCATCATGCAGCAGTTTGTTTTTGGGACATCACAGTTATGATGGCTGAACATACAAGGAATATTTAGGCTAAATACAACTAAAGAGATATTTCACTCAATAATGAACACTGTGATAATTTAAGCCCTCCTTCTGCTCCCAAACCTGAATGACTTTGTTTCTTTTGTGGAACACTGTTTAAATTAAGTCGAGCAAGTTTTATTGTCATTACAATGTGTTTGTGGAGACATAAACTAATTAAATGTTGTGTCTAAAGACCACAGTACTCTATATTTTAAGACATAAACCTACACATATCTTACCCAAGCAATCTAATTCGAAATACACTTTACATAAACGTTTTAATATACAGTAAACATAAGCTTTTGATTTATTGCATAAGTGTAATTTTAGCATTATTTATTTACTTTTAATAATTAATTAATTACTTTTAATATATTAGTATTGTATTTTAGATTGTAACAATATGAAAAAAATAAATATAATATTTAAATAATGCATTATATATATATATATATACATACATACATATATATTTTTTTATTTACACTAATTTTAGTACTTAAACTTATTTCATTTCAGTTTATTTCTAAACCATAATTTCTGTTAAGTTTTTTCTAATGTTTAGATTTTATTTTGACTTTTAATTGACAAAAATTGTATTATATCATTATGTTCCTCAAAAAGGTCATTCAATTTTGGATCAACATGGGAGTAAGTAAATGAGTTGAATTTCCATGTTTGGAATAAAAGCAAGCTGTGATTGCACAGGAAATAATTTTGTACCTCAATTTGAGGGGGAAAAAGTAACTCTATTGGGAAAAACTACTATCATGTCACTGATGCTGTTGATAATAGGGTAATTTATATTAAACCTCAAATATTCCTTTAAGTAATAAAACTTAATTACTTCAGAGTTCTGAGTAAATGAGACCTTAATTAAATCAGCTAGAGTCTAAAATAAAATATTTCTACGTTCAGATTTTTTAAATGAATAACACTGCCCCCTATCGTCACAAATACCTCAGTTCATGTCTTTTCGTTATTTCTCATCATAAAAATGCAGGTGGAACGACAGGTAAAACTTACAACATAAATAAATAAATAAACATTTCAGGCCAAGACGTCTCAAATGAACAAAAACATAAATAAAAAATATAACAATTTCTAAAAAACATAAAAGCCAGAGCCCTACATATGAAACAGAAAGGACTTAATAAAGTAGACTGCACTGAGCTTAGTGTTGAGTATTTGAGGGTAGCAGGGAGTTAATACAGCATAAGTTAGACCTCATATTAAAAGACATTAGTTTGACAGCAATTCATAAATGTACCACTGGGAGCATGAAGTATTTGCAGCTGGAATTGGGCAAAACCCTACAATTAATAACTATGGTGACATTGAGAGATGATGAAATTTCATGTTGATATTTTACATATATAATCAAGGAAACGTAATGTAAACGCAATGTACATGAAATGCGAGTTTAGCTGAGGTCACTGATTGTTAATGACAACCAATCATTTTAGAGGGATCCCAAGCAACAGAACTTTAAGCAACAAGCGGTTTTGATCAACTTTAAGAGGAATGGAGAGTATTACAATTACGGACAAGTGAACACATAATCTTGTCGATAAATAGAAAGAAAAAATATATGTTTCCCAAAGGTTAGTGCAAAGTTACCCCTAAAGCACCAATGTTGCCCAATACCACATGCAAAAGAAAGAAAGATGATTTGGTTACATGGAAATAACATCCAAATAAAACCATCAAATCATCAGAAAAAAATGGTAGTGACTGCAGCAGCAAAGTGTTCCCATCTCTTTGATTGGTTTTGAGCACTGAGGCCGTAGCCCAATCATGCAGATACTCGGCCCGGAGATTAGAGGGTAAGTGATAAGGGGGTTTCCAGCTTGAGGGGAGGGGCTTACCAGGGCTTCATAATCTTCTGTAGTTTCTGATACCGTCTGAAAAGATTTAAAAACTTTGATGTCAGGGAGACAGACACACACACTCAGGGTCCAAATATTCCTTTATGAACCCATTATGACAAATACATTAGGAAAATCTGTGAAAAACCAATTGTTAAGGTTTAAACCGAAATACAGAACATCTTAAACATCCAGTGAGGCATGAGCTGAGAGAAACACATTAAAAAAACCTTTCTGAGAGACACAAAGCATGCAAAGCAGAACATTGGGAGAAGACGACTGCAAACACACACGCGCATGCACGCACACACACACACTTTACACACATTTAATACACAACATGTGCTTTACTCCCTGTGGTGGTGTAAAGGATTACCAAAAGTATTTATTACAAATCATCATTCATTATATTGCATTCATTTATGGTTCTGTCAGCAGGGCTTAATACGCGGGTATGACTCATCATGTTTGGTCTTTAAAGCTAAGGCCCATTTCCTGTTTGTTGTATCACTTCTGAACCAATGACTTGCACTGTACTTTTAAAACCTATTTTATCTCATAGGTTACATTTGGGACCATACAATCTCAGAAAAACAAGGTTCAAAGCCTTCCACTGGGCCGGTACATTTTCAAAAAGTACAAATATGTACCATTTAGGCACTAAATATAAATGTAAATAAGGTGCAAAGGTGTACCTTTCGAAGTACCCCAGTGACAGCTTTGGTACCTTTTTTTCTTTCTGAGAATACAATTTGGTTTGCAGACTGAATGGGATGGTGATGCATTTTATGCAGTTGTCAACAACAAATGAAAGTTGTTTTCTTTTCTTTTCTTTTTTCAGTTTTTTTTTGAACAGGGCTGGTGTAAGTAGTCACGATCAGAGGTGGCTTTCCCCTTTAAAAAAGTTGACAAGTATCAACAAAACATGTAGAACTTGTCAAAAGGCTGAAACAACTATCACATTTGATGTGTATTGTGTTCGTTTGAATAATATTGATCTACGTATGCACTTGTACATATGCAAGAGGTACATCTGTGAAAACATTTTGAACCCATAACCTTATTATAAAATTTCAGATATCAAAGTACTGTTATATTAAGTGAGGGATAAGAAAGCACCATAAAAACAAATAAATATATTGCATTATTTAATGATTTATTCACAATTCATTATTATAGTATATTGTTGTTTCAAAATTAAAAAAAATAGCAACATGAATTTATATAGAAATATTTTGTAACCTTATGTTAGTTAGTTATCGCTGATTAAAAACATTACATTTTTTATGAAAAAAATCAATCTTACCGACCTTAAAATTTGAACAGTAGTTTATGATGTCACTGAAGACTTGAACATATAAAGCAAACCATGAATACACCATTAATAAATTCAACAAATAAACAATATATGCATCAATACGCATGAAATAAATAATTAGCCATGGAAACCTAACATGTAATAAATAAAGCAATAAATAATACCATGCCTCACTTTTAATCTACTATTTAATGCACTGATTCTGCTTCATTTAGATGCTAAGCAACAAACTGTAAAGCTTTTAAGTTCCAGTTGGATCTTTTTATCGATTTACTGTGCAAATATTGTTTCCTATGCCGATTACAATGACCAAAATTCAATCACAATTTAAAAAACATTTTTTTCACAGAGTGCTACAGCAGCACATGACCAACAGAGGGAGCTACTACACCACTGACTCTTTAACCCTTCAGCCGGCAACATTCATGCCCCATGATGTCAGAGTACTTGCTCCATACCCTCAAGAGTGCTGTCATGCTTAAGTCTTTTGAATAATCATGGCCTGGTCAGCGGCTAACAGGAATTCACGGCAAGAATGTGAGACAGTGTGTATTTGTGTGCATGTGCGTGTCCACTTGGATTCTCAACGGTATGAAAGGACTGCATAGAAACCCACACATAGGCTCTTTGAGGTCAGAAGCTGTTGACATAGAGCTGCTTTATATAAAACATATTTCCATGGTCAGCTCTCCACCAGTGTACAGAAATGTTTAAACACCTCGGCTGGCGGTGCAGAGCTCCGATAAGTAAAAATGCAGCTATTGATTCAGTGAAGTAAAACCAAGATCCCAACGGCAGCCTAATTTCACTCAACCGGTGAAGCACCAGAGGGAAATCACTTCGGCTCAAGCAAGAAAATTAATGTATTCAGATAAATATTCTACATGAAGTGTGGAAAGAGCCATTGGAGTAGTGCGACCTTGACAACTGAAGAAAGGACAGGCATAATTAGGTTCGCGTGTAACGGAAAACAAAGGCATGAGTCTGTCAAGTTCACCAACTGGAGAAGAAACATTCATTTTCCTCAATCAATTTCTTCCCTATACTGTTTCCTAGTAGCCAAGTTTGTGTTTCTTTAATGCATTATTATTGCTTGACTCGGCCTCTTAAGTGTGTTTTTCCAATCCTAGTTTTCTCCCTCCATGCTTCTGCACTTTGTCTCGCTACTAAAGCGGTTTGTGTCTGCTGGCAGAGCTCGGCCTTCTCGTGGGACCGTCCGTATAGGAGCTGAAAAAGCGCCAGCTCAGCAGATAGTCCATCTCCGCTTTAACCTTCAACTGAGATGGTCAAGCCACGCGGCTGCTTTAAATCACAGAGGAGACTGGAGGAGGGAGTGAATTGTATACACTTCATTTATTATTAATAGACCTGTGTCTGATATAAAATATCTGCAGTTTATTTGGATGGTGCATCTCAGATGTGATTGAGTTGGAAGGTGCACTGTGATCGAAACACTACAAAGTGTCCTCAATCACAACAGCACATGCTGTCAGACACGACACCGGCCGGTGCCTTCAGTGTTGTTTCTGTGAGCATTTTGTGTTTAATAACATTAAAGGATATCTAAGTGTTTAAGGAGAGTTGTGTTTGGGGGATCACTGTTGTGTTTTGATGTGATTAAAAGCATGTTTTATATTTGTTATTTGTGTTGTTGAGGACCTTGCACTTTGTTGTGTTTGATTTAAAGCGCAACGTTGGGTTGTGATTAAGGAGAAATTGTTTCATGTTTCATGGCATGTTGTGTTTAGGGCATGTCATTTTTTTGTTGCTGGGTTGTGTTTAAAGGCCATTATTACCCGGCTCTCTGGAATGCTTGATTCTGATTGGTCAGTTGAGACATTTGCAGGTTCGTTCTTTTCGAATAAT
>JAUCMU010000039.1:8713495-8723845 GCA_032275025.1 Enteromius treurensis
TTTTAATAGGACAATGTAAAAATGTGCACCCTAGTGTATACACCGAATAAAAATAGCGTTCCTTGAATCTACAAAAAACATGCAAGTATGCTTGCTTCAGCGTTGCCACCCCTCATAATTTAAATGCCACCCCCTTAATAATTTTCTAGATCCGCCCCTGGTTGCAACTATGTTTTACGGTTTATACTGCTATTTCCATACCATGTTAATACATGTATACTATGGCAATATCATGTTTTTGGGCATATACCATGACATTACCATGTTTGTAAACATTTACCATGCTATTGTCAAGTTTTAGGGTATGTACAACAGCAATACCATGTTTTAGGACAAGTACTATAGCACCATGCTTATGAACATATACGATGGCTAAGCTATATCTTGTTTTTGCACATATATCAATGTAATACCATGTTTTATGACATGTACCATGGTTTTCCCATATTTAAGGTCATATACAATTACAAAGTTTTGGGACATTATACAATAAATGTAAAATGAATGGAAATGTTACGCTCCTTACAGTAACATAACGTGGTTTCTTGTCCTGGCGCTGTGTCATAAAAACAGTAACAGCCATTACAAATGAGGCCTTTGTTGCATCCAGTAGGGTAATAATTACCGATTATAATGACTGGGTACTGTCTTGTTAGAAAAAACACTGAACACGCCCTAATATTTGTGTTGAACTGTTCGGGAACACAGCGACTCCAGAACATGGCGCCGGGAACAACACTACAGCAAGAAGAATAGCTCCGCCTTCTTTCTCTCCATAAAGTTTTTGGCGGTGTTATGAAAATAAACCCACACCGCGACGAGTGGTGTGTGTTTAATCGAGCCATTTTAGAAGTCATAACCTTATCTTAACTTAATATCTCTCTGGTTTTGAGACTTGGTCTTTGCAACTTTAGAGATCTTATCTAGGCACTAACAGCTTATAACACTTCGAAGAGAAAGGAACTTAAAATCATAAATCACCCCTTTATCAAATTATAGGCCACTCAGAAGCACAACTATAAACCAATCAGCCAACTCGTTTCATTAGTATTACTCAAAATTGTTGTAAACTGCACTGTAAAATGAACTGTAATGTAGCACGACCCACAAGAAAGCTTACACTGGTACACGATCAAACCAAGAGCCTGTTCATCCTTGCAGTCAAACAGAAACTAGCTTTATTAGATGCTGAACATGACGGACGGTACAGCATGTGGTTGTCAGAGTGACTGTCCCAGTGCGGTTTAAATGTTAAGACTTCACTCACGCAGAGAGCACAACACCAGCAAGCCGAACAGCTGCAGTCCATCAGTTGTGAGAAGAAAGTGTAAGAATGCTCAGAAGTTCACACTCTCACCAGGTTTCGCTTCACTGGATTGCCCCCGTCCTGTATAGATTTCCAAAGAGCCCTCCAGTGATTCATCTGACACCTCTACAAAGGGCCCCAGAGCACTGAGGGCCCACACCGGCAGAGGCTACAAAGGAGCAGCGAGCTTTATCTGCACTGAGAAACAAAGACACGCCAGACAGCTACTGACTTATTGCTACTCACTTTCTTTGTCTGACCGACTCTCATTTCTACCCTGCAGGTCTGACCTGCGCCTTGTTCCTACAAAACCCTTCTAGACAGACAGAACTGTGGGTCCCGATTTGAGACACGCATACTTAGTCAACATCTGGTGGATTTCCATCCGTTGCTATAGTAATGATGTATACGTCAGAATGATGCCAAGAGACATTTTCAAATGACAACTTAGCTGTCAGTGTGGAAGGAGAGGAGGGAAAGCTAGAGATTAGGACGGTGTTCACGTCAATCGTGAGATCTCGCCTTGGTGCTGAACTCACGAGAGCGTGCCGAACAACGCAACAGGCTTTCTGCACAATCATGCATGTACTGTATTGTGCAAAACCGCTCACTCACTGTTCTTAGAGAATGTCACACCGTTCACAGGAGTGAAAATGAATGCATTCAGACACTGCTTTAGACAACACTGCACACTTTGCATGTTACACTCGGGTCATATAAAAATGTATTTTATATATGATGATTATTATTATTATTGATTCTTAGTTATTAATCTTTATTAGTATCAAAATAAAAGTAATACAAATATTTCTACAATATTTTGATCATTTAAATTTTTGTTTTTTTATATATTTATATATTTTTTTAAATATTAGTTAATTATAGCATTAATGTAACCATAAAAGATAACAATATAAATAATAATATAGATATTTTAAATATTTTTGTTATATAATTAATGATAATGAACTAATACTAATATTATTCTTATTATTTTTATTATTATTATTATTATTATTATTATTAGTTTATTATATTGTTGACTGATTATATTGGTGAATAAATTATTAAACAAGTAAACAAAATAAACTTAACAAAATATGTCACTTTAATTGTACATTTCATAATTTAATAAGACAAACAATAATTTGTAGTTATAACTTTTACTATTTTTTGTTTTATCAATAATTATCATTTTTTTATTATTGTTTTGTTTATTATATTAATGATAACAAATATGAATGACTAATAGAGTAAACTAATAATAATAATAATTTCATATTAATTATAGCATTAATAGTATAAGAGTAATAATAACATAAAATAATAGTTATTAAATATTTTAATTTTATCAATAATGAGAAAGGAATAATGATAAATAATAATAATCAGTGTTGTTATTGTTGTAAATAAATAAAAATGTATAAATATTAGTAAACTTAATAGTAAACATTTCTCACTAATCACTAAACCATGCATTTCTGTTAAGAGTAAGACTACAGAAAAGTTTCTTTTTTTGCTGTTTTTTGAGCAAGTCTTTTTTTATCCGTTTATCTAAATGCTTTAGAGTGGGATTTGTGAAATATAAGAATAGTAAGGTGTAAGAGGACATATCTTTTACACTACCTTTACAAAACGTACAGCAGTACTACAGTAGAGTGAAGGTATCATGTAGTACTTTTCTTTACTTTAAAATATTCCTTAATACTGAATGATTAAGGAATATATTACAAAACATGTCTAAACAACATGCCATTCACTTTTTCTTAAGTGTAATCTCTGTTTTGGAAAGTCAAGAGTTAAACATCAGCAATGACTGTACAACAGATATTTTAACTTTCAATCAAACAAACTCTCCTCTCTGTGGAAGCCCGTTTCTGACTTGCGAGTCTATATCATGCAATTCTGAGGAAAATACAAATTGTCAGAAAAAGTCGTAATAACCTTTTTTGATGTTTTAATTGGCAGAAGCTTTCCATACCTCTCCTTACCATTAACATTAAGCTGCTAAAAAAAATAAACAAACATTTCTTTTAAATGTTTATACTTCACCAAAACTAACAGTCAAGAGATTCTGTGCTCATTCTTTAAGGTGCTGCGGCAGACGCCTAGCATAAAAAACAAGTCCTCTATTTCTCATAGAATAACCAGGATATCCTGTCAAATTACTCACACAGCTAAGCAGCAGTTTCCACATTTCCAGCTCCTAGCTTTTGCATATCACTAGCATCGAACAAGTAAACGACATGTTCCTGTAAAAATGACCCTCTTAAAAGAATACTGATTGAAGTTACAATGTTAAAACAAGCATCCACCCACACACACACACAAAAAAAGAACTGGATAGAACATGCATCTGTTTAGTAAACACAGCACAGTACAGTGTGGAAATGTCACTCAACAGGTGCACAGCCAAAAACACTGCAAGTCTTAACTCTCTAAAATTTCATTTTAAGCAACATTCGAGTGCCTAGGTCAATACAGATTATCTTGTGTTCTTAACGGAGACCGCAAGCAGACTAAACGGAAACTTTCAGCAATGCATATAGGTTTATGAAAAGAAAGTGCTGTCTGGTTCTCAGATAGATCTGTGATATGTTAGGGGTCTCAGAGTTGACCCCAGGGGCCAAAGCCACACCCTGAGCGGCCCAGACTCATCCACAACCATAAAAGAAACTTACCCGGAAACCTCCGCAACTAGCAGCCGCTCGAACTAGCTGATGTTCCTGCACTTTAAGCCTCAGCAGTGCAGTGTGTTGCTTCTCCACTGAGAATCATCATCAACAAAAGACTTCAAAATCAAGACTTTACCCGTATTTATCACACAAGTTCACATGAACCTTGTCTAAACCAGCAAGAAAGACAGAGAGATATAGAAAGAGAGAAGAAAGAGGTGGAGGAAGTAGGCGTTCATAACGAGAAGAGGAAACTGCTGGGCCACAGTTACACAAAAAGGCGGCAAATTTCAAAGACACAACAGAAGACGTAAAGAGGAAACAGACCCGTGGCTCCTTGCTCTGCTTATCTGAGCATGTCGAACAATAACAGGAAATATGGAGACGCACTGATCGCTTGAGATAAAGCAATGATTTGGTGCATGTATTTAGAAGACAAATTGTAAAAAATAAATCGGTGTGGGGTTTAGGTCAAGTTTTCAAGACAAGAGAGGAAGTACAAGGAAAAAATAAATTTGTCACTTGATGTTGTTAGATAAAAAAGTTAATGAAACCTATTTTATGATAATCATGATTTTTTTTTTACAGTAACAAACAATTTCCATAATTAATTTTCATTGCTGCAATGAATTTGGGACAAATCCCTTTAATAAAATAATTATAATAAAATAATCAGTACACCAAAAAAATAAAACAAATACAAAATTTTAAAAAAAAACTGCATTATAGTAGAAAAAAAAAAAAGAAAAGAAAAAGAAAATATTTCTAAAAATAGCTTTTAATTTTTAGAATTTCCCCAAAATAACTGCAATAAAATATAAATAAAAACTAATCCTAAAGCCAAAATCGGAAAAGTTTCAGTAATTCAAAAATATCATCATCAAAAAAAAAATTTAAAAAAAAACATTTAACATTAAAATTGTTTTTTACTTTTTACATTTGAATAAAAATGTACAAGTTATAAAGTAAAATAAAATGAAATAAAAACTGTACAGATCATCCAAAGGGTTTTTTACAGATAAGGTGACCCTTATTTATACCCATAAACACAAAAACAGGCTCCATTTCACACTGAGCTGGGCCTTTCTTAAACACTTCTGTGTCTTGAATAGTACAAATAAACATGAATGCAGTCCACGTCAGTGTGATTTTTTCTTTCTTTCTTTATTTTTTTATAATTCCTTTGATTTCTCAAAGAAGTCGCACTTCTGCTGCAAAACATGTGCGGCCCACATAAACAAAGCTGACACTAGACTGACAATCACTCACAGTGCCATGGTAACAAAATTAAAAAAAAATAACCCACGAAGCAGAAAAATAACATGCTCAGTTTATGACTAGCTGGGCAGAATGACATTCCCGGAAACTGATGCCTGGTGCAGCACAAATAGCACTAATGATCAGTGTGCTAACTGTCACAAGGGCACATTTTAAAGCATGAAAAAAAAAGGAAACAAGCACAAGAGCTGCTGATTACAGCATGGGCCGGCCACTCTTATTTCCCATATCTGCTCAACCTCTCACAGTTTTGAGGAGCAGGCTTGGACGTCTCTGATGCGACAGCAGCAGCTGGGTGACAAACTCAAGAGCTGCTAACATCTCGTTACCCGTTAAAGGTTCAGGGGGATGATGGCTTAATTGGCTCATGTCAGTGAATGAGGAGGAGCATATGTTGGTTCCACCCACTGTGGGCTCCTAGGGGCCGGCCGGCCCTGCTCTCACAGCTGTTGAGGTGGCTCTGGGTTCCCTTGAGCTATGAATAGAGATCAGTGGAGAGCTGGTCAATGAAAAATGTTGGGTCTGGCCTAGATTCATGCATGGTCGGGTACATCATCAAACCAACACTGTTTAGACTGACTGGTAAAATTGGTCAAGGTTTTTGAGACTAGCTAAAGAAAAAAAAAAAAAAGGAGACAAATGAGGAGAAAGAAAGATCCACACGTTTTTCCAGAAAATGAGCACATCTAAAATTAAACAGTGACCTTCTTTTGGGGCCTTTACTGTGATAAATGAATGGCAGCTCCACTTTCAACAATACAAAGTGCAACATCTTCAGATGTTCTCTATTCAAAGAATGCTTTTAACAAAAGCACATAGCAATCCAATGTTGTCAAAAATTACGCAAAAACACCATCAAAATAATCCTTTACCCTATTCAGACTAAAATCGCACATTTCGCACTAACATTTGAGTGCTGTTGAATGGCCAATCAGCGCTGTTTAAGAACATCCCAGAGCTTTCTGACACTAGACAACAATGCAACGAACATGTTCAACAAAATGTTCAAACTGCAGAAAGGCCACAAGGGCATTGTTAATATAGTTTGTGTGACATCAATGGTTGAACTGTAATTTTAAGAAGATATAGGACACTTACTATTGTGAATGTGCGTCAAAGAACAACACACAAAAAAAGAAATTGTTAAATAAAGTCATTATTTTTGTTATCCTTGTACACAGAGAGTTCTCATAGCTTAATGTCTTTACTACCTTTCTGGGCATTGAACATGTCTGTTCCATTTAGGGTTGGGTCGGTAGACGATGCCATCATCCATCGCCGGTGGCCGATAGACATCACAATGCTGAACCGGCATCTTGATCTTCCGCCCCATCGCAGCAACCAGCTCGCGAAAAACAAACTTAATTTATGGCGGCAGATTTATGCCATTAATAAGCGAGCGCACCACTGATCCTGGCGGGCGCGGTAAATCATTTCCGCGAGAGGAAAACAGATGTACATGTGAAGAAACATTGCCTGCGAGCTCATTTCAAACCCTCGCGCGCTTGATATATCATCCGCGCGCAAGTCAAGCACTCGCACGCGATCATTCCTGTGCTCGATCCCCTCTCACCTGCTCGCGCGAACACTGTTATTTTTGTCAGTCGTGGGGCGGGACTTGGTGTTTTAGTTACAACTGTTTAGTAAAGGCTACTTCTTCTGAAAGCATGTGATGGAAATTTGCTACTTATCACAGAACCGGCTTTACTGACAAGATGCGCAAACTGCATTCGATTAACCATACAGCCCTACTCTGATGTACCAAGCCTTTAGAATCAAACCAAATCAAAAAAGGGGATACAAAACCTGTGAACTGTGGGCTGTATTCCTTCATCACTAATCACTAATACATCCAATGAAAAAAAAAAAGTGTAATAAAATTTGGGGCTGCAGCTATCGAATATTTTAGTAATCGAGTATTCTACTGAAAATTCCATCGATTAGTCGAGTAAATAAAACATTTCTGCTTAATTAAAGAGAAATATTAAATATGCTAGAGAAAATAAGACATGTCTCTTAAAATGAACAACAACACAAAAAAATTTAGATTTTTTTTTTTTATGATATTTATTACATTTTTTATATTAATATTAGGTAAAATATTATTATCATACAGTAAGTTCATAGCTGTGCATTTATAAACCCTTTGTATTTCAATCAAATTAAAATGACCACACCTGTTGTATTGAGCACATTAGACTTCAACGTTCAGTATTCAAACTAAAGTATCAAGTATTCATCCAAGCCATGGTTTTGAAAAAATAATTACATATGTTTAATCGTAAAAGCCATGCACAACTATTTTGACAGTAAACTCATTCCTTTGATAAGTAGCTGTGGTATAAGCTGCTAAATATTCCGTTATAGTGTAACCGTGCTTTCACCCCGCCGCTGGAGAGAGCATCAAAATCCGCTCTTGCCGCACTGCCAAGCAGGGGACTTCTGCATTCTGACTGGTTGCTGCCGAACCGCGTCATAGCTCATTACCATAAAGTTAACCTGATGTCAACTCTCCTCTCCTCAACTCTCAGCATCAGGTAAAATGACGGTCTAGATTTCTCTGCTCAGTTGGAAAAAAAAAACACAAAAAAAACAGTACCATCCAAACAGGGTTCATATTTCACTGCTAAATATATTTAAGTCATAAGCACACAAGCTTCTCATCTCACCTCAAATCAAACATCTCCTGACTAGAGAAACAAACACAGCTGACCTAGAAGCGATGTTCCCACCTTGGTGGTCGAGGAGCCAGCTGTCTCCTTGGAGATTCAAGTGTGCTGTGCCGTGTTCCAATTAGCCCTTTCTTGTTTTTAGTACCTAAACCCCTCCCCGGGAGCAAAGAGACCCCCTACACGCTGTACTGCCTCTGACAAACCTGATTAAGTCACCCAATCCAGCCCTGGGAGTTAGTTTGCCAAAAGTAGACACGGGCTGGTGGCACTCGTGAGCAGAGATGCCAACCACCTTTACGCATGGAAATTCAAAAACGCATGTTCAAGCTCATCTAACTTTGTTAACTTCATCCATTTTGCCTCCTCTATACAGCTTTTAAATCATTTTGTTTTGTTAAAAGATTATTTTAAATAGCGCTGACAAACGATTAATTTAAAATAAAAGTTTTTATTTACATAAAATATGAGTGTGTACTGTGTTTATTTATTAGGTTTATAAATAAATACAAACACATGAATGTATATATTGAAGAAAATTTTATGTTTAGGCCTATGAATTAAATATATTTATTAGTGCTGTCAAATGATTAATCACAATTAAATCACATTCAAAATAAAAGTTTGTTTACATCATTATGTTTGTATATTTATTATGTATGTATAAATACACATGCAGTATATACATTTATATATACATTAAATATGTATATTTTTATATCTTATAATATATATATATATATAAATATTTAAGTTATATTAAATTATAATTTATATTTATTTCTTTTTTTTCTGAAATATATTCATTTTGTATTTTGCATACGCATTATTTACACAAAAAATTTTATTTTGGATGGATTAATCACAATTAATCTTTGACAGCACTAAAATTTATAAATAATATTAAATATACACAAATAATAAATAATTTAAATATTTTCTAAATATATACTGTATGTGTATTTATACATTAAAATCACAGTAAAAATACATATTTATAACGTAAACAAAAACTTTTTGATTTAGAGTGTGATTAATCATGATTAATCATTTGACAGCACCAATTATAAATCATTTGTACACAAGCAGGTATCAGCTGTTAGACACACCTAATGCATGGATTTCTGAGTCTTTTCTATGAAATCAATGAAGCACACATATCTACAGTATTTTGATATACACCAGGTTCACATAAAAGACATTCATAGAGGTCTAAAAGAAAAAAAAAACAGCCCATTTACACACGACTACACTAATTGTATTTAGCTTTAATCAACATGGAAAGAGGGTGCTTTTAAAATCCATGCACACTACAGCAAGATTATATAAGATCTATGCGTTTTCCCCTGATTTAAATCTGGAAAGCCAATTCGCAGCTTTTCTTTTCTTCATTTCCATTCCACGGCTACATCAAACGGCTCAGTAAGACAGTAACCTGTGAAAAGGATGAAATGCCATTTCTCAGCAGTAATATTCTGGGAAAGATCACTTTTAACTAACGTGATCACTGAGAGAACGACAGCGCAAGCCAAGAGTTTGGTCACAGTGACATGCATTTGGCAGGTGAAGTGGTTTGTTTTCAGGTCTAAGAGTGTCTTCTATCTAAAAGTGTCTTTACGGTTACAAAAGCGTTTGCGGATGCAAGACAAGAGATGGAGGTGGAGAGAGCATGGTTCAGACACTGGCTGTGTGACCTTCTGCTCACAGGCTCCTTAACCCAGTATGAAAACACTTTAAACAGGTCAGACCCATGACAGCCTTCAAACATGAGACGCTGTTACCGCTCTCTCACTGAGTAAAGGGAAAACACCCAGAAGTCTACCTGCAAACAAACATAATTCTTTGCAAACCATATGTGTGAATACGACTAACAAACAGGGCAACCAGAAATATATTCTGTATATACCGATGAAAAAACTGATAAGCGAACGTTTTGTGTCCTTTTAAACACGACTTGTTTCAATGATTCAGAGTCGACTCTTTCTGTTGAAAGACAACTTTATACCCGGAGCACTTTCAGATTTAAAACGGCAAATAGAACTTTAATAGAAAGCACTTATTTGAAATAGAAACATTTAGTATCTAGTCTACGGTGTCTTTAAATTTAATGCTGAATAAAATGTAGTCATTTTTTACTGACCCCAGACTTATCGAATGAAAATAGAATAAATTCAGACTGAACCAAACAGTAAAAATTGTGTCAGCAGCACAAATAGCATTGGTTAGCAGACGCAGACGTCTACACTGTTGCACATCAGCATAAGGAAAAAAAAAAAGAAAGGAAAAAAAAGTCCACAAGTAACTAGACAATCTATTATTATCATTTAAATAAACCGTAGAAAGTTGATTCTTTTGTTAATTAAGGTTTCCTAAAGAATACCTTTAGAGCATTAAGACGAACCACTTCTGGTAAGTCACTTTG
>JAUCMU010000039.1:8764284-8775576 GCA_032275025.1 Enteromius treurensis
AGAAAATGCAAGTGCATTTATCCGCAGCCGCGATCAGACGCTTCAGGATAAACAAACACAACGCGCACGTGACGCGCAAGTCTGTCAGCTCGCCGGTTTCATGCAGCTGATTCCAAATGGTATTTGAAGATCACGGACGACAGGTGAAAGTGAAAGTCACCGTAGCTTGTAGTATACACACACATATATATATATATATATATATATATATATATATATATATATATACACACACACACATGTATGTATGTATATATGCACACACACTTACAGTGGGTACAGAAAATATTATATATATATATATATATTTGTTTGTGTTTTTTGTGTAAGAACCACCCAACACTGCCACTGCCTATTAAGGCATGCAATATCACAGCATGACTTCTTCCCTGTGGTACTCTAATTCAAATCACTTGCTTATTAATAATGGAGCTCCTTTTAAGTGCTCTCGGGAATAAAGATAAAGAACCTTTAAATTCAGTTTACAATGCGCTGCCTCAGCATGATAATATCAACAAAGACTAAACTCTTGCTAAATCACTCAAGATAAAAATCAAGAAAGAGAATAAGGCTCCCCATTACAGTTCATTGAATACTCTAGCGGAAACAACAGCTCAAACCTATCGTTGTGGCAGGCAGCAGAAGCCCGTGACTTACAATGACACCTGTGGAAGATATTGAGAGTGAGCTTAGCACAAGTGGTTCATAAGTAAGAACGCAACCTCTGTGTACTTCATCAATAAGGGATCTCATGACACGCATACTTTCAGACAGAAGGTTCCAGTAACTTAAGTACATGTATATCATGAGTCAGTGCAGATGTCCTCTGTACTCACTGAGCTCAACAAGCCAACTAACGCTCAAAACATCCAGAGCACTGACCCTAAACATGGAGCTGGGAAACATTTGATCCAAGAAAAACATGCCACAGCCAAAAACGAAGCGTCATCACTCTGCTGCTAGTGCTATCCGAAACACCACGTGATTCATAACAGCTTGAGAAACATTAAATAAAGCAAGACACATCTTTACTAGACTCGTCTATGTTTACCTTTTCACCATTACTTTACTGTTTTGTGTGACGCAGCAGATTTGAATTAGCTGCCCTTGAAAAGAAAGAACAATTGACACTTATGAAACTATCTAGATACCACTAATAATTATTCTATTCTATTTTTTATAATTGAAGCCGTAATCCTGTTGTTACACTAAAACCCTGGTAAAAGCCTTTTTTAAACAGCTGTCATTCATTTATGGGGTGGTTAATCACTATGGATTTTCAAACAAAGATAAGACATTTTTTTATCCACTTTCAAAATGAAAGGAGCAAGTGTTTAATGATGATTAACCACAGTAAACAAAAACGCACAGTTTAGCTGAAGAGATTTGAGTGCACGTGTTTATTTCATTACCTTGATGGTGCATTTTTGCGAATGGAGCTATTCTGTCCACAAATATGATTACTGCAACCGCACTTGAAAACAAATCAAATATTTTACACTATTTGAGATAACCCAGGAAAGTTTACTGCAGAATATTTACAAAGGAAACAACATAGAAAGGAACTTAAATTCTCAATAAGGAACCATTCTTTATTTCCTAACAAACAGCACCCAACAAGGCCATTAATGCAACTACTCAACAGGGAAAAATTAGATAACAAGTATTGCAATTCTCCAGTCATTCCAATGAATTGCTTGAAATTGTTAATATGAGAAAAGAGCATAATTTTAGGTTTAACAATTTTAAATAGGCCAAAACACAGATTAAAATGCATTTCAATGACCATGAAGATTGAAAAATTAATGTTGCATAAATATGACTATTCTTAAAAACAACAGTATTAACAAGCAATCATTGTTTATATACATTAATACCAATAACCATTATTATCATCATTATTATTGTTGTTGTTGTTATGGCAGCTATAAATAAATATAAAACTCCATGTTTTTTTCAGTTATATTGCATTTTCATTGTCGTAGCACAAAAAGCAGAAATTAAAATAGTTTTGCATATCAGTTATCTGAAAAATATCCAATATCGTCTTGAAATATCTAAGTAGTAAAGAGGAGTAGCCCGTCATCTACTGGTAATGTTGTGTAATTACAGCAGAAAGCATGGCGACGACCACGTGCCGAAAAAGCATGTTGAAAATCCACACTTAACACGAGCCGTGTCATTATGGACAGTTTAGGGAAATTCAAAAGTACTTACATGAGAAAGCGCGACTGCTCTGGGCAAATGTCTTGGTAAAGTAGAGAAGCCTTGAATAAGAACCTCTGTGTCATCGCTTCTGCCTTAACAGCTAAACATTTGCGATAAAAAGCCCACCGTATAATCTAACGTTACAACAAACCCGGCCTTAAAAGATAATTTCGCCCTGTAATAAAAGACCGTTTTTGTAGGCCAGCGTGACTTCAGGAAATAACACCAGACCAGTCTCTTTACTTCAAAATTACCCATAATGCATCATTGCGTGAGGACTTCTGGGAGTGCGAGTTTTTAACGACGCGTGGTCATCAGTCCTGCAGAGGTGGACTGTTCCGAGAGAAGCCTTAATAACGACACACTGCGTCCTTTATTTGAACTATAACTATTGCTGAGGACGTTTATTTTATCCAATGCCCTGCACTGTTTAAAGCAGTAACATATCAAGGTGAAAATCTTTAATAATAATCACAGTCATAATCACAATCATAACCATATAATCAAAACAACGCATAAGAATTCTATAGGTCTACCAATATATGTGAGATGCATAATATTTATTAGTATTTTTATATGTCAATAACAGATTTTTAAAAACCCAATACAATAAATATATGTACTTACAAGACATGTTATATTATCTTATAATAATTAATTATTATAATTACATAAAAATCTATCTATTAATTATGAATTATATTAATACCGATTACTTAGTATATTATAACAATTCATTTTAACATTTATTTATTTATTAAAGGTTCCGTTTATTTTTACAAATATTAATATTGAATATAATGTAAATTAGGCTAATTATTATAATAATATCTACATATAATATAGCATTTATTCTTATTTTATGTATCTTTTTACGTATAAGCAATACACTAAATATACAACATATAGGCTAAGGTATATTATATTATCTTATAATAATTAATTATTACAATTATATTATTATTATTATATTGTTAATTATATAACGATTAATTATTATATTATAACAATTAATTTCAACATTTATTAAAGATCCCATTAATTTTGACGAATACTAGGCTAATATTAATAATGGCAATAATAAAGATATATTAGTGTGTTTATTATTATTTTGTGTATCTTTTTATGAATAAACAATACAATTAATATACACAAATATAGGATATAATTGCCTGGTACATTAAATTACCTTATATTAATTATTTATTAATTAGAACAAGTAATATAATATAATATAATATAATATAATATATGAGTGATAATAATATGATTATTATTTGTCAAAAATGAAGAAAAGTAAAACTGCGAACGATTCAGCTATCTGGGTGTAGTGACGCAAGATTGATTGTTTCAGTGAATTGTTGCTATTACTGTCGAGGGACTTAAATAACCCATTGAACATTACACGAGACTTCTCCTGGACCGTTGCGGCGTCGCCTCCCACAGATTACAGAGAGGAGATCATCTTCATCATCATCATCACACGGACTCAGATGGCCCGCGGCGCTGCGTCGATGAAATTGGATATTTAAGGCAGCGCAGAAAAGCAGTTCACGTTCACTCTCAGCGGCGCGCGACCAGAGAGGCGCTCTGCAACTGACAGACAAATAATATAAGACTACAGTCTTGTGAACGAGGCTTCATATAACGTGACCGGGAGGAGAACAAGGTACGGACTCGGTGAACGCGGAGGCTTTTTGAGGAGGACGGTGGATGACCGCGAGCGCTCACTTCAGTAAAGCGCGTGCCACTGAACTCCAGCTGCAGGTAGGTGAAAACCACACTCGCACTTCTAATCGTTACTAAACGTTTAATTGCCCTGCTACAACTATTTATCTTTCATTTGTGAATTGTCGTTTGTTATAACCATCACCATTACCATTTCTTTCATCATTCTTTACGTATGTTGGAACCAGGCGATGGCTGTTATTTATGTAGATTTTGTCTGCAACCAGTAAATGCGTTTGTTTTCCATTAATTTGCACCAAAACGGTTCCATTTTAGCTTCAATTTTTTTTAAATAAGTTATTCAAAACAGATCACTGCTATGTATAATAGATTTATTCAGCGTATTAATTTCTTGATTACTCTGCTGTCCTTGAACATGTGTTATTTGCATATTATGCAGACATTTGGCAGGGACTTGCTTGACTTTGCTTATTGGAGCTCAAACACTGCATGTCACTGACTGCGAAACTATATGCAGGAGGCTTTGTGCCCCCTAATGTTGCCCTGGCTCGATCAACCGTGCTGTTTTAAGTGAAGAAACCCGCTTGTAGTGGCGAGTAAAACCTTTCCCCTTTCGCAGGTCAAAAATCTTGAGGGGGATGAAGTGTGCTGTCAGCATACTGGAAACGCTAAACCGGCTTGTTGGAGGCAGAGAGCTGAGTGAGTCTCTCAACGAATATGTAATGCAACACCAACTCTGATTCTGCTGAGACCTGCAAATGAGGGCTTAGGAGGTGCAGAGGTCCGTGTGAGCCACTCTGTTAAAACTTGCAAGTCCTCTTATAGTTGTGTCACTGCGCCCAAATGTAGATGTAAAGTGCGCACATTTGCTGGCAAAATGACAGATGGAAATGAGAACAGGGAGTGGAATACGTCCCTGTTTTCCTTGTCATATCATGCAGAAACAAATTTAAAAACCCTCTAGATAAGTTGAATTTCCCCCTCTTTTGACAACTAAGAATTATAGTGTAAACATTCTCATTCAAAAGTCATTTATTGACTTTTCATCCAAATTGAAATCCTTTGCTCTATTCAATCCTGCGATCTGTTGACAGGACAAGAATAGAAGTCGGCATTAGGTGTGGAAATAACATTTTGTTCAATGAATAGTTTTGGTACAAACTAAAAAACAAAACAAAAACATTGTTTGTAGATTACATTCCTGACAGTAAAACCGACTGGTTAAGACATGACAATTATACTATAAAGATTTAAAAAATGTAACAAAAAATTGAAACCCAACCCATTTAAAATCTTAAAAACGAGTAACAAAATTTTAAACTCAATCCTGAAACGGACAGGAAGCCAATGTAGTGAAGCTAAGACGGGGGTAATGTGCTCATGCTTTCTAGTCCCAGTTAAGAGCTGAGCAGCTGCGTTCTAAACCAACTGCAAACGCTGAAGGCTTGACTTTAGCCAACAGTCTCAGTTGGAAACTAATCTGTTTATCACATTTAAAAGCACCATCAAAAATCAGACCAAGATTCCTGGTAACTGGACGAATATACAATCCTAAATGATCAAGTGCGTCTGCACAAGCACTCAGATCCCCAGGACGACCAAACATGACAATCTCAGTCTTATGTTTGTTGAGACAAATAAAGTTCTATATTTCAAAGAAAGTTTATAAGGGAACTTACACTTATGAAATTAAATAATATTTTTACTATAACATAATATTTGTTCTTTTTAAAACAATAAACATTTTTCAAATAGGAAGTTGGAGAAAAGATGAGGTGAGGTCAGAAACTGCCAAAAGCAGGACTCAAACTAGGGTTGCCAAGTCTGAGATCTGCCTACGAGGCTTTTATTTCCACCACAACAAACGCATTTTCAGTGATTTTTTAACATCTTCTTAAAATCTCCTTGATCTTTCCTTATCCTTTTCCTTTTTCAATATCAACTTTTTACCTTAAAAATATTTTGCACTCAATTATTTACCATAATGTTGATATTGCCCTGACCTCAGAACCAAATGGTTTGTAAAGAGGAATAGAAGTTCTTCTTTAGACATTGAGTGAGCATCTCAAGGGACAACTGTGAGTGCTGCTGTGACAGTAAAGAGAAAACTGCAGTGAGTAACAGTCTAGAAGCTCTATATGGGTTTCATGATACTCTGATACTGATCTTATTTTCCTCTTACTCAGGTAGACTCTTCCAAACCACTAGATCATTTCTGAGCAAGGTAATTAATTGTACGGTATATGCCGCAGCTAGCAAACCTATTGACCTACCTCATCAAGAACCGTTTCAACCAATCTCAAACTATGAGATGGCGTAATTAGTTTGTTCTTTTTCAAAGAGATGTTGAGGGTTGCCTCTACCGAGATAGTCAAGTGTAACATGCTCTTCAAATACACCTGCTTTCCAATTGAAACTTTGATCATAATTCATTATACCAGTTGAAGCAATTTCTGACAAATTGCAGTGTGGTACTTGACAGCTTTTCATTGAGTTTCCATGTTTAAACCGATTTAATAAGGCACTGTTTACTATGATTAAAACAGAATGTGTCCAGTTTGACTGCCCTGTGAATTAGATCTCACCAGGTGGCTCTATACGCTTCCCCTGGCTGATTGTTCATAGATCTGATTGAAGTACAGTTCCTGTCACTTGACATTGCAGGATGGCTGAGCCTGGCACAGAAGAAGGATGTTTGTTGGCCTGCGGATTGCAGTGGGCTTATTGAACACTGGACCTCCATTGTTTTGCACACAGGAAGATCTGTAAGCATTTGTTGTGGGACCAAGCACAATGGACCCTCATACTGACCCCAAGGTCACTGCCCACTGCTCTGTGTTGGCTTTATAATACAGGAAGCGGGTCTTTCACATTGATATCGTCCTAAAACCCTTCTCTGTGGGATCTGGCTATTGTTTTGGTGTGTACAGTACCCCATTGTGATCTTCGAAGGAGGCAATAGGTACTTAGTAGGCAGAACACGTATATGTTTCATTCTTTACTGTGTAAGTGGTTCTCATTAGCTTACATCAATCCTTTAATTACAAATTTCATTAATCGCCCACAGCTCCCTCAGCAAACCATGAAGACTCGTTTAAATCCATTTCATTGAGGCACTAAGCAATTCAGCAATTCAGATAAAAGCAATTCAGGTAAGCAAAAGAATAAAACCCTAAATAGATGGCCTATTTGTTTTTTATTAAAAATAACTCTGCTTTATTGTGAGACAAAAGTATGATTTCAATTCATCTCTACTTTTTGACATTTCCTTTTACCCCTGGGTGCTGTAATTCACACTCAGATCAACTGAAGAACTATCTCTATTTTTTTGGCGTTAGGGTATTCGTTTTTCATCTTACAGTGCCAGACCGTGCCCCACAGAACACATCCGGACTCTCTCAGGTCCGTTTTATCTGATCGGGTCCAGACTGAATTTCACCATTTTGTCAGCACCTAACTTTTTCCTGCCAGCTCTTCTTTCAGTTCACCTTGCTGGGTCGTCCTTGGACTGACTGCTAAAGCATCATGTAGTGCGTCTCCCTGCAGTTTCAGAAGTAGGTTGGACCCATTTTCACACTGGGAGCTGCGAGATTTCACTGATTGTCGTCTTTCACCTTAAGGGGAGGGAAATATATGGATGTTGTAATGTAGAATATAAAAGTGTGAAAATTAAAAGGATAGTTTACCAAAAAAAAAAAGATTTTTTATAGCATTTTAAATATCTGTATGTTCTAAATGACAAATTTGTCACCAACCCTTCTGTTTCGTTACCTGTGGGATTTACATACCTGTGATAAAAATGGAAATCCTTTGCTCTGACTTTGTTCGATATCTGAGGAAGACTCTAGAGAGATTCTCTGTCTTTGCTGGAAGGTGCCTTACAATGTCATTAACCTCACTTTAAGCAATTTGGGCCAGAGTGGCTGCGTTCCCTTGGTGTGGTCACACGTGAGAGGGGTAGGGCTACTCCTATACCAGATGAAATAGGAAGGCTATTTTCAGTGTTTGTGATGGATGTGGTGTTCAAGGCATAGAAGCATTCTTTCTCTCCTTTACTCAGTGTGTGCTTCTCTTGTCTTTTTTTGCAGCAAGGCAGCAGAAGCAGGAGAGCTGAAGGTGACCTGTGGCTGGGCCAGGGGCTGCAACACAGGACATGGGAGCCGCCTCTCACTCCCGCTCGTGTCTTGTGTTGCAGCCAGTGGAACTGCTGCACTATCCACATGGAAGGAACCTTACACCATCTTACAGCGGCTGCCTGTGAAAGCATCTTCTTCTGAAAGGAAAACACAGAGCGGAGAATGGTGTGTAAGTTTTTGAATAAAAGACATAATAGCTTGTAAAAATTAATATCATAAGTGCCAAGGAAAAACAGCAAGTAATTCTTTGTAATAGGGTAAATGATATAAGACTCATTTTTATTCATTTATTTAAAGAAACATTAAAAATGCACGCTTGTATTAATAGGCCAACATTCCTTTGAAAAAAATATATTTTTGCACAATGTTTTATGGTAATTTGTTGAAAGAAAAATATAAAGAAGGTCTGTAAAATAGTAGTAACATTCTATTTTTAATTTTTTCTTTTTTTAATATTTTACGTTTTATTATAAGATTGTATACTATTGTTCAGAAGTTTGCAGACAGTACAGCTTTCTTCTTTGTTCTTTCGTCAAAGAACCCTGAAAACATGTATCAAGGTTTCCATAAAATATTAGGCAATAGAAATGTTTTCAACATCAATAATAATAACCAGAATTTCTTGAACAGCAAATCAGCATATTAAATGCTTTCTGAAGGACCATGTGACACTGAAGACTGGAGTAATGATACTGAAAACGTCATAGGAATACATTACAAATACAACACTACTCACACCCACACACACACATTTACATGTATGCATGTATTTGAACTGTATTCCTGTGATGCAAAGCTGATTTTCCAGTCTTCAATGTTACAAGAAAAACCATGTCAATTATTGTTTAAAAAAACAACAACAAATAAACAACCTTTTAACTTTTTATGGATTCAACTAGCAAGTGTCTTTTTATCATCTTAGACACTTTAATTTATCCCAAACTCAAATAGCAAATATTTCAGAGTGACGGAGTGAGACCAGGTTAACACTGATGCACCTGTGTTTATAGTTTAGAAAAGCATAAAATGCACACTGCTGTCTGGTGCTTTGTTAATGGTCTTTTGTCTTCCGTAAGGTTATGAATAACACAGTTTGGCTTTATCTCACACATTTATATATAGAGAGAAAATCAAACACAGAGAAAGAAAAAGCAGCCTCAGATGCAGCATTTGCTGCCACGTGTAAATATTCGGATCATGTTGCCGATCTGCCAACTGAGACCTGCCAGAGCTGAAGAAAGGCAAGCGGCGCTGCCCATTTAAACTTGTGAAATGAAGTAGTTTTCTGTCAGGGATGTCACTTGATTGGAATTTAAATTCAGCAGTAGCTCAAAGAGAATTGTTTGTGTCAAACGCATTGTGATGGGCTGAATTCTGAATGCGGCATGACAAGACTGACTGTGCTTTTATCTGGAATAGGACAAAACTGCATTACAACAAACAATGCTTTCAGTAAGCTACATCATCTAACATAAGAGCCAAAAAACAAGAAAGAAACAAGTTTTTTTCTAGTGCTGTCAAACGATAAATTGTGATGTTGTATAAAATGTGCACTGTGTATATCTATTATGTGTATATGTAAATAAAAAAACACATGCATGTGCATATTTAAGAAAAATGTGTTACGTTTAGATTTTAAAAACATTTATGTATAATATCAGTTATATGAATATAAACACATGCGTGTAAATACATGTACATATTTTCTAAATATATACTGTATGTGAGTATTTATATGTGCATAATAATTGTAAACGGCACACACACATATATGTAAACAAACAATAGGGTTTAAAGGTATGGGTTAATATAGAGTCAAATGATCATTATCAGACATAAACTCCAAGATTAGTGCATTTACCTACATGAGTAGCTTACTACTAGGTCATAATAAAATTAATGGATATAAAATTTGAATTGACTTGATATGGAGAACACCTGACAGATCTGAAGAAAATTGACTTTTTTTTTTCTCCAAAACATTCTTTTATTTCAGAATGTATATGAAGCATTCAGTACTACTTTGAATGCACAGTAGATGTGTGGACTTTGAGGAGGCCAGTACATTATTTTCAATGTTCCAGCAGATTCTTTCCATCACAGGTAGTTCCAGCAATAGTTTGTTTTATGGGTAGTGTAATGGTCAAATCAAGGCAAGAAAATCTGTCTGTTTCAGGCACATAGTTTGTAGAACATCAGCTATTTAGCCACCGGAGCTGAGACAAAAGCCACACAGCAGCGATCTGCATATCAAAGACTTTTCTGCTCAGTGTGAATCCTGAATGTGCGTCTTTGCACCTGGCAGTTGACAGTACATCCAGTCAGAATGCTTTACTGTGACAGACCGTGTAAGTAATGGGTATCACGGTTGGATTTGTCAAGCCCGTTTTCTTGATTACCCTTGGAGCATGGACTAGAAAGTGCAGAGCTCTCATTGGTAGAGTCAGGTAACTGGCTCGCTGCCATGCCCTTTAGATTTGTACTTAACCTGAGTCTGTAGTTGCATTTCATCAAACTGCGTCCAGGTGCTGGTGTGAATACACAAAACCAAGTCTCCGCTCAGCAGATCTATAAATCAAGCTCTTTATCAGCGATATTCCTTCGAATCTATTTACACATTCAAGGTCAATATTGCATGTTAAGTTAGGGACCTTCAGAAGGAGCACTCCTTTCTCAATATAGCTCAGCTTTGTGAAATATTAGGTGTTAACATCTAAACCCGTTTATTCAAGACAAAAATATTCATGATGACTGAATCAATTTGGCTACATTACTGAAATACATTTTTAAATGGACAGTTCACCAAAAAATGTAAATATAAATTTTTCATTTAAAGAGGTTTTTTTGTTTGTTTGTTTTTTTATCTTGTTTTTAGAGTTTTTATTTTGTTTTATTGTTTTAGCTGTATTTTTTTTTTTTCTTAAGTAATTCCTTGGAATGTACAATGAATTGTTAAAAACTGTTTTTGCAAATGAACTCTTCAGTTGATTTTATGTTTTGTATCTAAATCTACATAATTTACATGAAAGAATATATTTTTTAAAATTTCTGTTTTTGTTTCGCTAAGCAAGTCAATAATAGCAATAAAAATATTTTGTTTATAAAATGAGGGTAAGAAGCAATTTAACAATTTAACGTTAATATCTTTCACAGTTTTAAATTTAAATCTCACAACTCTGACTTTTTTTTCTTAAAGGTGCCATAGAATGGAAAACTGAATTGACCTTGCCATGGTTGAATAATAACAGTTCAGTACATG
>JAUCMU010000039.1:8775676-8791697 GCA_032275025.1 Enteromius treurensis
CTACATACCTTCTATGTACATATCAGAGAACAATTTAAAATATTCTCTCAAATCATTCTATGGCACCTTTAAAATAAACGGCGACAAACGATCATGACTCATAAAACAGCCTATATAAAATGTATAGTAATAATAATTATAATAATAACGACATTACAATTGTGGGAACTGTGCATCATCATTAAAAAACACTGGAACAGTTTCCTTTTTACCGAGCAAACAGCAAAAACAGAGAGAAAAGAGGAACTCTGCAGCTGCCAGAGGAAGTGCCGCTGGGAGCTGCCACTGCCAGAATCCACGTGTGTATACAGTATGGGCTAGCGGCAGCTTTGCACTCCTTAAAAAAATTTAGCTTAAATACAATTTAGCATATTGGACTCATATACTGGTCACATCTGGTCTGGTTGCAAACGATCGTGACTCATAAAACAACAGTTTAATTTTTTTCAACAATGAGAAAAACTAGCATCTGGAGATGCCACTGCCAGCATTGGCCCCTGCGCTCTCTTTCCAAGAGCGTCAAAGGGACCGGAAGTCATTCATTCATTTTGTATATTGTACTCACCCTGTTGTCATCCAAGATGGTCATGTCTTTCTTTCTTCACTCGTAAAGATTTTATTTTTTGAGCAAAACGTTTCGGAAATATTTCTCCAAATGGACTTCTATGGTGTCCCTGAGTTTAAACTTTCAAAATTCAGTTTAAATGCCTTAGCTACTGACAATTTATATACTTTCTTCATTCTGGTTCATGAAATTTAGGGTATGTCAAAAAACTCAACTCATTTTTCAAAATTCAAAAACCCAGTTGTTTGGCGAGATAAGACCCCTTTTCCTCCGCTGGATCGTTAAAAGCTCGTTGAATCTCAAATTTAGGGACACGTACATAGAAGTCCATTATATGGAGAGAAATCCTGAAATGTTTTGCTAAAAAAACAATTGCTTTATGACTGAAGAAAGAAAGTGTGTAAGTACATCTGTAAATGTTTGTTCGGAACGTACTCCTTAATCTTAGTTATGTAGTAGTATTTAAACATAAAATAAGGAGAAAGACATTTAAAACAAACACAGTAGGTGTTAGGCTTCTTAGGACATCACCTTCTTTTCTCAGGTTTATCAGTATCTGTCTTTCATGCAGGCACAATTGGAGGAGACAAAGAAAAAAAAAATCATCTGAGAATCCAGAAGAGAGAGAATGATCTTCAGGAGTTGAGAGAAGCGTCTTATAAGGTTAAAAGTCAGCTGGAAAAGTTTGGAAGTCCTGCCTGTAGTTTGAATCTGTTCTTTCTTTATAAGAACATCATGAGATGGAGAGAAAAAGGTCTGAGCTGCTGTGTCAAGTTCATCAAAAGTGGACAGTCATTTTTTGATGAACAAAAAGAATGAGTGATATCTTCTGTAGTAATCAGCGAGTTCTTGATATGATTGTATGGCTTACAAGTCTTTTTAATTGTACCAATATAATACTTTCTTTGCATGGAAAAAACCCCCAAACATCTTGGACATTTAACCAAGCATCAAACTATTTCTTTAAGACTCTCCTACACTCTCAAGGAGAAAGCGCATCTGATTGTAATGTGTGTGGTGTTACAGCGCTCTGCACAGACAGCAGTGGCGGACAGTGAGAGGATCTTCACCGAACCCATCCGCTCCATTGAGAAACGTCGCTCTGAGGTGAAGCAGCTGATCAGAGATCAGGAAAGAGCTGCAGTGAGTCGAGCTGAAGAACAACTGGAGCGACTGGAGATGGAGATTGATGATCTGAGGAGGAGAAATGCTGAGCTAGACCAGCTTTCACAAACAGATGATCATGTTTACTTCCTCCAGGTAACAGTGATATTTTTATACCTACAGGTCGGAGACAATCAAGGTTCAAGCGTTTGTGTTTTTGTGTTTTTGTAACTACAGAGTTTGTCGTCTTTGTCTCTCTTTGGATCTTCAGAAGGTTTCACTCTCAGTTCCTGTCTGACTTTTAATGATGTAGTGAAATCAGTCATTCAACTCAGAGACAAACTGCAGCAGTTCTCCAGTGAAGTGATAGAAAATATATCTACCACAGGTACATTTCTGGGGTTTCACCGACTGAAGATACAATGAGGTTGCTGCAGGTTTTGCAGTTGTGCTAATTTCTTAATCTGTACAGTACAGTACATTGCTTATTATTTGTTTCGAATGTCATAAATTTGTTTATTTAAAGCGGTCATATGATGTTGATAAAAAGAACATTATTTTGTGTATTCGGTGCAATGCAATGGGTTTATGCGGTTTAGGTTTAAAAAACAGTGACAGAAATGTTACACCCTTTACCGTTGTCACGGGTGACGGCTCGTGAGACTCGCGCTGTGTCCTCGCAAGCAGAGAGGATACAGAGGCAGGAATCGATGCGAACTGACGTTTATTTAAGCGAAACAACAAAAACGAGAAAAGTGCGACAATCAAAGCAGAGAGAACAAACCGGCATGTGCAACGTCAACGACGAACCGGGATACAAGACATGGGGTGTGATATTTATACAGAGACAATCAAGACTAAAGACAAGACACCTGCGGAGTGGGTGGCGGAGAGGCCCACCTGGGCTCACCAGTCAGCAAGGATGACCTCCAGGGCTGAGCAGACAGTAACCCCACCCTCCAAGGCGGAGCGGGCGGTGGAGAGACCCACCTGGGCTCACCAGACAATGACAGTGCCCTCCTAGGCCGAACAGTCCATGACAATGCCCTCCTGGGCCAAACAGGCAACCATAATGACCGTGGAACAGTCCATGATAGCGCCCTTCCAGATTGAACAGGTAATGGAGGTGTCCTCCTGGACCCAGATACCTCCACAGGTTGAGCAGTCACAAATCGGGGCTCTGGAGATTCTACGGCCGGCACCGACATCTTCAGAGATTGTGCAGCCATAAGTGGACTCAATGGCGTATCCGAGCCACCCGCAGGCTCCGGAGGTTCTGGCCCTGGGACTTCATAGTCTCCATGGAGTTCAGGTGGTCTGTACACCTCAGCCGGCTCTGGCACTTCTGGCGATACCAAACCTGGCTCACCAACCAACTCGGGCGGATCCGGCCAAAGTGGATCCAGATCACAGACCGGGTCTGGCGGAACTGCGAGGACCTTCAGCTGCTCGTCAGTCTGCGTGACTGGGACTGACTGGACAACAAACGGCTCCTCGTACCGTGCTACGGGGTTGGAACCCGTTACATGTGGGCTAGGAACCGCGAGGACCTTCAGCAGCTTTCCTGGCGGTGTTACCGGGACTGACTGGACAACACACGGCTCCTCGTACCGTGAAACGGGACTGGGACCCCACAATTGCAGATTTGAAACTGTGAGGACCTTCTGCAGCTCTCCTGGCTGCGTTACCGGCACTGAATGAGTTAACCACGGCCCCTCTAGCCTTGAAACAAGAGTACAACCCGTCTTCTGCGGTTTGGAAACCACGGGGGATTTTGATGGTGCTGGCAACCGTACTGGTTTAGCTGGCACCGCGGGGATTCTAGGCACGCACAAGGTCACTATCGCCGAGACCCGACTGTTCCGAGCTGGCGAAACTCCTCGATGTATTCTTCGAATGTCGGGCCCCGGCGAATCAGCTCAGCGAGTTAGCTTCATCCAGTGAGGCCATAATTACTGATAATAATGACTTAATACGGTCTTCTAACGCTTTGCATCACACCCACTGCGTAAACATAACATCATATCTGCATTTGTGATTGGAGAAACGTCAAACAACCAGCACAACAATTTACAGCTCAAAACTCATGTTTAACCACTAAGCAGTAGATTCTGTAAATAAGCAAGTGTACTTACAGGTTGTGAGTCAGAAGTGCCAACTGCCCTTACAAAATTGGAATTGTCCCACTTTATAAACTTTGTTCACAGCTGGCTTAGGCTGCTCTGTCAGGTTCAAGAATCAGTCCTCCATAAATGCACTGAACAAACTCTAATAATTGTGTTGAACTGTTTTGGTATGTATACAGTGAGAATAAGTTCTGCCTTTCTTTCTTTGTGTAAAGATTTGGGTGGTGTCATGAAAATAATCCCACAAAGTGAGATAAAAAATGGGGGCATGACAAGCTGTTTTAGTGGGGTTTGGTTGAGTCTAAACGTCTATAAATAATATCTCTTGGGGTTTTTTAAACGTTAGGGATCTTATCTACGCACAAGCAACTCCAAAGAGAAAGGAAAACCTGAAATCACATCATATGACCCCCTTAAATGTAAAGATGAAGATTTAGTTTGTTCTTGACATGAGAATTAAACTGCAGATGTTTTTGGTGTTCGCAGTGAAAACTGTGCAGGTCATTCTTGCTCCTGAATATCGAACCAGGAAGGAGTTCGTACAATGTAAGTTACTATGAAGAATGCACATATCTGAACTCCAGTCTAGGAGGCAGTGATGTTTTTATTATAAAGTTAAAAATAACCATAAAACTCAGATTTAGTTCGTTTAGTAATACTGACAGAAAAACACATTTGGCCACAAACAAATACAAAGGTTTATAAGTGTATTGAAAAAGTTTTGTTTCCACCAAGGCACAGGTCAACCCAGTAGCAATTCAATTCAATTCAAATTAATTTGTATAGCGCTTTTCATGATTCATATAATTGCAAAGCAGCTTTACACCAAGTAATGTTTTACAGTATATGTAGTAGTAGTTTGTACATGTACATATTTTTGGCTAAAAAAATGCGTCTTTAATCTAGATTTAAACAGAGAGAGTGTGTCTGAACCCTGAACGTTATCAGGAAGGCTGTTCCAGAGTTTGGGCGCCAAATGTGAAAAAGCTCTACCTCCTTTAGTGGACTTTGCTATCCTTGGTACTACCAATAGTCCAGAGTTTTGTGATCTTAGAGAGCGTGATGGATTGTAGTGTGTAAGAAGACTAGTTAGGTACGCAGGAGCTTCATTAAGTGCTTTATAGGTAAGAAGTTATATTTTATAGATGATGCGAAATCTAATAGGCAGCCAGTGCAGAGACTTTAAAATTGGGGTAATATGATCATATTTTCTTGTCCTGGCAATTGAGCCAAAGAAACAAGATGGCTGTATGTGGAATATTCTGCTCTTATAGCTTGTGCTACAAACAAGATGAATAAACCTGAATGAAAAAAAAACATTACTCAAAATAAAATATTGGAATGAAACATTGGCTTTTGATTTGTGTCAGTGACTATTTGTTCAACAAAACCATTCAGCCTGATTAGCATGCAAACATTTGATCCTATGTTTTGCTTATTTTTTTCAGCTGCTGATCTGCTATTGGAAAAGATAACAAGAACATTCAGTAAAGTGTTTGTAATTGTAACTATTTTACAAGGTGGTGTTTTTGTATGATTTTGTATAATGTAAATAATTGGAAAATCATTTGACAGAAACTAGGTATAAAGATCCATCCCTAACACTTATAAACCAACACAGTATCATGGTGATTCATAATTGTTGATTTTGGTGAACTGGTTGCTATTTTGTATGAATTTGGATTTTCTAATTTATTTTTCCTTATTTAATTTTGCCCCATTGGTGGTTAAGTTTAGAGGTAGGCCTTCATTCTTACTTTTATTTAAGGTTGCAGATTTTTACGCACTTGTCAAATGGGAAATTACCACATCAAAAAATAGTCTTTAGACTTTTTTGTGAGAATGAGCCTTAACATAGCCTCACTGTCACTGTGTGAAAATGTCTGCAAATGACATTGCATGATTTCATAGAAACTAGCTTATTAACAAACAAACAAAAAACACTTGTAGAGACCAGAATTGCTTTCTATAAGTAACCATGTAGCAATGCTTTAGATAGCATCTGGATGTAGCAGCACCTTAACTACCACTCAGAACACCTCAGCAACCACACAGAAAAGCCAAGGCAGATAAAAATGTGTTACAATCATTTTGCCGGTGAAACAAGCGTTTTAGTGTGAATGTTGTTGTCTCATGTAAACTCATAACATTTTCCAGACTGATATTTGTGCGAGTGCTGGGGATGTTGGTTTGATGGCCTTCAGCCATGAAAGCACCTCAGCGTGCAGCAGCACTGAAGGATGTCATTGTACTCGCTTTTGATAAATGTGAGGGGGAGTGAGGCAAGGAACAATTCCAGCAGTGTTATCAGGAGCAAACAGGCAGAGTCATGGGGCCCCATCTGCAGGAACGAGATCGCAGCCGTGTTGATCGCCTTCCTGCGCGAGCGTGGACAGGCCGTGACTCATTCAGCTGGCAGAGGGAAGGCCATTCTCAAAGCATCTCTAGACTGCCATCTTATTTATTGATAAAGACAAGTGACACTTTATAATCAGACAGCATCATCTTTCCTTATCACCCCACAAA
Organism: Enteromius treurensis; assembly: GCA_032275025.1. Lineage (NCBI taxonomy): Eukaryota > Metazoa > Chordata > Actinopteri > Cypriniformes > Cyprinidae > Enteromius > Enteromius treurensis. The sequence continues at coordinate 8,781,998 of JAUCMU010000039.1, forward strand.
TAGGCCTATAACCATTGTTTATGTCCATTTATATATGGATTTATATTTTTATGTATAGATATAAATAGATATATAGATATAAATCTAAAAATATTTTAGAATATGGATATATGTTTATCAATGTAATGGAATTACTCAAAAGCATAAAGAATCTAATTTCCAAAATTAAAATAATAATATGAATTATTAGTAGTAGTACACATAGTGTATATAATAATAAATCTAACCTCTCTCTCTCTCTCTCCTTATCACCCCACAAAAATAGGCCTATAACCAATGTTTATGTCCATTTATATATGGATTTATATTTTTATGCATAGATATAATTATATATATATAAATAAATCTTTTAGAATATGTATATATATTTACTCAAAAGCATAAACAATCTAATTTACAATAATAAAATAATAATATGAATTATTATTATTATTATTATTATACATAGTGTATATAATAATAAATATAACCTCTCTCTCTCTCTCTCTCTCTCTCTCTCTCTATATATATATATAATTTACAGAAAATGGTATACAATTTAAAAAACTGTTAGTTTTATATGAAGTTTGCGTGACAAAAAAGGGAAATAAAATATAATAAAAGATATAAAAAATATTGTAAAATAAATAAATGTATTATTTATATAGAAAGACATTTAAAAAAACTTATTTTGTTACATATGTCTGTATATGCGTATATAACAACAATATATATATATATGTGTGTGTGTGTAAAAATATAATTTTATACATAAAAGGTTTAATTTTTTTATACTGCTTCTAATTTTAATCACCTACCTGTTTCATCTTGTTTTCACTTTTTTTTTTACCGCACAACCTTTTTTTTTTTTTTTTTTTGGAGGCTCCTGATTATTATTAATGAAATTAATGTGACAGCAGAGCAACTCAGGAGCCCCTTATAGACTCCCAGTAGAACAACATGGCCTCCTTCATTCACAGAGGACAGCTAGCAAGGCTTCCTCTAGCGTTACGCTTCATCTACATTTTCACCCTTTGTCTATAATTAAGCGCAAACAAACAGTTCTGCCTGTTGGTTGCCAGGATGCAGAGTTCAGGTTTCTAGAGTATTTGATAGGGTTTGGGGGGGGAGCCGAATACCCTGAGAAGACTGCTTTTGTCACGGGCCACGGCCGCTCTTGTTTGTTCCCATCTACGAGTGATTCCATGGTTTCTTTAACAAGAGGAAATTAAGAAATGGGGTAAACTTTGCTGGTCCTACATACAATTTATACTCCGCTGAAACACAATAATCAGTGCAGACACCTTTACACAAGCTTGCTCACATTACTTCTACCCTGGCCGGAGAATGACTGCACGGCACGCCGCTCTCTGTTATCCTCCTCGAGATCAGAACGCCACAGCGACCTCGGTGACCCTTTCTTTAGAAGCAGAGCACGAGCGCTCACTGCGATTTGCAAAAAGCAGAATAATTGTACATTGAGGGTTCACTATTAATATGCAAACGGCTTAACGTCTGTTCCCCCGGGAAATTTATATCGGAGTCGTTTACCCTGACTGTGTCCTTCACCAAATAACCACGAGTCAATGCGACCTATTTTGCTTATGAACCTTTTCAGACTCGGCGCAGTCACAGCCTGTACTGTTATTCTTTGTGAGAACGAGCCAAACTCCATACGAGACAGTTCAAACGAACAGAGTAAATCTTCAATAAGTTCATCGAGCGAAGACACTGTTTTGAAGTCTGGCTGATTTATTACGCTTTTAAATGCTTGCGGCCTTACATTTCCCAGCATATCTGATAGTATGTCAATGGGTCTGGCGGAAAAAGTTTAGTTATATGCTATAAAACATGATGACGATTTTGCAGGACTATAAAGTAGGCCTAATTACTACATTGATGGGGTTTTTTTTGGAGAATAAAGTTATCCTTTTACCATGTTAGTTAAAAAGATGTCAACTTCTCAAAATTTCACATTATGCATATTTAGTAGAAGGGGAACGGATCTGGCCCACTATATAATAAATCTGTTAAATGTCATGAGTTTCATACAATAACCACTAGGTGACAGCCTTCACTTCATTAAGATAGCAGAAATAGCCTACAGTATGACAATACAAATTGAAAATGAAACTGCAATTTAAATTGCTGGTGCTTTACTGTAATTATTTACTTAATTACTTAATAATTAAGTCATGATTAATGTGAAATAAAGTCACTTAGGTAGGGGGGAGTTGGTGTTGGTGTTTTTTTTTTTTTTGTGAACATCGATGAAGTTTGCCAAAGCACATAAATGCACACACAACATTTGATATAGATGATTACAGGTTTTATTACAATGATGTTGCCCTTTATATTCAGAAAACAGCACACCTCAAGGTCTAGCACGACTTTGCAGGCTTATTAAGATTGTGCACTGAAGAAAAGCGGTAATGTAAGACACATACTGTACAATGTGTGCGCCTATCTATAAAGGTTGCTGGAGATCTTATCATGGAAATAGAACTCCTTCTCTAGCAACGAGTTCCCCCCGAGACCAAAAAGAAAAATCAATTGGTTTTGGCATGGAAAAGAGAGCAACACAACTGGCAAAATATCAAGCTCTACAGGTTCTTGGCAAACCTTAAGCCTCAAGGTGCAATCCAAAATCCTAAAGTGAAAACTGAAAACGTCTGGTAGTACTGAACGAACATTAAATCAGATAATAAGTGATTCTAAGAATGTTTATGAGAGTTGACAATTAACTATTCAGCTGAATCTGTGTTTGTTACTTTGAAGCAGAAACCCATTTCATGCTGTGTTTTCTTTAGTGCTCTTGTCACACAGCATCTGAAATGAAGGGTTGTGTCTTTAAAAGCTGTCATGCTTCACAAATACCAGATGGAGTCCGGCACTAGCAGGACATGATGGGGAGGACACGCCAATCCTTTCCAAAGAAAACAAACTGGGTGTGGAGCGTGTACAGAAGTGTCACAGTTCACAAGATAATGATCTTACAATTGCTTTTGATACTGTACGGCCATCGCTGTACATTAACCAAAGTTCTCTTGATTGTGCGCCGCAGAAACTAATAAATCAAATAGGTTTTTGTTTCTTCGTTTTTGTACTAAAATGTACTAAAACATGACATAGCAAGGCTTTTTAAAAAGATGATTTTTACAGCACCGTGTTATTAAAAACGTTTGTGGTTGTTTAAATTATTATAAATGTAGTGTCTCAGTGTCCATTTGAATTATGTAGCATATAAAACTATCTGAGACTTAGTTCTTAGTTTGATGGCTGCCTTGGGACAGATGAGAATGAGCATAAATGTTTCAGACAAGAGTCATGCAGTGCATTGGCAGGGCAGCTCAGCTTTCTGTTCAACATGCAGCTCTACACCGGCCAGCATGCAGTTCATGTTCCGTCCTTGTCAATAATTACTCTTGATCTAGATATTATAGTAACTGTGGTGACCATGTGCAAAGAAATCTGACATTATAGACAGTGTTGTTCTTTCATGGTGAATGCACAATATGATGTGCCATGGAAATACAAGACTATATCTACATGAGTCTGCTTTAGGCTTAAGCTGTTTAATGTATTGTACTTAGTAAATTTACACTAGTTGTTATCAACAATAGTAATAGGATTGTGGTTTGTGTGCAGGGTTGAATGATTAACAACAGGGCCCAGATATACCTGTTTCACCTGTACAGCAGAAAGGAAATAGTAAAGCACACTTAACCCTTTTGTGTCCAGATCCAAAGGGTCGTTTACAGTCTAACCTTGAACATAAAAGTCTTGCCACGTTGCGGTATGGGAGGTTCTCTGCAAGTTTAGGGCGTTGTTAAGTCAACACCTGAGGTAATTTTTATTTAAATGGGCTTTTTAAAATTGTGTTATTGTATTCTTTACTTTGGTCTGTGGTACAGTATTTAACTGAAACTGATGAGATGACTGCAATATGATGAGATCAGAAATATTACAGAAAGAGAGGAAGTGACTTGTGGCCAAGTATGGGAGCCAGTACTCAGAATTCGTGCTCTGCATTTCACCCATCTAAGTGCACATAGACTCGCTATCCATTAGGCCCCTTATCTGACAAATCCTTATAATTAAACGACAACAGTCAATCAATCATAAAACATATGTTTTTCAGTTTTAGCATGTATGTGATTTTTTTTTAATCCACTCTTAATTTCTTTAAACCCAGACTTTTCAAGCATGGGCTTCATGGGCCTGTTTGACTTCCTGAAGGCCTCCCTGTGGATAAGATAAAACATACAGAACTGAAATAATGTAGAAATGTTGGTAATGGACACATTTACGGGTATCTCAGCAGCATTATATCTGCCTTGTAAAAAGGGTGAATTTTGTAAAAAATGCAATTGCTCATTTGGACAAACATAAAAGTAACACAATAACAAAAAAATAAAAAACAGTTGATTCTCAATAAATAATAAAAAAAATAATTTCATACAAATATATATATATATATATATATATTATATTTAGGATTTTGTAAAAATGGTGATTCTCAAAAGAAAATAATAAATTAGCATAATCGGACACACAAAAACAAACACATCAGTAAATAATGGGTTATTCTGAAAAATAAATAAATAATAACATCTCATGACTGGATGTTTGTTCCCACAAAATTACACGAATGGACAAACAAATAGATTTATTCAAAAATACTATTATTGAAATATTTATAAAATTAATAATAAATAAAATAAATATTAGCATAATTTCTTAATAGCCCTCAAAAAAAAAAGAAAAAAAAGCTTGATACTTACATGCACATTTATACTAGGAAAATACTAAAAACAATTGAAATCACAGACTGAGTATTAAATGACACAGAGTGTGTCTTGAGTGTGCAGCTGTAATGCACGCGCATTGAACTCCCCGACTTCCCATAATGCTCCAGTCACGTGGCCCACTTTATGAAGCCAGACTGTCAAATCTGAAACTTCCTGGGCTGCGATGCAGTACATGCAAGACCATGACGTTTACTTCAGCCATGTAACTTGTCAAAGGATCGCGCGTTTGTAAGGAGTCAAGCTACTTAAAGCGATTAGCGTGGGCAGTGGTGTGTGTGTGTGTGGAATAGAGCGGGTTTGTTGTTTGAGGAGGATGTGTGTGTGCTGACAGCGGCACGAGCGGCAAACCAGCAGCTCCTTATATCTGTGGAAGAGCACGGCATGAAGAGATCAGGTAAGATCATCAGGTATTTATTTACACCAGTGTCGCGCGCGCGTGTGTGTGGGGGGGATATACAGTTGTTTTGCATGTCATCGAGCCGTCAGTCTCAACACTGATACACACGTTGATTGTTGTTTTGATAGCACGCAATCCATTCACATTCACCAAGTTTTTCTACTCAGAAAGACACTTCTCAGGTGTATTTTGTCTTTGTATTTTGGATTATATGTGTTAATATGTTATGTACAGTCCATATGTTAGGAGTTAGCCTACTTATATTAATAGTTTAATGATGTCATGAGCTTCAACCGCATCTTTATGAAAAGATCTACTGCAGATCTCAGATTACAGTCTGTCTGTCGTCTTCTTGAAAAAACGTACTGTGGTGGTACCATGGTATAGTGATACTTATACCATAGTGCTTCTAAATAATGGCATCGCACTATCGTGGTTCATGTATCATGGTACCTCCATGTTTATGTATTTGCACGTGTCTGGTCTGATTATATGAGTGATGTGGAGAGATTCAAAATCCAGTAACATGTTTGGCACAGCTGCTTATTATTTTGGAATTTTCCACTATTAATCTTCTGCGTCTGCTTCTCCCATTTCCTCACAAAATGTTTTTTTTTTTTTTCTCGGCATAAACCAGATAAACCAGTTGAATACTAGTCCAGCCAGGAGCTTAAATGACCAAGAGTGGTTTAAAGATGTTTTTTTATGCATGGTTGTAAAAGACTACATAATATATTGTATATATTATAATATATACAAGTATATATATTTAAGTATATTTATATATGTATGTATATGTATGTATGTGTATATATGTATGTATATGTGTATGTATGTATGTGTGTGTATATATATATACATATATATATATTTTTTTTTCATTTTAATATTTAATTAATAATATATCCATAGTCCATACATGCAGTGTTTTTGAATAATTAAAATGTTTTGGTTAGATAAACCATTGCTACCTAATGATTAACCACATCCAAAAATATTTATTTATTTATTTTTTACATATGTGTGTATACTGTGCATATTTATTATGTATATATAAATACATATACATATACATAACATAAACATAACATATGTTATATATAGGCATTTTTTTTAAATTATAAAATATAGACATGTTTGTGTCTATTTTGAATGCTTCTAATCATTTGACAGCACTAAGATAAATATTTGTATTTACTATTCTTCATAAGTTTAATGTATTTTGAGATTTTAGTATATAGTATCTTTTTATTTGTTGAGTCAGTAAGTTATGGTAAGGACAAATGGGTTTAAGGGGAATTTGATGTTAAATTTTGAAAAAGAGAAAATAGAATGAAATGCAACGTTTGTGAGCTAGTGACGTGTAGACGTAGACGTGGCATGTAAAGTTCTAGGGTATGTTTTGAAGAAAAAAATCAGACAACAGCCTGCGAACTTGTCAGACAAGTAAATCTGGATGTTGCAGACATTCTGGGTTGGTAGTAACACACCTAAATTAAATCATCACGTCCTGTTGGAAATGTTCATTGTGAGCAATTATTGCTTTCAGCAGGAACTGTAACACAGCTGTAGACTAATACACAGATGTTCTGACTGCTGATCCACATGTAGCAGCAACATCCATCTTACTGTAAACAGCACAAGGACTAAACACTTCCTGGATGACTATACACACAGTTCTGGTTGTCTGATTTGCTCCTGCTTATTAATACAGCACAAAATTACTGTTCGGTTATAATTTCCTCAAACTTGTATGAATTCTGTGGAACACGAAAAGAGAAGTTTAGCGGAATATCTAGCTTCTCTCTTCCACACAATGAACCTTTTTTGAAGTAATAGACGTAAACCATTATTCCCTGGCAATTTGCTCTTGACAGCTGTGATCACCACTCGCTGTCATTGTACGACTTTCTCCGTCTGTGTAAGAAGGTAAAACGAGTTTCGAAAGACATAACACTGTTGTTTTTAAACCCTTTGTACACTAAACCGCTTTCTAAACCTTTTAATTTAAAGGTAATAATGCCACAAAGGTGACACTCAAGCTTCTCAACCCTGAAGGGCTGACGTTCCTCAGCTTTCCCACAACCATCCAGCCTATCAGGTTTAATACAGAAGTTTTTATGGGTGCCCAGTCAAGGGTTTGCTTTCAAAGAGCTCTCCGTTTTGTTAGCCCGGAAAGCTTTTGTCCCTTGGCTTGCGACCAGTGTTTTGGAAAGGGCAGCTATACATCTTCCAAAGATCTAAGGCAGCAGAAGAAAACACTCTTTTCATAACTCTGAACGCTGACATAAATGATGAAAAAAACTGATTTGATGCAGCAGTCTTTTAATATATAAATATCAATAATTAATTATAAGTAAATATTGCATGCACAGAATTAGTAAACTAAAATGAACAATTAAATGCATGTTTGATACCAGACATAAGCTGTATAGTTAAACCTATATGTGTTACTATTTTTATAAAGCAGTGAAAGCAATTTAAAACAAGCCAATAGATATTTATAGCATGTAGCTGGATCTTTTCAGAGTTTGTTTTCATCTCTTTTCGCTTGCTCTTGCCCACGTTCATAGAGTAGTTAAGCCATTAGCTCTCTACTGCCAAACATTTTAACCACAGTCTCCCAAATATTTGAAGTGCATTGATGGTCTATTATTTTGTGTACGTTTTTGGTGCATATATTTGTGTGCATAAGCGACATTCATCATTCAACTGGGTTAAAAGGTTGAAGTGTTGTGATTGAGGAATGAGATTACTGTCTCAGACTGTCTGTCTGTCACGACCACTGTTCAGCTAAATCCCTGCCCGCTGAAATATTAATGCAGCACAATTATGTGATTACTCTGTTACCCTCAGCTGATGATAGATTGTCTGTATTCAACCCCTCAAATTCAGTTTCAGTGATTGGAGGTGGCGGTTAGCATGAGGCTTCCCCCCAAACAGCCTGTCATTTAAAAAAAATGATTAGAAATGGTGCCGCTGAATAATTTTGACACTTTTTGTTGCTATTTATTTAAATATGAAATCATTGTCAAGTGCTGTTTTACTCACTTTTCTAATTCTGGGCCTGTGATTGTTATTGGCCATTAACTGAGTCACATAAAGTATTTTACTCCATTTTGATATTTTGTAAGCCGTACAGTTTTTCTAGATTACTTTGTGAAAATCTTACAACTGAAGCCCAAGACTTACTAAAACATATTTGTTGAATATTCACAAAATAAGACTGTTTAGCAAGACCTCTCAAGTTTGTTATACATTATATATTTGTTTATAGTATAGGTAAAGGTGGCATTTATTTGATCGAAAATACAGTAAAAGCAGGAATATTGTGAAATATCGGTTTCTTTTTGAATGTATTTGACGTTGTAATTCATTCCTAAAGCGGCTAAAGCGAAATTTTCAGCCAGTCTTTAGTGTCAAAACACTAATTTCTTTAAAAAAATTAATTCACAAGGCACTCAACAGATCATTCTGGCCTATGTATCAGTCTGTCACTAATCCACACTTGTCTTTCTTCTCTCATCCTTCAGTAAGTTGGGAGTGTGGGGCTCTTTGACTGGTGCTGTTGTTGGTGCTGGCTGCGAGGACATGAAGATCCGCTGGTCGAGGAAGGTGGCTCTCCTGGCCAAGGTCTGCTTCCTCTTCTCTCTGCTGTGGCTCTTCTACCTTCTCATAGTCCGTTCATCCCCCACGTCTCTTCCTGATAAAGATGTTCAACACGACATGCTGGTTCGCGATCTTCCATCCGTCGAGGAGGTGGAGGACTCTGACAGCCTCCAGCGACCCGTTAATGAGAAGCTCCCGCCAGACCATAACGCTCCTGGAGAATATGGCCGAGCCACTCGACTGACCCTCAGCACTGAGGAGAAGAAAGAGGAGGAGGCCAGCATTGAGCGCTACGCCATCAACATCTTCATTAGCGACAAGATCTCTCTTCATCGTCATATTCAAGACAACAGGATGCATGAGTATGTTTGCCCCACTGAAGAGCTTACACACCCTGCCACCTTACCAGCAACGCCTTTGAAACAACACAGTAAAAACACTGCAGCAACTGTTGTCCTGACACCCTAGAAAATACAGAGGAACATGTGAAAAACACTTTAAAGTGTTAGTTCACCCAAAAATGAAAATTCTGTAATTATTTACTCACCCTCATGTCGTTCCAAACCCATAAGATCTTCGTTTATCTTCGGAAAACAAATTACGATATTTTTGATGATATTAGAGCCATCTGATCCTCCATAGACAGCAATACAACTGGCAATGATCCACAAACATAGCAAAAACATCAGTAAAACAGTCCATGTGACTTCAGTGGCTCAGCTTCACATTTGCAATGCTAGAATAATTTTTTTGCGGAAGGAAACTTCCGTGACTTGCGTCTTCCGTCATTTTACGGATTATCACAACACACTGTATACGCAAGCTTGAGGGGTGTAACGGTTCACAAAAATCACGGTTCAGTTCGATACGATACAGTAGTGTCACGGTTCGGTATGTTTTCGAT
>JAUCMU010000039.1:8795213-8810893 GCA_032275025.1 Enteromius treurensis
ATGTTATGTCCATGTACTGAACTGTTATTATTCAACCAGGCCAAGGTAAATTCAGTTTTCCATTCTATGGCACCTTTTGAGATTTGCATTTTATCATGTGTAGTAAGGAAACTGTTCGTCCAAACCACATGTTTTGAATACAAGCTAATTTACTTAACCGTTTGATTAGTTATTTTTACTCTCTATTTTTTTTTCAGATGCAAAGCTAAGAAGTACAACATCCGTCATCTGCCTACAACGTCAGTGGTAATAGCATTTTACAACGAGGCCTGGTCCACCTTACTCAGAACCATCCATAGTGTGCTGGAGACAACACCAGCCGTCCTGCTGAAGGAGGTCATACTTGTGGATGACTTCAGCGACCGAGGTGAGGGGACACCTTTTAGGCAGTTTTCACGTTTGAAAATGTGTAGGCTAGTAGTTCCATCCTAGAGGATTCGTCTGGTCCTGACTAGATGCTACACTGATTAATGAATATTGATGGATAACAAAAAAAAAAAACATTTTACTTTGATATAATGTTGCTTTGCATTTAAAAGATGAACCATTTTAATGATTAACAAACTTAAATGACTAATTTTGTAAGATGGACCCATAGAAGCTTTATTTTTCTTATAAACCTTTTATATGTAAAAGTCTTTTTGTTAAATATTGACCCTCTTACGGCAGTAATAACTAATAGCGTGTGAAGCTGAAATGTCAATATTGATTTCAACCCTGTTACACCCTGTTCAGTTACTCCTACACCCTGGCGTCCACATATGAGGACATTATATTTTAGTGAATTTCTCTACATGTCAAAATAAGACTTTCTGTTACGATACAGGACGTTCATTTTCATACATGCCCACATTTGAGAATTATACTTCAATATTCTATCAAATATTATATATTATTATGATCTGGTTAATTATTACTCCCATTATTATACTTCTTTTTTCACTACATGTTGCCCCCAGAACACATGAATATCAAATTAGATTTAGTTTATAGATACAAATATGATCATTTTACACACATTTTTCAGAAAGAAAAATGGTATATCAAATCATTCTGCTATAGTTGAGAATCTTTAAAACACTTTTTTTCTCTGGTCTTAAGAGGATAAATGCAACCAAATACAAACAGTATTTGCATTAAGGTATGCTCGCACATTTGCATATTTAATGCTTTCCCTGCAAGCTCTGGATAGTAAGTTAGCCAAAGATATTATTCTATTTCACTTTTATATTTGTTGAAATTTTAATTCAATCCAAATATCTCCAGTAAATCAGTTGTTTTCCTGTGATCCTGCCATTATCAATTGGATAAAAAGGTCCAGATTTGCTTTTGTATGAATTACAGGTTATCTGAAGTCACAGCTGGCTCAGTATGTCAGTAACCTGGAGCGCGTTCGTCTCATTCGCACCAAAAAAAGAGAAGGTCTGGTACGGGCCCGGCTCATTGGCGCCACCTATGCTACAGGACACGTTCTCACCTTCCTTGACTGCCACTGTGAGTGTGTGCCTGGCTGGATAGAGCCACTGCTGGAAAGGTGTGGCCTTATAGTTGTTGTTGTTTTTTTTTTACTCCAATTCAAATTCATCATAGAAACAATAGTGATCTTAATTCTTTTTGTTTTAAATGGTCTTTTCCCTCAGAATTGCTGAGAATGAGAGCACCATCATATGCCCAGTGATTGACACCATTGACTGGAACACATTTGAGTTTTACATGCAGACAGATGAGCCGATGGTGGGCGGCTTTGACTGGAGGCTGACATTCCAGTGGCATGCCGTGCCTGAAATCGATCGCAAGATACGCAAATCCAGAATTGACCCCATTAGGTTGGTTTCTGCACAGCTTATCCAAATTGAGCTTTGCTGTGTGGTTTTCTTGCCCATTTAAAAAAGATAAAAAGATTAGTAATGTTTAAAGGGATAGTCATGCTCATTGAGAAACAAAAGTAGAATCGGACAATAATACTATATTACACATTATTACTGTTTAAAGTAATTTAAAATATGTTTGGATGTATAATTGTTTTTGCTTAAGTAAATTCTAAAATTTAATAACACTGGTAAATGTAATATTTATCAAATCTGAAATCGAATAACTATTTTTCTTACTGTACAATTTAATGCTGTGATGTCTTAATTTATTGCGTTTAGTATTTTAGTTTTAGTAATATTGTAATTTATTAGTTGCCATCCATAGCTTAATCATAAAATAATTATCAATTTTGGAGCATTCCTAAATTATATTCTAAGGGTTTGGAATGAGTTAACCTCCTCAAAATACATTCTCTTGTTCTTCCGGTAAAAACTTTCATGAAGTTATTTTCAGAAGGAAACGGACTGAAATAGGATTGCAGTGACATTGTGTTGATTAAATTCACTTGCAGTGCACTGAATAGACTATATTTTAAGGCTCGGACCCAGGAGTTCTTTCAAATACTGTCCAGCTCTGCTCTAGATTTCTCTCAAGGCTCGTCCGAGGGCAGACCCCGAGGCGCTCACTGAAAACTAAGAAGCACTTACCTGCTAGAAAATTGGTTATAAGGAATATCTCTGAAGAATTGCCAATGGTCTGCTGCTTTTCATTTCACAGGTCTCCCACTATGGCAGGAGGCCTATTTGCCGTCAGCAAGGCCTACTTTGAGTATCTGGGCACTTACGACATGGGCATGGAGGTTTGGGGAGGAGAGAATCTGGAGCTTTCTTTCCGGGTAAGACTCCTGTATTCTGCATTCCATTACCTTTTGTGCTGGTAATTTGCATAGGCTTCCCATCGGAGTGTGTGGGTGGGTTTTTGGTAGCTTGAGAGACTGAGAGCCACTGTTTATAATTAGACACATCTCTCATATTGGATTTCTTTTTTTAGCCTATACCTAGAAATGAAGATTGATAGTGTATACCATGGAGTAATCTTTTATGCATATGGAAACGGAACACAATGCTGTATCTTCCAGGGCCGTATGATGTTCATGTATAATTGATGTGCTGTGAATTGGTGTACAGACACATGTGGGAAATAAAGCTGGAAAATAGATAAAAAAGGAATTTTGTCGGTGTCTCAATGGATCTAAAGTGCTGTTGTCAGTCATGTTTTATTTTTGACTGGAGATGCATTCCAATAAAACCAGACAATCTGCATGTGTGAACTAAAAATGTGTTCATTAGGGGAAAAAAGCTATGCGGGATGAGTTGAATCTCAGTAAATAAATGATGTTGCTCTAGAAACATGCTGTGGGGTGATTAGCTTTCGTTTTTAAGTAACGTTCTCAATGTTAAAATACTTTTTTTGTATCTATTTTAATATGCAGAAATATAAATCAGTCATAGGTTGATTTCCTTTCAAAAAGTTTGAACGTTCCTAAACATGCCATCCTAAATAACCAGATGAAGCCTGTTTGAAAATTATTTGTTGTATTTTTTATAATTATTAATACTAATATTAATATTTTTTTTTATTTATTCATAATTTTATTTGAATATTTTTTCATTCTTTTTGTGACCATAGTAGTACAAAAATTATATTCTTTACTTTTTATAATGTATTATATTAATAATGTAATATGCTATAAATATTATACATATTAATGTGATAAAATATATTTTTATTTCTATTTATTATTTTTTAATAAGAATATTTGTTCAGTACTTCACCCTCCTTAATAAAAACACTGATAACACCTTTTATTTGCACCTATTAGTTTCTTATTAACATGCATAGTACTAGAACATTAGCTATTTATTAGTGCTAATTAAGTGCATATTAATGTCTTATTCTACATCCCTAATCCTACACAATACCTAAACCTAACAACTACCGTATACTATTAATAAGCAGCAAATTATGAATTTATTGAGGGGAAAGTCGTAGTTAATAGTTAATAACAAGTGTTACCTATTCTAAAGTATTCTTTGTTTCTTTTTATACATTTAAAGAATATTTTATTTCTTGCAGGTGTGGCAGTGCGGAGGGTCTTTAGAAATTCACCCATGCTCCCACGTGGGTCACGTTTTCCCCAAGAAAGCGCCATACGCCCGGTCCAATTTCCTTCAGAACACTGTCCGTGCTGCAGAGGTTTGGATGGACTCTTACAAGCAGCACTTCTACAACCGAAACCCTCCAGCAAGAAAGGTACACCTCCACCCTACACGATCGGTGGCACGTCTTTAGTATTATGTGCCGTTGCATAATAGGTGTACAGCTGTTGTGTTATTTCCTTATTTAACTGCTTCGGGTGATGTTAGTGCAAGTGCTGTTCTTTAAATTGCTTGCGTACTCATAAACGGGTAAAACTGTGAAAGAGATAAGTGTCGCTCAGGTTTAGCTTGAGTGCTTCCTGTTCTATTGGTTCACAGTATTTTTTTTCCTTTGGCTGTCTTTGAAAAGCTTATAAGTTGACAAAGATAATAAAACTAGGCCAAACATATATTATATCACCCTGGCTGACATGAATCTGGCATGTAACTCCATATTACTTTATATACAATTTACATTATTAATGATGCAGAGCTGTGATCAAATAATAAATCACTCTATAGCCACGACACCAGATGCCACGAGGAAGAATATTTGACCTCTGTTTGACTGCAGTGAGTTGTTCGTGTACATATAGTCTGATTACAAACACACCCTGTAAGAGCCTAAATTAATATTGTCATATACACCTGATGGAGTTCACACAAGGCTAGTTGGAAGTGTGTCGTGGCAGTTCTTATGTCAACAGTACAGGAGGTACGTACATGGCATCCTGTTTGATAGAGATCGCAGTCTTAGAACTTTCAATTCGAGTAAAGTATAACAAAGTACAATAAATTTAATCTTGCCGTGCAGAAAAGACCAAACAAGCACACATTAGCTTTGATCGCATTCACAGACGCACTACATATGTTCCACTTATAATAATCTGTCAGCTTTGGCTTGAGGCCTGATTTTTCTTTGTTCCTTTAGGAATCATATGGGGACATATCTGAAAGGATTGTGCTGCGAAATCGGCTTCAGTGTAAAAGTTTTGAATGGTACCTGCAGAATGTCTATCCTGGCCTACATGTGCCAGAGGACAGGTCTGGCTGGCACGGAGCGGTAAATTACTAATCTAATTTAATCTAATCTAATTCCTTTTTAATGTCATTCTCGCTATATTTTCACTGGTTTTACATGTTCTGGTTTCTGTTGTAGGTGCGCAGTGCCGGAGTCCACTCTGAATGTCTGGACTATAACGCCCCGGACCACAACCCCACAGGAGCTCACCTGTCCCTGTTTGGCTGCCATGGTCAAGGTGGTAACCAGGTAGCTATCATCAATATTAAGTATGCTGACTCTTACCCCAGTAGTTTTCAGTTTCTTACCTTTTGCAAACGTTTTTGGGTTACACTTTATTTTAAGGTGTCATTTTAAAGGGGTGATAAAACGCCTACTTTCCACAAGCTGATATGATTCTTTGGGGTCTGTAATATAGTTTGTTTAAGATTTCTCAATGGTAGTTTAAACCCCCCACCCAATTTACCTTGTAAAAAACAGCTCTTTTCAAATCACTCTGTTCTGTGTACTTCCCCTTTAAATCTTCACGAGCTCTGCTGACCCCGCCCCTCTTTTCTGAGGCGCTCTCAGAGGATGTTTATTTAGCTGTATTCATAGTCCTAAACATTACATTCATAGTGAAACTAATTAGCACATTATTAAGAATTTGCTAAGATTTGCAAAGATTCATTAAAAGACATACTGACTGCATCTGTAGGTGATTCGCACGAACATAAACCGTGTGACGTCACACGGTCAGACGGCTTGATTTGAGAAAGAGGAAAACATTTAAGCAGAACCACTCATTTTAGTGAGAAAAATGTATAAAAGAAAATTATAAAAAATGTATAAAACGTTTATAAAAAACATTTATAAAATGTATTTATTTATAAAAATTTCCAACACACATTTCATATCACTTGTTAAAGTGCATCTGGCATTATATGACCCCTTAAAGGTTCCAGTGTAACTATATATTAAAGGTACTGACTGAGTAATATGAATTAACTAGATGTACTTACTATATGGTTAAGATTAGGGTCTTAGGGTTACTTACAGGTATTTATGCATAATTTACTGTTATTATGATAGTAAGTACATGTAACTTGTAAACAAAAAATTCACCTCAAAATAAAGTGTTCCCATGTTTTGAGACTCTCGCCATAATTTTATCAGGCCAAATATTTTGAGCACTTTGTAGAGAGTAATAAACAAAATATCCCAGTGAAGTATCATTAAGACGACAACCGTTTTAGCAACAATGCTATAATGTTTCAGTAACACTTACGTTTCCATTTGTTTACATGGTAACACTTTAGTATATTATTAGCTATTAGTAACTATTAACTAGTTGCTTACTAGCATGTCTAATATTAACATATTACCTGTGTTACATATTACATATTCTGTGTTATCATATTCTATAATATAACTATCAATAAGCAACAATATATTTTAAAAAAGCTGTGTTATATTTGTAGTCTTCTGAAGGGATATAATATCTTGATTTGGTAAATAGATAAACCATTCGATCAAATATGATATTGCGGTACATTGCTTAATGTAATGCATACGAGCTGAATAAAGTGGATGAGAATGAGTTAATTGGTTCTCACGCATATCATTAATATGGCAAATCTGAATCTGAGGAAGTGAATGAGATTTGAGAATAGCCTCCCACAGGGACTTCACTTCACACTTTGGAAGCTGCTGTTACCCCACAGCCTGATGTCCCTAAAATGGAATTTAAGGGGGCTTTCCATAAATGCCAAAGCTATCGAGTAACTTTAAAAATGAGCATGAGGTGCGTTTCACTTTCAGTTATATAACGCCTACGACAGCAGATGCAGGAGACACTGTTTGTTGCGTTTGCAGTAAAACAAAGCCAGCTTTATTTGTGCTGAAATATAATCCATCCTGAGACGTGCTGCCCTTCGGAGGATTGTTATTTATCTAGTGTCACGGTTGGAGAAATGAATGGGTTGCAGAGGATGTATATTTAATGGAAAGGGAAGCCTGCACATGTGTCCGGTGGCTTATGTCACCGCTGTGCATCAAGGGCCTCAGAAGTAGCACCATGTGTGAGTGAAAATCAATGTTTCCTCAGTCAAGGCTAAAAAGGAAACCTTAGCCACTTCTGCTCAAAGATAGACGTCTGTATGAAATATACATGTGACTTGTGAGACTAATGGTGACTGCAGTTTGAACCTTTGCATAGGAGCCTTCCCTTCACTGAGGTCACGTCTGTCTATCTGAAACTCTCTGGAGAGGAGTTAGTTCTTTATATAGCTACACTTTTTAGTGTCTTCCAGCTGAGCTTTCAAACCTTTACCCTGGCAGGATCTACTATATATATATATATATATATATAAAAAATTTTTTAATTGAAAAGTTGATTTAAATGTATAATAATAATTGACAATATCAAGATTATACAGTGTGTTTGATCAAATTTTATCAAAAATGGACTAAATTAATTTAAATAAAAATAAGAAATAATTCATTTGCACATAAAATATTAAAGTGTACACAAAAAACAGAAATGTACATGTGTGTACAACTTCTTTTCGAACTAAACGTCTCTCTCTTTCTCCATCTCTCAGTACTTCGAGTACACATCTCAAAAGGAGATTCGGTTTAACTCTGTGACTGAGCTGTGTGCTGAGGTTCAGGATGGAATGACGCACATAGGGATGAAGCACTGTCCTCAAGACGGTGCTGCCAGACCTCCCGCCATCATCTGGGAGTTCAGAGACGTGAGTCTGCTCGCCCACAGCTCACACTATCACTGAAGTGCCATCAGCAAACAGAAACGAGATAAGAAACAAAACCAGTTATTGTATATCCGATCTGCTCTGTTGTTGCAATTCCATGCCAGAAACTTCTTATCTTCCATTTGTGTCTTTTCAGGACGGCAGCATATATCACCCTCATTCAAACATGTGTATCACGTCCTACCGCACAGATGACGGCCGTGCAGATATCCAGATGAGAAGTTGCTCTCCTGGAGACAAACACCAGCGCTGGAGCTTCGAGTGACTTTAAACCCCATGTGAACTTGGATATAAGTGCAATGATCAAACAGAACATCACTTCTGGCTTGGTGTTACAAAAAAGGAGCGAAGAACAGGCAAAACAAATGGGACCCATCCTTACATATAGTGCCTTTGCAAACCAAAGTGGATGTACTTGTAGTGCCAATTCTTGCATTTCCTTGTTAGAGACGTTCAGTGTGACATCATAAGTTTGAAGTGCATATTAATAACATACTGTAGCAAATTCAAGGAGCAGCATTTTCTTGTTTACATTGATGCACTATATGCTTTTAGTGAATCGTTGTTTTTTTTAGACTCTGCAGTAACTAACCTTTAGATCTACTGCACAGCGATTTTATTTAATTGAACCAGAAGTGACTGATTTGAGGATGTTGTGAGTGGGTTTGCTTTGATTGTCAATTGTCATTCTCCTTTTGTCATTGTAGGCTGGTTTTTGTATTACTAGGGTAGTTAGGGTCTTTCCACCTGATTTCGTGTAAGCTGCATGGAGTATTCTGGCACACTTGTGTTGATGGAACTGTACCAGCATTTTAGGTCTCACTTACACTAACAGCAGTAGTTTTTGGTAATAATCTACGTACCTTTTAATTTGAAGTTGATACTTCAGAGCTGGTATAAAATGTACAGCAACTGTGGACCAATTTTTCATATCCTAAACCGTTTTAGTAGTTTTTTTGGGAATGATTCACTTTACAAGTGAATTGTCCCTAGACTCACCATAAAGTGCCTCTTCTGCCTGACTTTTCAAAAAGGTGCATTTTCCTTCACAAATCAGTTTATGACTGTACTTTATCATGATGTTGGCCAAAGCAAAAATCTGAAAATCAAAGTGGTTTTATCACGGGTCTTCCAGCTTTTAGACATTCAAAATTGATTATCAATGCATTTGGTAAAATGCTATATCGTAAATAACCGAACGTGGGTAACACCTTATTTTTGCACTGAAATGCATTTAAAATGGCAACGGAATTGTTCTAGGTCTCATTCTTTGTAATCGTCAGTGAATTAAATGGTTTAAAGGGATTATTATTATGGGAAAGAATCTGAAATTTGAATTACTACTGATAAAGCACAGTTTGTGGTGATCATGTGTTTTGCTGATCGACTGTAATGAAGTATTTTTAGAACGTGGAAAAAAAGTACAAAGTATTTTCGTCTCAATGAGTTAAATTAAAGCTCTAAATGTTACATTGTTGTGTTTTTTTGTTTAAATATTGACCGTGTAACCTGTCCTGGGGCCTGTACCATGAAGCCGGATTTGCTGGCTAGCCAGGTATGTTTAGGATTAGTTTGCACCAGTCCTGGGTTTTAGGTACCATGAAACAAACCCAGCTTCAATTGGTGTTCATTTCCATGGTAACTTGTGCTGCACAGCTAACCTGCTCTTTTTTTCCCTCCTTAAGTTTTCCTCTTTCATTAAAAGATCTTTTAATCTTTTTAATCTGACTCTCTCACAAGAAGTGAATGAAAGTTAAAAAGCATGTGATTGGCTGCTTATTGCTGATGTCACACTTTCATGTGCACGTGCTTCATTAACTCAGGATCAAGTCTGGGTTAACAAAGAAAGTTGATGAGCTTCATCATGGTACCAATAATGCCTGATTGCGTCGGTTTGGATTTGTCAACCAAAAACTAATCCTGTAACTCAGAGTTTGTTTAGCCACCATCATGGTACAGGCCCCTGGACTCTCTGATTCTGTGCCATCTAGTGGTGCGAATATACTGTATGATGTTTTAAATTGTTTTATTTCCATTTTAAATACATTCAGTCGAGATTTGATCAGGTAAAGTGTTTCCTGCACAGCTTTCCATTTGTGATCTGAGCCTCCAAGGCTCAAATGTTTAATGGCACACTTTCCAGGTGTATAAAGCTGGAGGTCACTGAGCACAGTCATGCTGCATCCATGAATAAAGCTTTGCTTTCCCCTATTGGATTGTGGGCAATAGGTGCGTGATAAATCCCCTTAAACAGATACCAATTATGTTTATTTCTGTTGTTCCTCCGGGACTATCACAGCAATGAGTAAGATGGCAATTAGACATGAAGGACTCATCACATTTCCCTTGAGGTCATGCAGTGGTAGCCAAACAACTTGATTTCCTCTTTTTAAAAGCTGCTCTGTTTATTTACTGTAGATAGGTGGCAGTTTGCTATTAAAGGGACAGTCTGTTACACAACCCTCATCAATAAAATAATTATAATTGCAATGTCTCATCCTATAAAAGACTGATGTATGATTGGACAGAGAAAAGTTGTGTGTTCATACTGTATGTGGTAAATGACTGCGCAACACTGTGTTCAGTGTACCATAGTTTATTACAACACACTTTGGACCTTTTACAATAAGAGTGTTCAATCAAAAAACTGTGGCACTCAAATTACCATCTCACTTCTCTGACGGCCTAATCAATAATTAAACACATTAATTTGGATAAACATACATTTTGCTTGCTACTTGGATCGTCTTACATATTTATTATGGGAAATTGAAGTGAGTAGATGAGGACAATATCACAATTTTTCATTGAAAGAAACTACTAGAATTTCTAGAAACTAGCTACGGTGACTTTTGATTTGTACATTTTTATTTAAAAGTAAATTAGTTTTATATTGTTTGAAATAAAGCTGTATAGCGGAACCTAATAAAATGGTCAGTTTCTTAATTCATATTGTTTAATCCTGTTAATGTATTTATTGATCACTTTGACATTAAAGGGAGCAGCCCAATTAAAACAGCTTTCTTAATCAGCTTTTCAAAGCGGAAACTTTGCCACAGTTGACATACTTTTCCATCTCTACGTTTGGTTTTAAATAATGCACAAGAATGCTGAAGACTAAACTCAACAATCTTGCTAGAAACCAGTTTCTCTGGCTCAGCGGAATGTATCCAAATATGGATGATACTTATCTTAATGCAGCACATCAATTTAACACAGAGATTCTGTAGAAGCTCTTTCAAAATATCATTATTACTCCAGTATTTTTTTTTTTTAGTGTTAGTATTATTTAGATAACATACTTCAGGTCACTATAGAAAAGATACAATTGTATCATGATTTAAACTCACCCAGGCCCAAATTATGCTCTAGAGACAAAAATGTTTCATGCGTCATTTCATAAAAACAACAATTAAAAATAAAATCATTTGATTTCCAGTACAGTGATTATGTGGGTTCAGTTTTATTTCAATAAAACTTTCAATAATTTAATACAAATCTATTTAAAAGAAACAATTGCGCAATATGGTAGAAACTGAGAAAAGTGATATCTATATGAATGGACAAATATACAGTATGACTGAATCATGTGATAGTACATCTACACAACTGAAGTTTAGATATAGAATTCCATACAGTATAGTAGTTCTTTATCTATCCATCTATAAATTTCAAATAGTGAAAAAGAAGTGTGTTGCTCAAGATGAACTATTACAAAGCTAGGCTGGTTGTGAAATTTGAATGAGTCATTGTTATTTAAATTATACATGATTTCACATATTAACAATGATTTCCACATATAACAATGTACGTGAACTTTCACGGGCTCGTATATCTTGGCATAACAGTGTTTATATAGCGGACATGCACTAAATGGATTTGGATTAGCGCTCTGTCACAGTGTGTGACCCCTAAGACTCTCTGTGATTTGACCTGGATTTCTTTCTTTATGCCTCTTCCAGTTCTGCTGGCCTTATCTGACAAACAAGCCTGCTAATCTGATCACGCAAATCCCTCTCTACATCAATCTACAGCCCTGCTCAGTGCTCAGACCTGCAGGACGTGCCACTGTATGGCTGTGGCTCAAAACCAGCAAATGTTAAGGCGGATGCATTTACAAAAATAGTTTTTCTTTGAAATGAAAAGTTAAACCTAAGTGTGGTTAGACGTTGTCAAAGAGGAGTCAGAAACAAAATTGTTTTGATTCTATATTTCATATATTTTTAGGTTTTTTATACAAGATTATTAAAATATCTTATTTAATGGTGTAGTTTATGGATTGTGAGAGCAGTTAATTAGAGGTTGATGTAAAATGGTTATGCATAGCCTTATGTGGATGTTTATGTAACTTATCCAATAGCACAGGGATGCACAATTTGAACACATATTCTCCCCGGTTTTTACAGACAAGGCTTAAGCTAGTCCCAGACTAAATTGCATGTTTGAGCTGTCTCAGATGAAAATATGTTGCTCTTAAAACAGGTTAGTGTCATTCTTCTGTGTTAAGAACGGACCGGGCCAGGGAGATCGCTGCAGGGCCCATGCGAAGGTTGTCTGAAGGTTTTGCTGAAATGGAGGTGCGAACGTTGTCAGAGGGTTTTGCTCAGGGGGACATGCGAGCGTTCTGCTAACGTTTTTCGCTGGGGCCATGCGAACCTTTCGCCCAGGGGCCCACACAATTACTCACTATTCTTTCTGTTTGTTACGATTACAGTTAAATACTTTAAACCTGACACATTTATACAATTTTAAATTGTGATTTTCACAAAAACCATACAGTTCTGACCAAAATTATTAGAAAATGTATTTTCACTAGCTAAAAAAACATTTTAGGTGAGTTGTGTCTATCTTTGTGCTGTCGTGTGTCCGTCGGAAATATCAGTTTACATTTCCAAACATTCATTTTGCCATTAATTGTAATAATCCAGTTAGATTTGTGTCTGCACAAGGAGTCTGACAGCAGCTAGTGCTCCACACAGGGATCTGATCTGATCATCATCCAGTCTATATGGAATGGCATGAAGAATCAGAACAAACACTAAACACACTAAATCAAGAAGAACTGTGGCAACATCTCCAAGATGCTTAAAGAATCCTGCCTGGAAAACTATGCAGGGCAAAATCTGCTTTAAATGTAAAGGATGATTACACAAAATGTTGATTTAATTTGGTTGACAGAAGATAATTGATAAAGAACATCTATTTATGAAATTTTTTAACAGCATCCTCATTTAAAAGTATTTTGACTAAAACTTTTAACAGTACCGTACCGTTGGAGGTAGGTTTCTTGAAAATTGTGTCTGTCTCAGTTTGTTTTGTGTGGGGCACTGGCTGTTGTTGTCAGACTCCTTGTGCAGACTAAAACCTCACTGGATTATTACAACTTGAAATGCACAGAAATGTAAACTGATATCTCCCACTTACACACTACAGCAAAGAGATAGAAATAACTAACTTAAAATCATCTTCAGCTATCATTTTAAAATACTAGCGTTCTAATAATATTGGCCACCACTTTACGTCTTTTTTCCACATTTAAGATCGATATGGAGTTAACTGCAGTTCACTGAATTAAAAAGCAAGCTAGGCTAAATGTTGCTTTCCTGTTTTGCATAAACTTTGGTGTCTGTGAATATGAATTCTGGATCACGTATGATATAGTTTCTGTAGATAGATCTGCTTTTCGCCTCTTCAACTCCTCCCCGATTGCAACCGACTATTGTATCCGCTCAGCAAAGCGTCGTGCGTTTAATGTCGAACACATCGAAAGTGTCCGCGTTAACGGATGTGCTTTCAACTCCTCCCCCGCCTGCAACCGGCTCAGCTTGCCGTTCATGTCGATCACACCTCTGCTCAACAGTTGGTTTCGGCCACAGAATAAATGACCAACTTTGCCCGGATAGCTTCCCCTTCACGACAGTCGACCTTAAAATGAAATCTGGCACTTTGAAAACGAGATCCTCTTACCCTGGCGAACTTTTTGCGAACTTTTGGTGAGATTGAACTTTGGATGACAAACAGCTTGAGGACACATTATGGCAATATGTGGCAGACGGACTCGGCCCAAGTTTGTTCTGTACATCCTTGGCGCGTTTGTAGTGGGATATTTAGTATTTCATAGAAACACACACAGTGATGTCGGACTGGCGAGTCGAAGAGAAGTTCCAGTCGAGGAGCACAAAAATATGGACGAGGAATTTCTGAAGAAACCTGTTTACGAGAAGCCTCCTCTAGACATAAATGCGTTGGGAGAGATGGGTAGAGCTGTTAAACTGGACCTGACTGAAGAAGAGAAGCGAGAGGAGGAGGAAAGCATCAAAAAACATCAGATAAACACCTATGTGAGTGATAGGATATCATTACACCGCAGGCTGCCTGAAAGATGGAATCCACTGTAAGTGCCCATGTTGCACAGAGAGGTTTGAAGTTTGTTTGGTGTTTTGTCAGATATCCAGCTATTGGTGTAATGTTGTGTAATGGGTTTATTTGAATAGCATCCGAACGAATAGCGTCACGGTTTATTAGTTTTAACTAAACGCCCGATTATAGTGCAGAGCATAGAAGTTGTAAATGTTTTGTACACACTCCCTATCCCAGACTGTGTCTTTTGCTTGTGCGTGATTAACGATAGGGACCGTCTACAAAGTAGCAAAGTGATGAAAAAACGTACAGTGTGGTGCTATCACAGTGGTGCGCACAACAAGTCTCATAAATAATAATAATAATAATACACGTATCTGAAATCCCAGGGATATTTGTTAGTTTAATTGGTTATTTCAAGAAAATGCTGACATTTTTAAAATGGAAAATTTCCTTTGTGAACTCGGTGGCTAAAAATCAAGTCAAACAATAATCAAATGGCCCATCCCAGATCCAAAGGGTGTGCATTGTTATAGTTACCTAGAGAAACATTTGCAATTGGTGTTATTTTGATAGGTTAAAACAACAAGTCAAATATTACTGTTGGCTATTTTCTTACATTTTTTTTAGCGTGTTGTATTTATCGTTTGCATCATTATAACGACCATTAGGGTCGAACATTTAATTTATGAATTTTTAAGTTGCAAATCATATTTTCTTTTATTTGTCATATGAGATAGTTTTCTTTATTTTTTCGCTACTCAGCACTTTGGTGCAGTTTTGCTTTTATAAACAGATTAATTTGATTTTGTGCCATGTTTTGTGATGTGTTATGTTTGCATGCATCCCTTATTGCCAAATATGTAATTGCCTCTTGGTTATTAAGATGAAATAATCCTGCATAGACACTGTGTATGTTTAATTAGTGTAATGCCACTGTGAACAATGAATGTAGTGTGAGATATAGCAAGCAAGGCGTTATCTAACAAGATTTGTTTATTCAGATGTAAAAACCTGAAATATGACTACCTGAGCCTGCCGTCCACATCAGTAGTGATAGCCTTTTACAATGAGGCCTGGTCCACACTACTACGGACAGTGCACAGTGTCCTGGAGACCTCGCCTGACCTACTGCTGACTGAAATCATACTGGTGGATGACTACAGTGACCGAGGTATCAGTCTGAATGAAAACTTCTCAAGCTAACTTTAAGCGCAAGCTTAATGTATTACCATAGTAAAGATATAGCTAATCTGTAAATATATGATGTAACTAACTGTAGAGAAAGTCAAAATCAAGCAAGAACAAAAATATCAAATGTATTTTAACAGTATATGTAACAAATTAATACTAGGTTAAGCTTGGTGCATTTTTGTTTTGAGACACATAGGAACCACCCACAACACTCTGACCACGTGAGAAAATAAATATAGCACCTTTATTCGTAGCTAATATTGCTACTGTAAAGTTTTGCTTAAACAAATATGCAAAAACATATATATATAATGTATGTATGTATGTATGTATGTATGTATG
>JAUCMU010000039.1:8814326-8833740 GCA_032275025.1 Enteromius treurensis
TAATCAGCGGTAAATGCCATCAGGTGCGTGATTTCACATTGAGCCGTATATACTACACACAGCCGTTGTTCACTGACAAGCTGATAATGAACATGGTTTTGCGCAGCTCGTCAGTGAAATCACGCACCTGATGGCATTTACCGCTGATTACATGACCAGGTTTACTGACAAAACGCGCATTACAGACCGGCCGATCGGGACCGGGACATCCCTAGTGTCCAACATATTCTATATATGAAGTGTTAATTTGCAAAAACCGGTAATTCCATTTATTTCCCATAAATCACTTTTTTTTATTGCACATTTCAAAGTAATATCAATTCAAATGCAGTTGGGTTGTTTTGATTAAGTAATAATAACTTCAACAAATACAGGTCATTTACAAAATTATAGTTAACTGAAAGTATTCTTTTCATATTAAAAGTTAATTTTATAGTAAAAGCAGATAACTCCAACACCTGATAATTCCACATTTCATGTTTTAGCGTTTTAAAATATTGCTCGTTTAATGATCTCCTCAGATGACAATGTAGATGCCTGGCAAAGGTTGTGGTTGTTGTGATCATAGATATGAATTGTATGGCTTTTCCCTAACTGTCATAAACGTTGACGAAACTCCTCTCAGATAGCACTTCTTTTCAAAAGTAAACGTAGTTTTGTCACCTGACCTGAATACAGTGGGTAATTCCAACTTTGTTTTTGTGCCACATGTGGAAAATAATGCACGGCAAACAAGCTTATTATTTTAAAGTGGCATTTATCGTTTTTGCAAATGAACTCTTCAAATCATTAATAACTGCTAATAACCTTCACACACTGCGAACAGGCATTTGTATTTTATTCAGCTTTGCTGTAAAACAGTCACTAGACAAGCCAGTGCGAAAGCGGAGATTCTCCACAGCTGTCTTTATTGTGGTCTAAATGTTCTAGATGTTATCCTCTTCTCTACCATATTTTCTGGAAGTGAACAAAAGGAGAGTGAAGTAGAAGCAGTACTTGCTGAACTTAAGTGCACTTGCTAACAGCCTGTATCTGACATCCTGAAAGTAATCAATAAAACCCCCTACCCACACAACACAATAAAAGTGCCCACAACGGATGGGTTTCCGCCATACTCTGAATACTTTTATACGTTTGTTAGAAGCTATAAAGGTATAAGTAAACCGATGAGCTTACTTGTAAATGAATTAAACTCCACCGACAGTGGAGCTTTGCATGGGATTCACCACACAGACTGGATGCAAACCTGCATTGTCACCAAGGCATTGTGTCTGGAACAGGTTCTAGACCTTGCTTTAACACACACTTACCGGCAGCCAAGCGTGGTCTGCAGCAGGGTAGTGATTCCCACACAAAAGAAAATGGTGCCAATCAGCTGACTGGTTGCCCATTGGTCAAAGCCCACACACATTGCCTCAGCAAGCAGGAAGGGCACAGCTATAGTTCCGCTGAAGCAGGTAAGATAGTGCTGAGGACGAATGGTGTGAAAAGACAACAGATTAACATTTTTATTTCTGTTACTGATAAAAAGTCACAATTGTGAGTTATGAAGTCCAATTTTGAGCAGAAAAAAGACTGATATGTTCTATGTGAGAATTGTGAGATAAAGTCCCAATAACCTTTTTAAAATTTTTATTCAGTGGCGTAAAATAAGCTTCCATACAAATCTCTTGAATCAATTTCAAATACATTTTTTAAAAGTGAATTGTTGCCACCTAGTGGACGAAACAACACCTAGTGCTCTCTTCTCTGTGTCAACGTCAGCGCGAACGCAGATTTGAATTTGTTGCGGTAAGACTTTTTCAAAAGGGAGATTGCGTGGGTGTTTGAATAGAGATCGCGATCTTTTAATGATTAATCGTGCCGCTCTAGTCTGTGTTAATGTCAAGTGTCAGTAGCAAAGTTTCCATCCAAGGCATTTTTTGTGGAAAAATATTTAGCGCTTTAAATATTTTAGCGATATAGCTGATGGAAATGCTAATTATCGATAACATTTTGTAATTGTCGGCACAGTATTTTCCCGTTTAATTTTAGCGCATGAATTCTATATCGAGACTTCACGTCGCAAAAAAATGTTTGGAAACCCCTTTTGTGGAGAAAAGTGGCTTTAATGCAAATAAATGTAGTGTCACATGACACATGAATTAGTCTATTGGCAGCGTCTGTGTTCTTGGTGTTGCTCGTGTCAAACCACCTTAGCCTCCTTCAAAAGCGCATTGAATCATATTCATATTATTGCATCTAAAATGTTATATATGGGCCTCCATAATTTAATAATGGGCTATTTTTTTTTTTTTTCTCTTTTAAGAACCGACTATTAGCACATAATTTGCACAATAGGTGAAATTATGTGTGGAAACAGCTTAAGGGCAGGTTTGTTTTGCGATACACCAAACCTTATGCAACAGTTCATTTTTTTAAAGGATGACGTCATCACGCACACCATTTTTTCAGTTAAAGGCCAGTTGGATGGAAACAGGCTGAAGACCACAAATTTCGCACATTTTTCCAACCGCAAATTCTCTTTTGTCGATAACAAAACAGCATAAAAACTGGATGGAAACTTGGCTACTGTCATTACTGTAAAGTTGAGTTTCATTGCTGTAAACACTGGCTTGGAAACAGTAACACTCAACTTTACAGCAGTGAAAGTTGTGGGACAGTGTTTAAAACTTGAGGGTCACTGGTTCCAAGTTTAGCGTCACTGCTAAAAAGTCTAGGATTGCTGTAAAATCAAGAATAACTGCTGTCAAGTTAAGTGTTATTGCTTTCATATCAAGATTTCACTTCAATTAAGTTAAGGGCCACTGCTTCAGACTTGATGCTGTAAAGATGAGCATCACTGCTGTAAAGTTGAGTGTTATTGTTTCCAAGCCAGTGTCTTGACTGCTGTAAAGTTAAGGGCCACAGCTTCAGACTTGATGGTTAATGCTGTAAAGATAAGTGTCAAGACTGTTCAAAACTTCCAAGTTAAAGTTTATAGAAGTAAAATGTGAGGGCCACTGGTTCCACGTTGAGTGTCGCTGCTTCAAAGTTTAAATTCGCTGCTGGAAGTGTAGAGTCAGTCATTTGAAGTCTAGGATTTGTTGCAGTAAAGTTGAAGGCCAGTGCTTCAATCTCAAAAGTCCCTGCTGTAAAGATGGAGGTCACTACTTCAAACTCGAGGGTCACTGCTGCAAATTTTAAATCTAGCCACTGCTATAACGCCTTAGTTGAGTCATCTGGGGCACATTACTTTAGACTTGAATGTTCAAGCCAGTATCTCCACATGTGGCTGTGCACGTGTTTGTACCTGTAAACCTAGGAACACACACAGGTACCAAGGAGGTGTGTCCTCTATGGTGTATATCATGTCCATTCTCCTGGCGTCTGTGCTGTCTGTACTGTCCACGGTCTCTGATATGGAGCACTGAAGGGGAGAGGAAACACAAGACACATGGGATTCAGGCTCCGGGCTGTTCCTATGGTAACCAATCTCTATTACAGAGAAGTTGAGTGAGAGCTGTAAGCTATAAACAGTATCAGCACACACTCAAACACACACTCACACAGCAAAACTGCTTGCAATTCAAACATCATCAGCAGAAAATCAGTTCCTCTATTTGCAATGATCCTGAAATGACAACTGAGAAATAAACTACAAATAGCTAGTATATATTACTATAAGAGTCTTTCAGTTACCTTATCTCAAATATGTTGTAGTGGAAAATACATACTGGTTTTAACAAAGTGACTACTTAAAACACAATGCGAGGATACAGTACAGTTATAAAAGCCTTTCAAAGTTTTATTCTGAGATGCAACAGTTATATGTTACGACAACTCCCGTTCCCTCTGTGGGGGAAAAGTGGCGAGTCATAATGACTGAGCTATTACAGAAGAGGGCTTAACACAGATAAGCACGACTGGTACGAGCAGTCCCTTGATTTAAAGGTGAAGTGTGGAATTTCTACTAGTACCAAAAGCATTACAAAAAGCTCACTTTGTCCTCAGTCTGGCTGTCTTTTGCGTAAATGGCCATGAGTTGCGTGTCCTCTGCATCCTGATCTCCGGGGGTCTGCACGGCACCATTAACCACCTGTCAAATACACAGAACTTTTTTTTCAAAGAATGTTTACCAAGCAACAAAATAAAGAAAACTACAACCAAACTCTTCTGCTGTCATGACAAAAGAAAAGTGGATGTGGGCATCTTAGCAACAAATCTGACATTATGCAGGCGAGTTTGGCACAGAAAGGGTTAAGCTTACAGAAGCTTTGCTTTGGTTCTCTTTGCCAAATTAAAATGCCAGGGTTTCAGTGACAAGTGAATAGTTTTACCTTACATATCATGATATTACATCCCCTCACTGGCAAAACATATCAATCCGCTAAAGTTCACCAGGGCACTCAGAGACAGGGTTAAGCAGATACAGTGAGTCAGCACACTCATTTAGGGAAGAATTCACCAAAACAAGGATCACATGAGGTTTAGCTCTAAAGTAGGGGAGTATTTGGTGGTTTTTAATTACATTGTACTAGGCAGAAGATTTAGATGGCTGCAAAACTGCCTTTCAGACAACCTCAAACAATTAGTATATCCAGAAATGACTCCGCAAGGGGACTAGAAAAGAACACGAGTCACTAACAATTCATCAGTTTAAAAGAATGATATAATACACATAAATGTTACAAGAGCTGATGTGTTATGTAACTGAATTTAAGGGTGTGCTAGGCATGACTAAGGGAAATTTGAGCCTTTTTAAATAAGTGAACAGATAAAGTTACAGAGAACAGTCCATAATGAACGGACTGATAAAGGGTCCCTTCTGTTTTAAAAGATAATTGATTTACTCACAGCGTGCATCTAATCTCTTAACATGCTTTATTTAAATTTGAATGTTTAGCATCAAAAAATACAGTCAAAAAGCAGCAGCTGCTTAAAAGTTGTTCCGTTTGACTTTTATAATGTTCATTAATAAAGAAATTATTCCTGTTCTACTACATACAATAATTAATGCAATTTTACATTACACCTTAAAAATGCAGCAGTATTCAAATGTATTACTATAAAATTTCACTTCTGATAAATTTAAGGCATCCTTGCTGAGACAACTCTGAAAAGCCAGCTTTTAAATGGCACATATTTAAGGTTGCAATCTGCACACCACACTGTCCTGCTTTAAGTACACGTGAACACTCTGTCCTGTAGAGTCACTGAAATAACAGGCTAGAAGGCATCGTTTCTGACCCTATGATTAGCATCATTCCACTGGGACAAACACACACACACACTCACTGGGATGGGATAGAAGTGTGCACTGTGTTTGTTCTCCTCCTCATATTTGCCAGGCTCTGCAGTGGAGTCCATGGATTTAGAGGTGGTGTTTTTACCAACACCCATTCCTCGCCTCCGCTCCTCTGCCTGGTCCTCCTCCTCTCCCTCTGGCTCGGTTCCTCTCCTCCACTCCCGCTCAGGCTCTGGTAGAAACACTGCTGCTCTGGCTGTCAGCACACTCTCATGTTCCACTGATTGGCCAGCCAGGTCATCTGGGGTCAGAAAACAGAGCGATGTTCTTCATGAACGAATAAAGGAATGAAAGTGCTCATCTGATGATTCCTGCAATCACTCAACAAAATAATCCATATAGTCTTAAACCATTACAATTCCCTAAAAATCATTCCTACGTCATATTAGTACTTTACAGTCATTTTATGGAGGCAAAGGAAGAATAAACTGACTAATAAGTTATGCAATGAAATGGAATCTTAAAACAAATCTATAATCTGAGACATTAATCAAATGAATAATGGATTTATAAACTCACATCCCACACTTTACAGTGTGACTTTTGGACGATTATTTATATAACAACGATGTGTGATCAAACATTTACATTTATGGTCACATAAAGGTGAAGTGAAAATAATAAAGTTTGGAGATGAAATAAAGTGAGAAACTAGGTGGGAGTAGGATGGTGAAGATAGGATGGGTGAGATGGAAAACAGAAGCGAAAGAAAGACAGCGAGTGACTGGTGAAGGTCAGTACACTTTATCAGTGGATATGGTTGGTTTTGGTAACCGTCATGTCCTGTTTATTTTTCTTGTGGCCTCGGTCCAGCACCCTCCCTATTAATGACAGTGATTAGATGCGTCAGCACGATCCCCCATGATCCCGCAGCAGCCTTGAACTCCAGGACAATCACATCTTTTTGGTATATAGAAGCCATCTGGGTCCACAAAAGCCCCAAAGTGCTGCACATGACGTGCCAGACTCCTACACGTGTCCAAACTAGCCACGGTCACGATAAATGTCAAGATATTTTGACATTGATTTGGATGTAGATCAGATATTTAGTAAAACGTTAATAGATTCTTCGATTTTAATAGATTAGTATTATGATTAGTTGGTAATAGCATGGTGTTATATTACTTTTTTTTCCATTTAATATCTCATTCTTTCAACCACCATATTACCAGTCGGACATCTTTTAGATATTGCCTTTAAAGACCAGCTGTTGTCTTAAAGTCTGTGTAAAGCCATATTAAATATGTGTTCTGAGTTTGTCACACCCCAGAAAAATGTGTTATTAACCCGCCAAAAATTGGAATGATGAAAAAGTAAATAATATAAGTAATCAAAATCTTGAACATAATAAATAAATACAGTATAGTCAGGAAACTGCCACCTCTCTCAACTGTTAAATACTCCATACTACCTGAATTAACTAGGTAATAAGCATTTACGTCATTACGTAAGTAACCAGCAAACTGTAGGCTGTAGTAAATTCGGGTAAAGTAACTTGTGATTGAGCGGGCAAACCACTGATGCTTCAGTTATTATAGTGTTACAAAATAAAACAGGAAAAACTGCTCCCGAAATTCAAAACGTCATATTTCAGCAATACATTTTTTAACATTTAGAACGTCTTTAGAAACGATTCTTTGAATTGCTTTCACACAGACTTTAATTCTTTACTGTGCAAACAGTGTTGATACTAGATATCTGTGACATTGATCTTTATTCGGAAAGCAGGTGTTCTAGTGCAGCTCGGGACAGAAAAGAAATGAGTACCTAGTTCACACATCACTCCCACCAATCAGGTCGGCCGGAAGCATCTGTGTGGGAGGGGTTAAACTGGGAGAACAGAAGGAGAGAAAGACAGGTAGGGAAATGGAAAAGGAAAAGGAATGAAGGTTGACAAAAGGAAGATAGAGGAGAGAGGCATTAATTAGCAGCCAAAATTCAAATCATTTCTGTTTGATTATTCATAGTATGTTGTTTAATTAGCATGTTGAGATTTTGAATGTGCTTTGCCTATAAGCAAATTCATGCCTTAAACTTTACAAAGCTTAAACACATAACGTCAGTTTAGCTCTACCAACATCAACTTCGGCAAGCAGTTGATTGCCACAGCCAATTTCTTTCACAGACAGAATCAGTAATTTCTAACTACCACATCTTCCCTTTTCACAAGAACTCAATTAGTATTGAAGAAGTATTTTTAAGCACTCACAACTAAACTTAAACCAGTTGCGAAACTGTTTTTTTCTCACACAAAATATTCCAGACTGATTGGAATTTGTATGCAAAATTAGCTGAAACGAATGTAAACCAGTTATGGGTAAAATCTTAGAAGTACTGTAGGAGCTTGGTCATCCTTCTGAAAGAGACTAAATACATGACTGAAACTAAATGTGCGAATGCTGCACAAATCTGGCAGACGAACGCATTTAAATAAAATCTGAATGCATGAACTCGAACGCATCTTAAAATAATTCCTCTGATAAGAGATATCTCACTGTGTGTTGTCTATGTGTGTACAACAGTGTGTGTGTGTGTCTGCCTGAGGACACATAGACAAATAAAGTGAGCTGTCAGTTTATATCAACATTCAGCTTTACTGCTGTTAGTCATGACCCATCAGGTATAATACGTGTCCTCGTAATGTGATCATCAGTGGACGGTCCAAAACACAGCAGGACAGATCCATCTACAGATACTGCTGTCACACATGGTTTGTCTGAGCAGATTTAGTCCTGATTTCAAACACAAGCAGATCCGTTAGATTACATGGCAAGCAGCTACACAACAAAACGACTCGTACTTCACAAACGAGCCATTAACATGAATCTGGCAAGAGTCTGAAGTGGAAAAATGAGGGCCAAAAACATATTTGGCTAACTGGGGTGAGCTGTGTGTATATAATATCAATACCGGAGATCAAAATAGAAACCTTAAACCTGGAGATCATCATCTCACTGGGAAACAATTATTACTGGAGCAAGACTAAACCGACAAACTCAAAACAGCTTTAGGACA
Organism: Enteromius treurensis; assembly: GCA_032275025.1. Classification (NCBI taxonomy): domain Eukaryota; kingdom Metazoa; phylum Chordata; class Actinopteri; order Cypriniformes; family Cyprinidae; genus Enteromius; species Enteromius treurensis. The sequence goes on from JAUCMU010000039.1 coordinate 8,822,629, forward strand.
GCAGACGAGGAGATGTAAGGAAGAATGTGAGTTGCTTTAAAGATCTTGAAGAGATGACAGACTTCTATTTTGGAAAGAATATAGTGAAGTCCAGACTGAACATTTTGTAATATTCCCACAACAATGTCTGTTGCTGTTCTGGTGACTAGCGTGTAAAGCGCATACTTCATTTTGGTCACCTTTAATGATCCCATCATCTCATAATTACAGCTTACTGATGTTTAAAAGTTTAAGCCTAGACATCCGACCTCTTCCAAAGCACATTTATAGACAAAACACACAGCTGCTCATTTCTGCTGCAGCCTTTATGAAACATCTGCTAGTCAGATATTTGGTTGTGAAGGCCACTGAGAGAGACTGACAGAATGTGACCGTTTTTTGCACACATATTTAGCATTATATGAACGTCTCATATGGGAATTTAGAAGTGTCATACTCAGTCCCAAAGACAATTCATGGTATGTGCGACTTAAGTGTCCACTGTCCAGACACTTTTTTGGGCCACAGTTTATTTTTCTGAGAAGCCAACAATATGTGCAGTATAAGAAGTTACATATTTTTATTTATTTATTTTTTAATGTTTACTAAAACTGCATTTGTTCGATCAAACAGTAAAAACAGTAACATTATTATTTTATTATTATAAAATATTATCATTACATTTTAAAAAGATGTGTTTTATATTTTAATAGTTTGAAATACAATTTATTCCTGAATTGTCAGCAGTCCACATGAATCTTTGTTGATTATAGGGATGCAACGGTTTTCGGTTCGCCCTGTTCGGTACACCCTCATGAACCGCGATATTTCAGTAGCCTATTTAAGGCATTAAACTATGATTTTAATTAAAAATTTTCTGTGTTTTAAGCGCATAGACAATCAGGCGATGGTCAGAACTTCAAGACTAGTGATGTGTCGTTCTTGAACGATTCATTCATTTTGAACGAATCTTTAATGTGACTCGGGAAGAACGAGTCGTCTCGTGGGAGTGATTCGTTCAGTCTGTACCTTTTTTACATTAAATATTGTCTCTGTACCTTGATAACTTGAAATAGAAAGGGCAAATGACCTCCCGCTATGTTAGAGGTCACAGTACTGTACAGTAATATTCATGTATCGAAACCGAACCGTTACCGTGGCCAGAAAACCTTGATACAAACCGAACCGTGGGCTCACTGTACCGTTGCATCCCTAGTTTCTCTTTTCTCTTTTTTATTTAAGTTTTATAAATTTTTTAACAAATACATTTCTTATTAAATAAAAAATCTCTGGCAGAATAGCTACCTATAATAATTGGTACAAAACACAAAAAATATACACAGAAAAATTAAAACAAAGTAAAAAATATTCCTTACTTTAGCTTAGTATAATGCCTGAAACAAAAGCAGTTTATGTAATTATTTACTTTAATTATACTAGCGCACAAAGTAAGAAGTATACAACCTTATGAATTGTTATAATATGTATTACTACAAATGGCTAATGGTGTTTTCCAGATCTGGCAGTGTGGAGGGAGTCTGGAAATCCATCCTTGTTCTCACGTGGGCCATGTCTTTCCGAAGAAAGCACCGTACTCACGAAACAAGGCCTTGGCCAACAGCGTGCGGGCGGCAGAAGTCTGGATGGACGAATACAAAGAAGTGTACTACCATCGCAGCCCTCATGCTCGTCTGGTACGCCTCCTTGTGCGGTCTGTTGCATAACTCTGCTTTTGTTTTCTTGTCTGATGTTTTCAAAGAATACGTTTATCACACCGTCTATCTTACATAGCCCTCACGAAAGACACACATTTCTTTGCACGACCCACTTTCACAGAATCTACTGATATGCTCCAAATGAATGACATTTAGCAGGTAAGCTGGTCCTCTCTGTGCTCCGTGTGAAATTACTACAGTGAGAAGTTGCACCTCTTTCAGGCGTGTTTGTCATTTAGCTGCCCTTGTGGCAGCTCCCCACCAAGCCCTGTAGTTAAAGGGAGAGGTGCTCTTGGTGACAGATCGGGTAACTCTTTTCTCTCTGAACCTTGGAGATGCTGCCAGGTTGGCACCGCCAGCTCGAAATCTATCTGATGTGATGCCAGCAGATAAGGCTCTCTCTCTCTTTGGGTATAAACCACAGGCAAACACTGGCCTTGCCAACGTGGATCAGGTTTGACAACCTTCATACTCCGCTTCCACGCAAATTCGTAAGATGATCGCTCTCTCTTTCAGCCTCCGAGTCTCACCGCATATTTTATTTATGCCCAAAATCTCTGTCGATTGTGCCACAGAGTCCAAAACGAGGCTCTGTGATGGATCTCGATGATCAGAAAGCCTAATTTGACACAGCGCTTGATTGAGTGTGTAGCTGGACGGTACACGCCGCCTCAGGACTTTGTTGAGACTGAAGCCTGATCACAGAGCGATCATCAGTGGGTGTGATGTTGTGCCATCTGACTGGCATTCACAGCGGGGCCGTACGTTATTGATGATTCGCTATCAAGTTAGTTAATTAGAAGTGCACTTCTTGTTATTCATCTTACTGCAGATCTGACGAAACTCTTCGCCAGAGCTTTACCTCCAACAGATGTTCCTCATAAGTGAGGCCCATCACTCACCAGTAATTCTTGTCTGATGGGTGATTATGAAGAGATACCGCAGTCATAAACTTACACAAGAACTTGGCCTTTATCAGTCTCGTTCGTCTAGATGGGGTTACAACATTATTTTGCGACAGGATGTTGCAGCATGTAACAATATGTGGTGTACCGCTGTAGGGTTTGCACCAGAATGCTTATAAAACCAGATAACAAAATCTGATTAGATGTTTTTTTTTTTTGTGAAAACAGTTGATTTAGTATGAAGAGGGAGTATTGTAAACAGTCTACGCATGTTGTGTTTACTTGGGCAGCAATTATTATTGCCTGTTCTTGATGGATTTCCTTTCTTTTCACACTGGGGCCGAATATTTGTGTGTCACGTCTCGCACACTGATCGAAGCACCCAACTGTGATAAATTGATTTCTTTTCTAAAGTTTCATTTAAGAATGTAAGGCAAATGTTGTCTCTAATAACTAAAAAACTAAAAATAACTCAAAATTCTCATAGACCAGTGTCATATGTATCAAACCAGCAATAGCGGCTGTCGCTCTTTTATGCTCCGTGACACAAAAACTGCTGCTGATGTGTTTACGTAACTCTGAAAAATGATATAATTAAAAAAAGTTGTGGTTTATGAAAAAAAAAAAAATCATTCTGTCTTAAAAATGTACAAATAATAAGCTATTTGTGCATAAATATTAAATGTAATAAATATGAATCCCAAGCTACATCAAAAGCACATAGGAAATGTATATCTGCAGTATATTTAAAAAAATCATAACTCGACTTACACTTCTCAATACCTTATGCTATTTTAGAGCAATTAATAACTTACAGCACTTATGAAGTAATAACGCTTGTTTCAGGAGGCATACGGTGATGTGACTGACAGACGCAAACTCCGGATGCGTCTCGACTGTAAAGATTTTAAGTGGTTCTTGGAGAACATCTACCCTGACATTCAAGTCCCAGAGGACAGGCCTGGAATGTTTGGCATGGTAAGAAGAGACACACTTCCTATGTTTACATCCACAACTTTGTAGCAGCAGAGAAGCAGAGGTAAAAATGCTATTTCCCACAGCCGTTAGCATGTTGCTTTGCTGCAGGGTTAACACTGCAAGCATAGCGTGACATGATAAAATGAGGTCAGTTCCTTTGTATCCAACAAAGCTGCACTGCAAGTGAGTGGCATATAGTGTAGACAAAATCTTAGACTGTTTTAAAGGTTGAAATAAACAGTGCTTCCAGTTCTGAACAAACATATTATTACTTAAAACGAAAAGGAAATACATTTGACATATAAATGTATATATAATTTTGGGTGACACTTTATTACACATTATGCACTTATTATTGTAATACCAATAAATGATGCGTAATTACATGCAAGTAACACTAAGCCAAACCCTAACCATTTAGTAAGCACATGTAGTTAATTGGTATTACTCAGCACTTAAATGTATTATGACACTGTAACAAGGACACCTTAAAATAAAATGCAACCTAATTTTCTTTCGAAGGGTCTCTTTATTATGTATTTTTGAAAGTGACCTTTTATACAGTGTGAATGAAAACATCCTGCAAAGTTTTAAATCTGAAGGGTAAAAATAAGTTAAAAATAAATGCATATTATGGAAATTGAGGGTGAGTATAAAATGTTCATTTTGGAGTGAACTATTCCTTTAAATAAGTAAAAATAGACTTTTGGGCCCAGTTGTTTGAATGTTTCTTCAACTATTTTCATTTGTAGCTAAAGAATAAAGGAATGGCCAACTACTGCTTTGATTACAACCCACCTGATGAGCATAATATGGCCGGTCACCGGGTCATTCTTTACCCTTGTCACGGCATGGGACAAAACCAGGTAACTTTAATGAACTCTAGCGACAGACAGCCACACTGCTCCAATTAGTGTCTCTGCTGCACAATACACAGAGATTGCAATGCATCCTCAAAAATATACTTCAAAGTGTGTCTCACACTCCTAATGTATTATTAAGATGGCATCCTAATAAGGCGGCGTAAATAGTGTGTTGTGTACTCCGGCAGCACGCTTGTTTTTAAAGCGAGTCCAGCCGCCTGGCGCAGTGGCGTGATTTTATTCGTCTCCTCCCTCTCTGTGGGGAGGCAGATGAGCCCTGGAGACTCATCAGCGCACAATATCAGCCATATGTACAGCACTACAACACACTTTTAATGGATTCTCTCTGTGAATGCTCGAAAATGCATCTGGTTCGGTACATGTTTGAGATGCTTATGTTGTGATTTAAGAGAGTATTTCTGTGAAAGGTTATAGCAGACCACAGCAGAAATGTGTTCTGGTTGAGATCAGGCGAATTTATTGGTTATTTACATGATATATGATTATGACATACACTTTTCTGTATTTTTTTATAGAATAAAATGCAACCAGCTTATATCACTGATTTTGAATCATGATGACACTTGCTTAAGGATGATACAAAAGACAAATTTTGTATATCTTAATTTTTTTTAATCAGCAATAATAGCAATATGGATATTTAATGTGTTATGTCTTTTGGAAGTATTGTTGGCACTATAGGCAGTGATCCTTTTTTGCTCACAAAATGTCACTATAACGAGGGTATCGTAATATTTAATATGATGTATTGAGCTTCTTGTGTAAATTCATCTTCCTTTCTCTTTTTGTGACAGTTCTTTGAGTACTCCACACTCCAGGAGATCCGTTATAACACGAGGGAGCCTGCAGGCTGCGTCGTGGCCGATCCTGTCTCCACTTTCCTTACCATGCATCATTGCAGTAAACCCAGGGAAGCTGTACCTGAAGACCAGAAGTTTCTTTTCAGAGAGGTGAGATCACTAATCACGTCAATAAAGGCTGATTGTATGCAGATTATTATTATTTTTCTCTGATTAATTGCATTGATTAATCTCAATGAATTAAATGCACACTACTGTTCAAAAGATTGGGGTTATTAAGACTTTTGTAGAAAGAAACGAATAGCTTAATTCAGCAAGGCCGCATTAAATTGATCAAAAGAAACCGTAAAGATATTTATTACGTTAAAGATGATTTCTGTTAAAAATGAATACATTATTTTTAATGTAGTATTCATTAAATAATCCTAAAATATGCACCACTGTTTCCACCAAAATAATGAGCACAACTGTTTTGAACATTGATGATAATAATACATTTTTTATTTTAGAATTAGTAATGCCTGCTGAAAATTGAAAATTTCACTTTGCCATCAAATAAATAAATTATATATATATATATATATATATATATATATATATATATAATAATAAAAAATAAAAAAATAAAAAAAATATATATATATATTAAAATAGATTTAAAACGGTTTCATTGTTAATCTAATAAATGCAGCATAAGCCTGCATATTAACATAAAGTTATTTTGTGGCGTTTGATTAAAAATGTTATCATGTTCTATTTACAGATTTGAATAATCTTTAAATTCATCATCATATAGTTTGGCCGTTATTTAGGACAAGAATTGTACACACTAGCATACACGCTTTGCAGCACATCAAGTGTTCTTGGAAGCAAGTTCCAAGAAAATGTCACATTAAAGCGTTACTTGAGAAAGTCACGCAGCACGGCAAGAAGCTTCAGTGTGGCTTGCAGTGAAATTTCAGAAGCAAGCCTTAATGTGAACTCTTTGCCAGTACAGCGAGCACCTGAAGAGCAGTGCGACGTCAGCATGATTCTGTGGCGTATTAGAGTAGATAGGAGGTGCTGGGCTTGACTGGGCTTCCTGTTCTAGTTCACTTAAGGCCTTCTAGTATTTGACCAAACCCCTGACCTTAAGTATTAAACTTGGATGTGTAACACTTCTCATAATCTTTGCATTGGCAGGACGGCTCTCTCTACCATGTTCAGACACAGAAGTGCATTGAGGCAGTAGCTCGGACCGACACTGGGAACCCTGGTCCAGCTATCCGGCCCTGCTCCGACTCAGTCTCCCAGAAGTGGTTGTTTGAAGAGAGAACATAGCAAAGGTTCTCTCTACACCCTTCACCCTTACAGTTCAAAAGGGCCTTTCATATCAGCTGCTTTGACTTCACACCAGCTTTTTGAGCATTCCAGTTCCTTTAGGATTAAGAATTGATCGTGCCTTCCTGTTACACGATATGCACAGTACAGATAAATGCAAGGAAATATGGTATGATTTAACGGTATAGCATATTAGATTTGAAATTTATGTTGTTGATTATTTTGTCGTTTTAAAATTCTATGAAGAATTTCCATTTTTGTGCAACGAGTTTTGGATTTTTTTGAGGAAAAAAAGGTATGTGTGCTGTAACATAATTTACCATTTAATAGTTTGAGGTCAGTAAGATACAATTTTTTAAAGGAAACATAATTTTTACTGAGCGAGGGTGCATTAAATTGATCATAAGTGACAGTTAGGACATTTAAAATGTTACACAAAAAAATCTATTTCAAATAGATTCTGTTCTTTCAAATCCAGAGTTTTAAACATCATTCATCATATAGAGTATTAGAATGATTTCTGACGGATCATGTGAGATTGAATATTGAATATTCAGCTTTTCCATCATTTTAAAGCATATTAAAATAGACCATGGTTATTTCAGATTTTACTAAATTTTATAATAAGCCTAAAAGATTTGTTTTAAGAACTCCAAATGTTTAAACAGCAGTGTATGTTGTATAATGAAATGTAAAGCTCTCCGAACCACAGGCCTTATTTTAATCATAAATCCCAAACTGGAAGTTCCTGAGGGAAACCTTGGCGAACCAGTCGTCCAGGTTGGCCCGCACATAGACGTCGTTACTAAACACCTCAGTTTCTCTGCAAGATATAAACACTGTATTTAAGCGCTCATCATAACCTCTGGGTCTCTCTGTCGCAATTGACAATCATTACCATTTTACAATATGGTAATTTGAGTTATTTTAATCAGTCAGTGCTGCCAGCACCATCTGCTGGTGTCTCCTCCTCTCCTGCTATTGTGCAAAGTAGCTTCTGATTCTCGACATATATTTAACTACTAGTGACTAGCATTTTTTTTAAATCCTCTGTATTCTGGTACCTGGTGTAAGTCAGATCTCTTTTGGCAGCCTGGTTGTGTGTGTATTTTTGGCTGAGTATTGAGGTTAGGCTCAGATGAGCAGACGTGCTGGCGATGGGGCTGCTGCTGTTTTCTTCCCAACCACTAGATGGTGCCAAATTTTCCGTTTTATTCCATGTCCGCTTTGTTATGACATCATCTAATTACATGTGTGTTCATTCAGTAGCCCACTATGCAGGTGCTGGGCTACACTTTTTATACAGTTAAAAATGTACAGTGATTATTCCGTACACCTGAAAGCATGGCAGCCTACCTCTAGACGTTTACCTGCTGTAGAGCTATAGGGATGGATGTCACAGCAAATACTAGATTGTAGTGGCCAAATTGCTGTGTTTTTTTTTGTGTTTTTTTTTTCACATTTCCCTAAAGTTGTAGAGAAATAGTGTGGTTTAGATAAACCTCTTATGATCTTACGAGGTCCATTTCCTGTGCTGAATGATGATTCCTTTTATAATGATTTTTTTTCTGATTAACTTAGCTTTAACAGTTATTTATTACTTTAGGAATCGCTGGTGTCCTTAAAACTGATGAAATGTTGAAAATAGGAAGTAGATTTTTAGATTTTTGCTTTGTGTTATTGTTTACCTTGTTCCAAGACTGTATGGCTTTTTCTTCTGTGAAACTCAAAAAACTTCTGTTTCCCAAAAAGGCACTTAAAAAATATAGAAGTAGAGAAATTAGCTATATTATATATATATATATATATATATATATATATATATAGTTCTATGGAAAAGAGCAGTTCCTATCAATATTTGTTTTTGAACATATAAATAAATGTTTTTGATAGATTTTAATGTGAAATGTAAAGTATAAAGTGCCTTACACAGTGTTCAAAGAAGAAGGACAATCTTTTCCTAAGATACAGGTGAAAGGGAGGTTTTATTGTTTGGTTTATGGAACTTATTTTTTGTATTCATCTAAAAGGTGATGGGCCAACTGGATATTGTCTTGGGGAAATTGGTTTACTAATGTGAGAGCATGTGACATGAGCTCAATACTGGACAGATGTGTCCAGGGCCTCTATAGATAAGAAGACAATTGAGAGATTGATTATATGATGATGAAATATGAGAACCCATTATGTTTAATATGTTAGGGCTTTTCCTGTCTGGCAAAGCCACAGACCGGGTTGGATATTTTTATGGATGGCCTTAAGTCCTATAAAGACCACTGTGGCTGTATGGTCCTTTTAACCTGTAAATATCAAGCACAAAGAAAGATACATTCTCTGTGGAAATGTGGTTAAAGTTTGTGAATCAAACATGCAGATAAATGAATGGCCAAAAAGTTACAGGAGCAGTCAATATGCACTTTTCTCGGAATAATGAATGGATTTTTAATTAAATGTCATTTTTAATTTTGCTAATGGTAGAGTGTTAAAATGTTTTCAAATGGTATCGATGCTGGAAGAAAATTCAGGTAACTGTTATGTAAGTGACCTTAACATCAGCAATGAAGGTGTTCTTTTTTTAATGTATTAAATATGGTTAATAATGTCTAATATATAACTTAAGGATGCACTTGGTATTTTTTTATGCTACACCATTTTATGTAATTTGCAATCAGCAACAATTAATTTATTTCTTATTGGATATAAGGTTAGTATTATTTAACATGAGCCAACCACTCCATGTAAAATAATAATACTGCTTTTTGTTAGAGTACTGATATGATTGCAGGCTTCATCTCATGTCAGCATACTTAGTTTTTTATTTCTTTGAGCGAGTGCGCCTTTTAAATTGTAATGATTTTCTTTTTTCTAGATCTAAGAAGTTCTGTTAACTTATAATTGATTTCATGTTTGACTTTTTACACATTAAAGCCATTGAATAACATCCCAAAGTGTGCCAGTCTTTCTTCACCAACAGCTGACACCCCTGGCAATCATTTTTCCCGCCGTATTACTCGTGCTTCACAGGGGTGTTACTGTGGAAAATAACGAATCGCAAACATTTCCCGTTTATAAAGCGCTAATCCCGTTCCCCCCTCTGAATGCGCGTTTGTCCTTTCCATCCATGCTGGAGTCGCAGCGAGACGATGGAGGTGTCGTTGGCAGCCAATCTGATTGGCTTGAAGATGTGCAGCTGAGTATGAGGAAGCGCTCATGCCAAGATGCTCCTCACCATGCGCTCTGCCCCGCAGTCATTCTCAATTACTCATTCATGATGTGCGTCTGTTTGATATTTCATACTGTTTGTGGGCTGCTTTTGTATGGTGTCATCTGCCTCGCTCTCCGGGTGCAGGATGGGATTACTTTGGAGCACTCAGGCAGGCTTTAGGAAAACAGGGTCATGGAATGAAGCTCTGGAAGCCGTCAGATCACACCGGCCCTGCTGCCAGAGAGGTGTTAGATGTGCCTTCTGCATGAATCACTGTGGAGAACCTTATTTTCGTCTCGCTGCATCCGCACAACTTCTTTCTCTTCGGCAGCGGCGTCAGTGCCAGTGCACCATAATCATCGGCAAATGGGATTACGACCACGTCACTTTTTAGCTTTAGAAAAGGGCATTACATATTGAAATGATCTCTGTGGTGAAAACGGCTCTCACCTCCTTGGGATGCATTTGGGATCTTAGATATGAAGGCAGCTTGCTCGCCTACATCCCATGTGTTGCTTGACAAGATCTCTCTGTATGCCGAGCTTTTCTTTTCAGAGATGAAAATAAGCTTGATTTGGCAAAGCGAGATGAGACAGACACTGACAGATACACGCTATCGTTCGCTACACTGTCTGTTCGACTGGCTCGTGGTGTCAAAAAAATGACTGCACAGCCTGTGAGCGGCTGATTTCACCCCATTCTCATTTCTTTCAGGTTTTTAGCGCGGTTAGCGTGGATCATTCCAAAAGACCCCGATGCATTTGTGTTGTAAAATCACATGTCATTAATGTTCAACACTGTTTCAGTCGGTAAAGCTAAACAGAGCATGTGAGCAAACGAGGTGACATTATATATAGAAATATTACAAACTTAGGGGGAAAAAAACTTACAAAGGTAGGCTACAAGATTTGTACTTTAATTAGGTAAAGCTCTACAATGCCATGAAGAATTGTAAATAACAATCAAAGTAAAAATGATAAATGTAAATATATTAAAAATAAATAAATTATAACAAATGTAAACCTATTGATTTAAAGATGTTGATTGTATAGGCCTATAGAAGCAATATATTTTACCATTTTACATAAGTGCTTTCAGAGTGTAGGTAGATTGACTATTATGCAATTTGCAGTGCTTCATAAGAATGTGTTTCAAATGTATTGTGGAAATGTTATGTAGTAATGTAACTTTTTTTTTTTTAAGTTAAAATAATATGGGCTAATGGCTTCAGCAAAAGCATATGCCAATGATTAAAGGTGCTCTATGCAATCTTGCAAACACTATGGGCACAGGATGTGCACCAAAGCAAAAACAAACTTCGGCCAA
>JAUCMU010000039.1:8833840-8844674 GCA_032275025.1 Enteromius treurensis
GGCAAAGGGAAATGCCTAACGTTACCTGAATGCCGCGGGTGATAGTTTGTAATGTGTGTGTTTCTGGTTCTCGTCTTGTTCCCTGTCCCGTCGTTTGCGCTGCCTTGTTGAGTGTAGCACTGAAAACATTATATTTTACACAGTTTATTATCTTTCTTTTTTTTTCTGAATCGTTTGGTTTGTATGCTTACCGAACCAAAAGCCTCGTACTGAACGGTTCAATTCGAGACAATACAATGTATCGTTACACCCCTAGGTGATGCATACGGTTTGAGATAAAAATGAAATCGAGCTAAAATCCTGCAACATTGCATAGAGAACCTTTCCTTTTCCTTATTTCCAACTTTCCTTATCGCTGACAATAGGACTGACATCTATAATTTTTGCACTTTTCAAATTCAATATATAATTTATTTATTATCCTTGCATTATTATTATTGTTACATTCATAAACTTACACTAGTGCGTTTTAGAATGAAAACAATCCACGTTTACGCTAGCGTTTCCATTTACACTACACAACCTAAAATGCATGTCACATGACCATACATGCACGCACAACCATAGACATATTAGTAGATTCCCCATTATTTAAATTGCGGATGCGTCTGTGTGCTTAGAACGATTGAATGGGGAATCTTCCAATGCATTTCTATGGGTACACAACGAGCTTGATGTTATTGTTTTCACGGTCGTCAAGGATAAAGAGAATAGAGAGGATAGAGAATGTGGGCAGCCACGCATAGTTTTCAAAAGTCTCAGTTATGCTCCGTTTACACTGAAAAGCTACCCTGGCATTTGCAAGCTAAAACTGTTTCTGCAGTGTTTTCAAAAGTCTCCGATTTCGATTAGTGAAAACGCACTACTAAAACGCACTAGTGTAAACAGGGCCTTAGTTGTGTAAATGCATTCATGCCACCTCTGAGCAGCTGTAAGCAGTCTGGTGAAAAGACCAATTTTCCATTGATAAACTATACTACTTCTGCTAAGTAATCTAAATATGTTTCTTAATTAAGATCCAGGCTCCCTGTATCCTACTACATGAGGCGTCCTGTGAACGCCTACAAAATGATTGACAGGGAGGGTGCACCTCAAACTATTTTCAAACCCTGCACTAGTTCTGAACCGCAGTCTGCTGTTCAGTTTTGTTTTTGCAGCAGTGGATACAGTGGCTGTATTTTTGGATGCATAATTCAGGGATCTCGGTCAATGAATAGGGATATTTTTGAGTGCTATTTCATTACAAATCGCTATAAATATATCTAAGTTAGAACCTTCTTCTTGTTTCCTTGGTAACACTAAACACAGTAATTTCAAAAGTAACAGAAACGAATACTGTTGTTTTTGTCTAATGATATGTTTGTGAAGGACATAAAAGGTAAGCGTGTAGTTGTACTGCAGCTATTATATGTTTAGATCCAGGTTTGCCTTGTTGTGACCTGCAGTAAGAGGTTATGCCTCCAAGCTTTTTGAAAATGACTATTGGGACTATTATGTATAATTTAACTCCCGATGGACTTGCATCCTGTACTCTCATTCTCAATTTTTCTTCTTTTTCTGTCCCCTGCCGCTTCATTGAATGCATAACTTATTCTTTTCATTCGCTTTAAACTATTCATTTTCAATCTTTTTGTATTTCTGCTTTCCAAACTTCCATAGAATTAGAATAATTTACACCATTTGTGTCTAAGCCGATATTTTCATAGGATCCCTATCATAGGATTTGGTTGGAAACATAGCCATTGACACTGATGCCAGGAGACCTACAAGGGAGGGTAACTTTAAGGTGACAGGGAATGTTGCCTATTCTAGACACAGACTTTTGGAGTGAATTGATTTGATTATTTGCACTAAAGCCTTGGGCACATCTGTGTAGATGCTGCCTGCTGTTCCTCACGAAGTCACAGAAGCACAACTGTAAGAGTTTAATTTAAACACCCTTGAGGTCTAGAACCTACACTACAGTTTGAAAGTTTGGGGACATTATTTATATTTTATTCTTTCTTTCACTAAATCTTGACTAGAGGAACAGCTGTTGAAAATGAAGCCTTTTTTTGCCATCACAAGAATAAATGACATTTAAACACATTAAAATAGAACACAATCTTTTAAGTTGTAATAGTATTATTTTGCTGCAGGTTTTTAATCTGATAAATGCAGCCTTGGGTCCAATATATTGTGTGCTGTCTTATATTTGTCAGAAAAAAAAATATTAGCCTACAAAAGCTGTCACTGCAAGTCACATCTTAAAAAAAATTTTTGCTACTTTTAAGGTACATATTAGTACGTAAAAGGTACAAAAAGTGTACCTTTTTGGAAAGGTACCACCTCAGTGACAGCTTTTGTCCAGTTTTTCTGAGAGTGTTCAATTGACAGCCTCTTTTCAACCACTTTTGTTAATGATGGTTGTGTTTAGGATCAATAGATCTCTTACTTCATCCTTATTACCTCACAAATTCAGTTTTTTCTTCTGAGAAGAAAGTGTTCAGTTCTTGAAGCTACGGTTTTATTTCCAAAGTTGAGGAACAATTCAATTCCTCAGAGTTTGATCCCCTTTAAGCAGGAAAAAATAGGTTTGTTAGGGTGAAGTTTTGATAGTCGTGTTGTTGTTGGAGTCTTTCTTTGTATTTCATCAGATTTATTGATTTACAGTGCAACTCATATCCTTTGATACAGTTTCAACTTTGAAAGGAAATTGTCTATTGCATGTAATCGCAGTGACTGAGGGGCAATCAGTCTTGGGGAAAGCATATATCTTAGATGTATTTACAGACTTGTTAAAGGTCAAAGCGAATTAAACCTATTTTTCACCATTTTTGTGTTCTTTCAAAAATGTTTGACCTTCGGTTTAAATGCTGATATATATATTTTTTTTGTCACAGATTATTTGTCAACGTCTGTTAGTGTTCAAACACAGCAATAAACCATAAAGTTTCTTTTAAAACCGTTGAAGTCAGAAGAGCTTTGCTAACTCTGCAAGGTTGCCATCCAAAACCATGGAGAGACCTGGTGTTAAACCCAGCTGCTCTAAGATCCTTCCAGAGCTATGCACTGTCAACCTTAGGTTCTGCACTGGAATCAACCACCTTTCCAGAGACCTTCAAAGTCTGGGATTAAACGCTTGTTTTATCCAAACTGTGACGGAGACGAAAGTGGTTTGTGGGATTAAAAGGTACAAGTGCTCAGGCTGTCTGTGCTACTACAATGAGCTCGAGCAGCTGATGACACACATAGAGCAGGGCTGGAGAGAAGGCTACAGCTGTAGAGCGTTCTACCAGAAGCTGAAGGACATGAAGGATTGCAGGGGGTTACTGGCTACATATGAAGAAGAAGAAGCTGCAGCTCCTGAGAGTTCCCCTCAGCTCAGTTCCTCTTCGACTATGAGGCAGAGCAGTAGAGATGAGAAGCAGGACATGGTCCTCAGGTGGCTGCAGGAGTGCATGTCAAGTTGCTGGCAGTGATTTCATTAAAATCTCTATGGCTGCAATTTATTTGTTGCAATTTAGATTTTCAGAAAAAATTTTGCCTAATGTCTTGATTTTTTTCAATATGATGGCAATGAGGGACAGCGGCTGGTACGCACTAAAAAGGAAGGGGGTGAACTGTTCCTTTTATTTATATAATAATAATAAGATAACAATGGTAGACTCTTTAGAATAGGCAGTTCAGATTTCATGGTTGCATCAAAACCAAAACATTTCCACCACCACTTTATGTATTGTGATGCTGCATCAAAATGTTAAATTATTCAAAGAAAATGACTTGGCGTGTAAACAATATTACAGTTTCCTGTTTAGAATGAGTCTGAGAAGAGGAGAATCTGTCCATGATGACAAGGTGACGAGCAGAGTCAGAACACATATCACACTTGCATGGCAAAATATGGAATCTGCTACTCCAAAACCAATGTTCGTGGCATTTCCTGTCAAGAATCTTTCATTCTGGGAGGGGGAAAAATCAAGTTGACACATTTGAAACACTTCATCTCTGTTCATTACATTTATCTGTCTGTCTGTCCATCTGTCCGTCTTTTTTCCAGTCCATTCACCCATCATTATATATGTCAAATGTTCCCATCTATCCATTCATCCATTATATTTAATTTTCCCATCCATCCATCCATCCATCCATCCATCCATCAAATTTTCTTTTCCATCTGTCCCTCTATCCATCCATCTGTCCATTATATCTAATTTTCTTTTCAATCCATCCATCCATCCATCCATCATTATATCTCATTTTATTTTCCATCCATCCACCTATCCATCCATCATTATATTGGTGGATATATATCCGTCCATCTCTCCATCCATCCGTCTATCATATTTAACTTTCTTTATATTCATTATATTGAATTTTCTTTTCCATCTGTCTCTCCATCCATTTTTATCTTTACTTTTCCTGTCCATCCATCCATCCATCCATCCGTCCATCTATCATATTTAATTTTCTTTTCCATCCATCCATCATTATATTGAATTTGCTTTTCCATCTGTCCTTCCATCCATCTTTATCTTTACTTTTCCTGTCCATCTGTCCGTCCATCCATCCGTCCGTCTATCATATTTCATTTTCTTTTCAATCCATCCAACCATCCATCCATCCATCATTATATTGAATTTTCTTTTCCATCTGTCCCTCCATCCATCCATCTTTATCTTTACTTTTCCCATCCATCTGTCCATCCATCCATCCATCCATCCATCCATTCGTCTATCATATTTAATTTTCTTTTCCATCTGTCTCTCCATCCATTTTTATCTTTAATTTCCTGTCCATCCATCCATCCATCCATCCGTCTATCATATTTCATTTTCTTTTCCATCCATCCATCCATCCATCCACCCAATTTTTTATCTGGATTGACACACTTAATGTCTATAGAGGTGTTTTGTAAGGGAAAGCAGCAAACAAGACACGGGAGATAAAAGATATTTGTGATGTGTCAGGCAAAGAAAGAGGAGTATCCTCTGACAGTTTTTATTTTGTGGTTGGAGACTGAAGCACAAGTGCTTTGAAAGCTGTTTTACAAAGAATTCATGTGTCACTCATAACTTGCACATGACAGCCACCTCAAAGATTTGAAGAGATCCACTGCTGACAGGCATGGTGGCATCACTGTAAAGCCCTCATCTATTTTCCCATCAGGAGTACAATCTCTTTGTTGTTGGATAGCATAGATTGCATATTCTCTCTTTTAAAAATGTCAAGGATTTCTCAAATTCCAGGGGAGACACTGCTGAGACATTTGCATGTGCGCTGAACCCAATGTTTAGGTATCGCTGCTACAGGGCATCCTGTCTTTCTCTGACAGGACAGGTGCTGTTTCCTGCCACAATAGATTGGTCGGCTGTCTCTGCAGTAGGCGAGTGGGCTGTGAAAAGATTGTGTGCAGGGGGTGCCGGTGTCTTGCCAAGACACCGACCTTTTCAAAGAGGCAATCGATGAGGCCCAGCACCGGGGCTCCGGAACATTCACGCCTGTCAGAAGGGTGGGAGGAAGTTCATACAGACAGCGGTGGCGTGCTAATTGCTTGGGGTTGCTGGCGCCCCCACTATTTTGATGCAGGTGGTGAGGGTCTGTGTCCCTGTGGTGTCCACACCAGCCTTAGGGGGGGGCTACAATTTCACACTTATGTCTTGCCAAACCATGCTTATCTCCATATGAGACCACACCTACAACCAACACTCTATTAGCAACGTAGCCATGTGCCACTACAAAAACAGATGCTTAAAATGTAGATTGAATAAGATTTCTGTACAAATTTGTCTGATACATTTTAATGAAACCTTGCTTTGCCACAACACAAGTACAGTTTAAGTACGTGTATGGAAATGTGCTCGTTCTATATCCACAGTATTGTCACTGCCATGTGACTACCCAGCATCAGCATCACAAATCCTAGCATACTACAGTATCTACGTAGTTGGAAGTAGTGGGTCATCATTTTCGGACATACTACTCGCATCACATACTATTTTCGCTTACTATATAAAAATGAAGTATGCATGTTTGGACACCGGGTCTATGATATTCTGATGGCTCTTGTATATCTAATATATAAACATACATAAACATGCATACACAGAATTACATGGAAATAGAGAAGTTTAGCAAGCACCACTAACTAGATTAAACTGTACTGTAGTTCCCTGTCTGTCAGTCAATACGAGTTATGTAGTGACGACAGACTGGGGGTCTTGCCTAGAACCTGGATTTTACTTCGGAGCCGCGAGATTGTGCCTGCTGCTTTTAAGTGCTGCAACGAAGAGGAAGCTGAGGCAGAAGTTGTTCTCTGTGGTGTCGACGATACGATCAGCGGTTTCCCTGTCAAGCGAATACCCTGGGTGTTTCACAAAATAGCAATTTCTGAACACGGTCATTTTGCGTCTTTTTCAAGATGCTGTTTCGGCCGTGTCCTCTAAGGTGCGGGCATTACCTGTCTCCCAAAAACGGCCACAGAGGTTGTCCTCACTGTCTGGGTCATGCTAAAGATGCCTTTGCCCTGTACAAGCTTCCATTCATAATGCTTATGCAGAAAAGCATTGTAAAGTGTGTTCAGCCTCAGGATTGGTTTGCAACTTTCGACCTGAAGGATGCGTACTTCCATGTGTCGATTCTTCTGAGACACAGACCATTTCTGTGGTTTGTATTGGAGGGTCAAGCATGGCAGTAAAAAAGTCCTCTCCTTCAAGCTCTTCCTTCTTCTGCGGGTCCTTACGAAGGAGGGCACCCTTTGCCTCGCTAAGGGAAGTGGGCGTCAGAATCCTCAACTATCCCGTTAAAGAATCTGCTCTGGGGCGATGGAAGTGTTACGGCCTTTGCATTACAAGTGTCTGACACGCCCCGCTTGTCAACATTTGTAGTGCTACAAAGTTGTAACTGTTCAGGTTGTGGTGGTTTCCATTGGACCCCAGTCTGTCGTCAAAACATAAGTCGTAGTGACTGACAGACAGGAAACGTCTTGGTTATGTATGTAACCCTCGTTCCCTGATGGAGGGAACGGAGGTGGTATTTCCACACGACCTCGAACCATCGCTGAGAGCTGGGACTCGTTCTCAGCTCCTCAGCAAATCTGATGAGTGGTTGCACCTGGCACCTCTTTATACCCAGATGAAGGGGAGTAGCTCAGGATTGTTTAACCACTTGCCAATTTTTATTGGCGTTTTCTCTTAAACAGAGTGAATCAGGGCTGTTGCAGCCAGTCTGTTGTAACGACATAACGTCTCCGTTCCCTCCATCAGAGAATGAGGGTTACATATGTAACCGAGATGTTATCATTCATGAGAAATTTTTATTCCTTCCAGGAAAATATATAGATTTTCTTTTGCAAAAATAAATAAATAAATAGAGTAAGTCTGCGAATATATTGCAAAAAATAAAAAAAACCTGTTTAAGATGAAAAGTTGCTTTTTTCTGTGGTTGATGCTCTTGGATCAAACGTTGTACTGTTGCCCTTGTGCCCGGGTCCTCTTTGGTATGTAAATGAATCTTCTGCGGCTTTTTTCATTCAAGCTCTAAGTAATGTGGACTCTCCATTTGAGGGTGTCTCTGGAATCAATGCAGTCATTTTCTAAAGTCTGTAACATCCTTCCAATGAGAATTCACAAAAAAAATGGTTATGTCATATATACATTCTCAGCTATACTGCCAGCTTCCACTGGGCCAAAACATAATGTATACATTTTTTTAAATTTTAACATGCATGCAATATACTTGCTTTGAAATGGCTACATAATTTATCCTTCCTGAATAACTCGTAGTGCCAACCGCCACATACTTCTGTGATTCACAGATCTAAGCCATGTGAATACTAGACTCCATCTGTCAAGTTTTTCCATATCACCATTGGCTTCTGGGCTTGTGCATCATGGAGTCTGTATTACTGTATCTGTGATGAGGTGAGAAGGATAGTGGCAGGTTGCCTGGCAGTTGGGCTCCTTCTCCTAATGAGAGAAGTCTGCATTATTATCGATTGACCTGGTCACTGAATGCGTGTCTAAGACTCTTAACGGGATGATGGGATGGCGTGCTGAGAGAAGAAAGAATGCGCCAGCAGCGGGCAAACGCTGAATTGTGTGTGGGCAAAAAAAGAGTGGAAGTGAGTGAAATTGTGGATGGGTCAGGGTTTTTGAAAGGTTTTCTGTACAAAACCAGATTTTCTGCATCTGGTTTTAGGTAAAATATTATAGGTTAATTAATCCTTTTGAAGTTTGGTTGTTTGCTTTTGTTGGATATTGCTTTTCTGAGGAAATCATTAAATAAGACTGAAAGGCCAATTTACAGTTTTTTTTCTGGCATGACTTTAGTCTTGTTATTTATTTATTTACTTGCCTACCTACCATAAACGCTTCTTACTATAAAGGCTGAATTTGCAGACATTTTGTGACCCTTGACCACAAAACCAGACATTAGGTGCATGGTGATATTTGTAGCATTAGGATGATTTTTAAAGATCATGTTTTGGAAATATATTTTGTAAATATCCTATGATAAATATATCAAAACTTTTGTATTAGTAATATTCTTTGCTAAGGACTTAATTTGGACAGCTGTAAAGTTTTTTTTTTTTTTTTTCAATATTTCGATTTTTTTCAGATTCCAGAATTTAAAATAAACTTTAGTCATGTTTTTTATTTATTAGTCTATCTGTTTGTTTGTTTATTTATTTGAATTTATAAAATGGTTAGTTCCATTCCTGGATTCTGATTGGTCAGCAGCTGTGTTTTATTCACAATACAGCACGACTATGACCGCTTCACCCAACGGTTCCATGTATCACTGAACAACACCTTTAGAAACCACCCATAGCAACATAAACAATCACTAATTAATTGAGTGTGAATAAGAATATATTGCATAATATGAATATGTTACATCTTAAATTTTGAGACCATGCCCTTCCCCATCTAATAAACAATTTTCACGACACAAGGAGATAAGTTGTGTGTGTGGCGTGCCTGTGTGGAAGCTCGCAGTTTCCCACATGAGGAGGGAATATTCCTGCATCTATTAGTTTTCCTTTTCAGGTATGATTGTGTATGTCCATCAGTTTAGACTAATGACGCTTGAAATCTTGCGCTGCGCCGCGAATCATTCGGTTTTAAAACTAAAAGACAGAAAACAGACGTTTTGTCATGCTGAGAGATAAGCAGATGTACAGTAAGTGTATAAGAAAATATCATATATAGTGTTAACAAACAAATTACGCAGCGGATGAAAAGCTATTATCTGCTATTCTTTGTATTTAAGCTCAATTAGATGAGAGGCATGTTCGGAACATTCTCTTGCGTTTACTGTTGCTGTCAGGAACTTTTTTTTAGCGGAAGGAGTGCATTTAACAAACTTGTTTCGATTTCAGTACGGTTATTCACCGGCGTTAAATTGGTTTTGTTTTCGATATTCGTGACACATTCAGCGAAAAACGCCAATAACTTCAAAACGACAAGGCCTAAAAATGTCTAAACGGCTTGAGTGCCAAAAGGGCAAAGCTGATGGTGTTTCACAGCCTTCGTTTTCATTATTTTCGCTCTATATACTGCGCACTGCCTCGCACAAGCCGTGGCAATGTACATGAAACCGGGAGAGCTCACTCTTAGCGGAGAGTTCAGTAAGGGACCGTGGGGAAAGTGCAAGTTTTCTTCGTTTTTTGCTGTAGCTCAGTGGGCGATGTTTTTGTTATAGCTTCTTTGTTTTAATCTTTTATCCATGTTGTCCACATTTCTGGACAGTTATTTAACTCCATTATTGTTATTACAATGATTATTATGACTACACTTTTTGAGTAAACATTTTTTCATCAAAAACTAACTGTCCAAGTATGTGGAAATCATTCAACAGTGGAGTCACATGCCATAAAGTTTAATTTCTGTAATCTGCTATTATATCTATTCGAATTTATTAAATATATTATATTGTATTATAATATATATATATATATACACACATAAAATGTATTATTATTATTATATAGTATATGGCCACTTTACACAAACAGATGGAGACAAATTTACATTTTGAATGCCAAACAGGTAAAGCAGAGGTCAAGGAATCAGTATACAATAATAGAGAATACCCCAGAGGACTCTGGAAGTAAGATAAGGATGAAAATATAATAAGTTCTTCATATCAGCAATTTTAGATTTGATTTTTATGATTTGCCTTTATTGCTTATAGGTTTCTGCATATACGCAAATACTGTTATTGTTCCTAATATTTTTTTATTTTTTTGTTGTTATATTGTAATATTATTGTTTTTAATAACTGCACTGATATAAATAGCATAACATGCCATTAAAAAAGACAATATTATGTATTGTCAGCTGTGGCTTTATGACGCATGTTTCTCCTTTGTTCCATGGTGTCAGGTAAACTTTATTGAATCAAATTTTTCAAATCTTTTACATTTTTGATTTAAATTTTTTGTGTCATATTAAAATAATAAACAAAAAATAATAAAATAATCTACATGATGTTGTCCATATTTCATGCATGAAATCATGAAAACTTTTTACAGCAGGAAGATAGAGACATGAGACCAGTGTCAGTCAATAGAGGGGGACAGAAGACATTTTTCACAAACTTACATTTTACCCCTACTGGCAAAAAAGGGAGTTGCATGTCCAAAATTAACTTTCTTTTCGTAATAACCTTTGTCAGCAGGAAGATAGAGACATGAGACCAGTGTCAGTCAATAGAGGGGGACAGTGGACATCTTTCACAACCTTCCATTTTACCCCTACTGGCAGAAAAGGGAATTGCATGTCCAAAATTAACTTTCTTTTCGTAATAACCTTTGTCAGCAGGAAGATAGAGACATGAGACCAGTGTCAGT
>JAUCMU010000039.1:8886933-8904053 GCA_032275025.1 Enteromius treurensis
CTTACTGAAACAAGTAACTTGTCATTTTGAAGGATTAATTTGAAGAACTTGTTGACCTGTTCACCTTTTTTTTTCTTTTTGCTTGGAGCTTCTGAGAATCATTCAGTACAAAGATGCCAGTTTCTTTATGCCATCACATTCAATTCAAACGCATTCACAATTCAGGTACTGTAAATGCGAAACCTTTTGCTGTGGCGCTGTGGGAGACACTGACCCGTTCCTTTGTGTGTCACTGTCTTTTCAGATTGTTCATATTTCTGTGCCTTTACAGTGCTTTACATCCGAGGATTGCCATGAGGATATTAACAGTATATCCTTGTACAACAAGTGTCTAGACGTGGAGCGATCGTGCAGCTGATTAAATGGAGTTATGTTGGACAGAGGCAGAACATTGTTGTCACAAGACTCCAAATAATGTAAGTCTCAGAGCAGACTTTAATATGACCATGTCAGTCAGCCGTCCACCCTTTGCTCTGCTCCGTGTCCAAGAGCAGTCAGGTTGATGAATGGCTCCCATTACTCTGAGCATTATGGGCTGAAGCAGATGGGTGGGTATTTGGGCCTTGAGCGAGAGGAGTATTTTATCCCAACCATAGCAATGAGATCTCTTGTCTCACAAAATGACCAGAAGCCGCAGCATCATTAAGTCCCACCGGAGAAACAAGGCTCCATCAGACATCTCGCTGATTTCATGCATGAGGATCCGCTGTATGTATATCGTTGCTCGCAAAACATTTTTCTCTTCTCGTTCAGGATGTTTAATGGCCTCAGCCATGGCACCAGGCGTAATGACAAATAAATGGAAGCGGTGTGAGCATTTAGGGTGAGGCTTGCGCTTGAAATGGGATTTTTGCTTAGACAGGGAGTGGTAGTCTAAGTAATAATATGTCGCCAGCAGAGCCATGGATCAACGGCACGTTAGCTGTCAACAAGAAGCAGGAACTTACAAGTTCTGGGTTACTCAGGGTCTCTGCAATGCATCTCTTTGCGGCAGCTGGGAAGATAATTCAGTTGTGTTCACAAGTCTTGGCACCTTCAGCCCTAAAAGTGCTCTGGAAATCGCTTTCGTTGGAAGGAATTAATGTATTAACGTCCTGTATTAATCGTAGAGTTATCCACTGACTGAATATCATTTTATCACGTTTATTTAAATTACCACTTAAGAGGAAGAGATTTTCATCTGAAGGGCAGTTTTTCAGGCCATGGGACTGCTTTAGGAAAGCACTGCAAAGAAAGGGCTTTTGGGAAAGGGAACTAGATGGCGTTCCACTTAAAGGAACTCTAGAGGGCCGAACACAGGCTGAGCTGGCCCGTGTTCATCCCTCACTATGTTCCGCCTTTTATCCCGGCCTGATGCTGTACCAAAACCCACATCACCACAATTATCCAAAATGGCAGTAATTACCCCCGCCTCCCCTCCCTGGCTCTCCAGAGGAGACATCCTGGGGAGAATGGAGGACCTCAGGCCAAGAAATAATTAACTTGATAATGGCCTTCCTTTCCACTGCCATCCTTCTCGCTCTGTCTCTTTCCACATTTCCACCAATTACAAAGATATATTGTTTTAAACCTTCTTCGGAGCGGTATACTAATAGCTCTCCTTACTCTCTTTGTTTGTGTACAGTGTCGTTCATCTTCAGTTGAGAACCTTTGATAATCTTAGAGTCTGAAAATACCTTGGTGTCACAGTGATGCAACTTGCTCGATGCCTCGTTCTTGGTTATAACAGAGCCTCGAGCACAGCTTCCTCTGGAGGTGATGGATAGGGGAAATTTTTAATGCATTTTGTCATTTTTCATCCCTCAACCACCCCGCTTTGTAACGAGGGCCCCTGACAATGGCAAACCACTAATAATGGTTCAGTGCACTCAAAACAATATGGCTTTTACGGTTCACAACCAATATGGGCTGTTCCAGAGATGTTTAGTTTCCAGTCTCCTGAAAAAGATAGCAGTAATTCGACACTAGTCTTGGCATAGCCCCCTAAAGCACTACCACAAAAGTTCACAAGTGTGTCATCTTCATGCTTAAGCTGCTACATTACATATGCAGTGGTTGATTCACTCGGTAGTGCCAGGTTTTTGCCGATGTGCAGAGAAAATATCTCTGCACAAAATAAATGTGAACTTTTTATAAGGCAAAATAAAAGTTGTAAAGTGTCAAATGGTGCAACTCCGCCAAAATGTAATGAAATAATTAATGAATAATTCCTGTTATTCATAAGTCATACAAAGGTCAAAATCCTTTCAAAATATAAGAATATATATTAACTATTTAAGATGTGAAAAGTTGTCAAATGGTGCCCAAAATGTAATGCTGTTTATTAATGAATAATTCCTCATAGGTATATTTTATTTATTTATTGATTGATTATAATGTTTAAGATGTTTACAATACACATTGACACATGACATCTTGAATAATTAGTTCATTAATAAATTGCATAATTTTTGTAGTACAGTCAAAACCATATGAAACCAATATGAGTAGATGGGTACACCTGGTACTTGGATGTTCTAATTTCATAGCTGTAGTCAGGGTGGAGAATATGTGCATTTATAGACAAACAAGTGTTAGCAGGGAGGATTTCTGTGGTTTTGTGTTGTGTGTTTGGCACTAGTCAATCAATGAACCCTATCAGCTACTCCACCGCATTACCTTACAAAACCAGGGTACTTGGTTCAGTTTCATGAGACACAAAGGTGTGAACATCTCAAGAACAAATTCCCACTTTAAACATGGTACTGGTTTGCAGTCACAAATGTCCGAAAGCCCAAGCCACTTGTCTTGGGGTCTTAAAAATCGAGGTGGATTTATGCGCGTGAGTGGAGCTGGATGGATCCCTGAGCCCGGTGAAGGGTAACAAATACACAGGGCTGCTTTTGCCCTCATGCCTGTGTGCTCTAGATGCAATGAGAAATTCAGCTCTTGGCTTTTGGACAGGAACACCGTACGTGACCCCAATTGTCAGCGCTTTGATGTTCCTACTGTACTTGCTGCACCTAGACATAAGGTCATTTAGGACTTTATTTTACGATAAACATTAGATTGCACAATATCTTTGAACAAAGAATCTGTAATAGCAGTGCTATGAATAATAGCCTTATTTTGAATTGCATCCATTTGAACCATGTTTCCTGTTTTAGAAGTCTTTTTATGCCAGACATCTTGGCAGTAGCTTGATTTGGGTGATGACGCTGGTGGCAGGTAGGATTAGGCTAGTTCCTGCTTTGGAAGGAGCAGAAATGAAATGCTGAGAGTGTGTAAAGAGCATCCTTTTTCTTAGTGACAAGCAGGAAGGGAAAAAAGTTTGGAAGCTTGGGGTTTTGGGTAATCACTTTTAGCACCAAGCTAAATTATGTAGCTTATATTATGTAGTATTAAGTAAATATATTAATTTATAATTCTCTTTGCTGTTTAGCCGTTAAGGTCTTTACCATTTTATTTGCATAAAAACAATAATGAAGTATATTGTATTTTAATATGATATATTTGGAGAGAGAGAGAGAACAAGTGATTTCATACACAGCAAATGGCCACCCACCAATCACATGTGCTGAGTGTTTTAAGGAGAAATATGCCATTTATTGTTCATTCTGTTAGTTTTATTATGTATCATATACATACATATGTAAATCACTCACTTACTCACAAAATACAATATTTAAAACAATTACCGGAATGATTCAGAATGTTTGTGCTTTCCTCAAAGCCTTTGGTATTAAATGGCCGTATAAAAAGCTAATCATTGATTACTAATTGTGTCAAATTGTCTTAATGTGGAATAAAAATGCTATCATTTCTCCAAACCTCCTTCACCAAAGGACTCATTTGTGCTGTAAATGTTAACCTTTGAACATCAGACTGTTGTATCTTTGTCTGTTTTTTATTCCAGGAATTGGTTTTATTAACATTAGAAAAGCTAAGAGCAGATTCAAATTGAACTCCATAACCTCAGAAGGTTTCAGCCAAGTGTTCAGTGACCACTGATTGGAAAACAGGCGGATGAAAGACTGTTTCCGGGTAGAATCTGAAGAGAAAGAAAGGGTTAGTGATTAAAGAAGGAAAATTGATGTGCAGGCTGCAGCTGACAAAATAGTTTTATTAAATTAATATCTTGTTCTTTCAGTTGGATGTGCATGCACTTTGCTCATTTTGTGCGTGCCATTAATGGGTTAGTTCACCCAAAAATGAAAATTCAACCATTGCAACCATTCTTCTCTCCTGACTTACATCTTCCACCATTTTAGAGAGTATCACAATGCAAACACGTTCACAAGCTTTAACATATTTGACTGGGGGAAAGCACACTCATAATTTTAAAGTAAAAGTCATGGGAGAAGAATGGTCAAGTTAAATTATGTTATTTTTGTTTTTACTGTGCAAAACAAAGTATTCTCATAGCGTCGCAAAATGTATGTTGCTCTCTCTCTCTGTCTCTCTCACATAGTACTGAAGTCTTCAGGTTGCATACTTGGATGCAGTAATTTGCCATTGACTGGCGACAGGTGCAGCTGCTGCCTTTGCCACTGTTAACAAGCCGTTTCATCATGGTTAGCTTGCCGTGATTATCCCTTGTTGTTGCCACAATACCACGGGTGGCCATTTTATGATGCTGAAGATGTCAGAGGAAATAGTTTCATTAATAATCCTTAGCCTACTGTCCTTTCCGAGTCATTTGCTTTTGCAATTGCAAATTTCTGCGTCCTCTTCTATTTCATTTTCCATCAGATACATGCAGATTAATGAGCAAATCAAGCTAGTGAATGATCTGACTTAAACATGTTTGTTTACAGTTTTGTTCACAGAGAGGCGGTTAAAGACGTAATATGTAAATTCTACCAGTCGTCCTAATTACTAATGTTTCCATAAATATCCAGTTTGTTATAGTGCAGTATTTCCTGAGGGAACTGGTTCCTTCTAGAAGCGTATATTTGGTGTTTTTAATAAACATCCTCTGAATCTACACATAATCGGTGCTTCAGGGCTTGAGATTTGGCTTTATGTTTTTTGCTCGTCTACTGGAGGTCTGGAGTCCGGTCACAGGAGAGATGGTGTGTCAACAGCAGTAAGTCTTGTGGTCACTGTGCTGGGCTGACTTACCATACTAATGGCTCGACTGACAGGACTTTGGCGCTCAGTCCTCTATACACAGACTTGCCCTCTGCCATACTCTCGTTGAGCAGCTGGCCCTAGAGGATTTTTTGATTCTGGGTCCAAAATTGACCCAGACAGTTAAAGGAATGTTCTAAGTTCAGTCTGCAGCCTTTGTGGAATACACAGTAAACTGCACAATTTATTTTTTTTTTTACTCAGTTACGCAGGTAACAGATAACGTACAGCTACTCTGTCTTTTTTGTAAAGTAATCCTAAACAAGGTGATTTGGCTCTGAACACGGAAGCAGAGTGGGATGGTATAATTATTATGCAGTTTATTTGATGAAAAAGTACAGCTGACTGTACCGTGCATTGTCCTACCCTCAGACTTTTTGCGATGAAGAAAATGCATAAATACATGGACATTAAATTTATTTTTTGAGACGGACAAGTACATCTTAATCAGTTTACTTGTAAAGACTTTGATGATAACCTGAGCACAACTGAACCAGAAACAAAAGCTTTCCAAATGAGCGCTAGTGTTGTTTTAGTTAACTACTACTGTTACAAATAATTTACGGTATTCGAAATGTAACTATTAGAATATTTCAAAAACATAAAGGGGTGAACCTTAAAACTTATTTTAAAGGTTTGAAATATTCACATTTCTAAGACTAATATAAAAAATAAGGCAAAATATAAAATGTATAATATAATATGACATAACAAATGTTATTTTGAACACTTTACAGAGTTCCATTATTAACTTTTTTTTTCTTTTAATTATTTATTTTTTAATAGTTAGTTAGGTTGTTGTTAAGTTTAGGTATTGGGTAAGATTAGGGATGTATAATATGGTCATGCAGAATAATAAACAGCTAATATACTAGTGATATGCATGCATGCAAGCAACTATAGTGATAATGGTTTTTTTTTTATGTTAATAGGGTATGCTATAATATTATGCTGTTGAAACCCAGAAAATTATTCATATACTGTACATCACTGACTATCAATCCAGAGCTGTTGTGTTGTTTAATGTTTTCAGTGTGTGTGTTCAAGTTTAGTGAAGAGATATATTCATTAAAATAGTTTGCAATGATGTTGTGGTGGTGGCCTCCTGTCATCAAGTCTCTCAGTCTGACACCAGCTCTGTGAAATCCAAAATTAAGCCATCAGACGGCACCTCTGAATACTGATTTATAGCATCACGACTGTAGCAGCCAATCCGTGCTATATCTATCAATGCCGGCCTTGCTTTCTCCTTCAGTTAGCGTTCATAGTGAGGAGTGCGTTCCCCTGACAACATGGCCAAATCCTGCTCTGCAGATCGTGGATGTGCGCCTTATAAGGCAAACGACCACGTTGTGATTGTTGGTATTCAAAGGTGCCTTGATTTCAGTGCAGAATGTGTTTCAGTCACACGAGCACCACAATTTCGTGGTCAATTACCTCACATTTCGTTCAACGTGTCGTTCAGGAACGGTATTTGTACAGTAGGTAGAGCTTCATTACTGACAGAATGATCGCGTGTACGGTTGAAGACAACAGACTTGGTCAGTAGGTTGAAATAAAGCTTAAATTGACTGTTGATGATGATGCGTTTAGTTAAATGTTGACGCAGTGATTTGTTTTCACAGTAGATCTTAATTGGTTGTGTGTCGAAAACCTGCTGTAATGTCGGGATTTAACTAGCATCTTGTTGGAGAATAGACAATTTTTGTTAAACAAGAAGAAAAGGCTGTTTTGGTTGATGACCAGAATGAAGTGAATATGGAGGAAATATGCAAATGAGATCTTTTAAAAGCCTGCTGTTTTATTCAGCATTATGAACAGCATCACTTCAATCGACTCGCCCTGCAGTACCTCATCTCATATTCCTGCTCTTCATACGCCACAGTCTTTTTTTAACACTTCTATTTCTGATGCTGAAGCTCACTGCCTAGTGAGCACTACCAAGTATGATGGCGTTTCACAAATAGAGATGTACTGCTTGGGTAAGAACGCCTGTATCATCAGTGGTTGTGGGCTAAAAATAGCCTTCACATAAATGCTCAAAGGCATACTGGAAACATAAGAGTCGTGCTCATTCAACCCGACTGGTCGTGTGACACCTATGATTTTTGAACAGGAAAATTGGAGCACAATTGGCTTTGATGAATAAGTTGCATAACTATTTT
Organism: Enteromius treurensis; assembly: GCA_032275025.1. Taxonomy (NCBI): domain Eukaryota; kingdom Metazoa; phylum Chordata; class Actinopteri; order Cypriniformes; family Cyprinidae; genus Enteromius; species Enteromius treurensis. The sequence continues at coordinate 8,894,211 of JAUCMU010000039.1, forward strand.
AGGTAAAAAAGAATAAAGTGTTTGTCTAAAGTCTCTAATTTTAGCCAGTTTTTTGCTATAAAATGCTGTTCATTTCCATCTGTCAGATGATATTTTGCTTAGTTTATTAAAAGTAACTGCGCATAGTAAAATAATATGTCAATAATATGTCAATGCATATCTATATTTATACTTTATGTATTTATATAAGCATAAACAGAGCTAATTATGTATCTTCATGTTTGTAATATATATAAATATATATATATAGGGCTGTCAAACAATTAATTGCATTCAAAATAAACAAATTTTTTGTATAATTTATGCATGTATACTGCACATTTTTATTATGTTTATATAAATACACACTTGCAATAAATGTTTTGGAAATATTTACATGCATATACAAAACTAAATGTGCTCATTGGTTCAAACACGATAAGAAGGCACTTTAGCAAGCGAGGTCAAAAGGCAAGAAGAAATTCTGGACATTTCTGGTTACAGCCAGGATTGAGTCAGGTCAAGCCGACTGCTGTTAATTGACCTTTGGAAGTGTTTACTGGGGACTGAAATATCATTACCAACATCAGAAAATCAAAGATAAAACAGTTAGATACTCACATCACAATCAATAGCCCTGCTACATCTTTTCTTCTCTTCAGCACTTCTACAGAGCCAAGAGCGTTGCCATAGTGATATGAAATGGGCGCATAGTGCCGCAGCAGTCGGGCTCTCCTGTACATCAGACATGTTTTCACATTCAGAAATTCGAGGTCCATGTTTTTTTTTCCCATTTTCTTCTTCCTTCCCACCATATTATAAAACAAACATTCACTGGGTTTTTGGTTGTGCAATATGGTAGCACAAATCAAGAAGTGAATGAATTGAGAGCAAGTACACCTTGTAATGTCATTATGACTGACTTCACCATTCTATGTATATTTATAGACTTAATTCTCCTCCCTCTTTCTCTTTTCAGTGTGACAATGCAAAAGGATTGCGGGCCTTCTTTGATGCAATCTGCTACGGTCCGAAACATTTGATGATCTTTGGAGGAGTGTGTCCGTCAGTGACTTCGATCATCGCCGAATCGCTGGAGGGATGGAACCTTGTACAGGTTTGTGCCACCGCCAGTATCTCCCCCATAAAACCTGCAATGTGATTATCCATGTGCGTAATCATTAACAATTCTCTTTTCCCCTCAAAATGCCATGTTTACATGAGAGGGCTTTCATACTTGAAGAATTCATGCCACATATTTGCGCTAATGACTTCCTCTGTGATGTAAATAAATACTAGTTTCTTTAATCAAAAGGTTGGCAAAGCCGGGTCAGAAACGTAATCCCAACGCTGAAAAAAAAAAAACTGGAAAAATTGAGTAAAATTCTCAAAGACCCGAAGGGATGTTTAGTGTGTTAATACTGTGATTTTAACAGGAAGTTAGCGTACGGTTACTTTAAGCATATCTCCCCTCTCTTGTTTGCAATATCCAGTGATATCTCTAATCTGTGTATTAGCGCATCACCGACAAAAGTAGTTGCCATCGGCACACATGGCTCGAGGAAGTAAAGTAGTTAAAATCTCTCTGATGTGAGGCATGGCGGACTATAAAGGAATTCCACTGAGGAATCTCCTCCGGGCTCCTACGCTTTCGCTTTTGTGTTGGCAGATGTGTGGTCAGTCCCGAAGCCAGCTGACATTTCACCAAGAGAACCTGGCAATTTTCCAAAACTGTTTTCGCCAAAGTGGCTGGTTTCCATGAGAGGAATAGAAATTTGTGTACGTCGTTCCAAGTCAGAAATATGGACAGAAAGCCAAAAAAGCAGATAAAGGATCTAATGTGTCATTTTAAAACAAGGATATGTTATTAGGGGTTCAAGCAAGTAGTGCTGAAACCCTTTTTTAATTTTTTCATTATTATTGTTTTCCCCCAAGGTCAACATAATGTTAGAAATTAGAATGAAGTATTACACTCTCTTACAATTCAGCATGCAGTTTTTTTTGGCTTTTTACTGACCCGTGCTGACCAGCCAACAATCAACCCTGAATATGTTTTTAGTGCATTTAGAAATTTAATAAATTAATATTGGAGTTCAAACTTTCTTATTTTTTATAGTATCTTAAACTTTTTTTTTGTTTGATTACTTATAATATAACCTCTTTAATTTTCTTGTGCATCCGATTAGTTTAATAACATTAAAATAACACATTGGACAAAATGTTTATATATTATCACATTCACTGTCACTGGGGTGGGGCAGTGATCTTTTCGAAATTTCTTTTTTACTCATAAAAGGTGCATATTATTACCTTAAAGATGCATATTAGTATATCAAGTGTACAGTACATATTAGTACCTTGATACTAGATACATAAGATACTGCTCCAGTGACATCTTTTGTACCTTTGCGCCAAAAATGTAGATGTACTGCACAACAGATTGTTGTTGGTAAAATGTTCATAGTCATGCCTATAACATGGTTATATACAGTATTACTATTCTAAGGTACAAACATGCATGCTTTAGGTGTAGAGAAGGTACAAAGTGGTGGCTTTGAGGTGCTGCCCAAGTGACAAGTGATATAGATACACCCGAAGGCAATGTTCCCTCTAATTTTTTTTCTTGCTGAGCAAAACCTTTCTCTGGGTGAACATTTCAGCCACTTGAGCAAAAAAATTCTTTATACCAGACCTGTACAGTGCACAGACAAGAAAGTGCATATCTTTTAACTTGAATGTGATGTAATTTATATTTAATTTGGCCATTGATGTAAGTGGCACGTGAAGCGATTATCTATTTAGTTATCATGGAATAAAACATGAATGAAGATCAGAAACGATGTTGTTTCAACCTTGGAAAGATGGTAATACATACTATATAATATACTATAGTAGAATATAATCCAGTTTTGTTACTGCTCTGTGCCCATCATCAACTATTTCCATCACTTAATCAAGACACTGTTGTTTAAAACATGATGGTGTTTTATTTCACTTGTCATTTTTTTTTTCCGTTGGCTTTTGTTTTGAACTACTTCGTCCACAACCATTAAACTATTCCATGTCCACAGCACCTTATTTGGAGGATCTCCTTATCTTTCTGTGAAACCTGTAAATGTACCAGTTTTAACTCTATAGCAACACCAAATATATAGCTGTTCGGCAAATAATATTTGCGCATTTATTGTAATTCAGTCAAAAGGCTTTCCTTACTCATTGTCGTTTCTGGGCAGCATATTGTTCACGGCTGCACATGTTCGCAGCTTAAAGGGAAGATTGCCTAAAGGTACACTTTTTCGCATTGTTTCTGACAGTGAGTCAGGGAAATATCATAAATGTGAAAAAAAAAAAAAACCTTAGTATTTCTCTAATTAATATATTTCTGGACTTGGACTGGTCCTGCCTTCCTGAGGATAAGCTTACAGAAGTCCTAATTTGTGGACTAATCTCCCATTAACCCCAGATGAGTAGATGTCTAATTAGCCAGGGTGATGAGAAGAGAACATATCCACAGTGGGATTAACAGTGACATGCCTTAGAAAGGCTTTTAAACCTGTGACAAAATAATAAAACAAACAAAGGGAGGGGGGCCGCCCATGCAAAGGGTATTGAAATTATTATTGGGTATAATTAGAAAGCTGTGCGAATGCGGCTGTGTCGTGCCACAAGATCTTGTCACACCCCTAGTAACTCCCTTGTAAAAAAGTAATATATTTAAAATATATTTATATAAGTATGGTTCAAATCTATTAACATATTTACTGACATACTGATCGAGACTTACTTATATTTAAAAATATAGTTACACTTTATTTCCAGTACTACTTGTTGACAATTTACTTTTTTAATATTAAGCCTAAAAATTTGTTTGAATATCACATATGAGGATTGTATGATTTTTAATTCATATTTGATTATAATGTACAGAAAGTGTTCTTGCAATAGTTCCACTTTAGCACGATAAAATGTATTTCACTATAGGTTTAGCACAATTTTGGCACAATTAAAGGACAAAATTAGTTCCAGTCGAAACAAACAGTAAACAGAGTCCAAGGGGAGAAGCAAAGGCGATAATCCAAACGAGAGCAGGGGTCGGCAACGATAAATCCATACAGAGTCACAAGGAACGAGAACATGGGTGAAAACACAAGACAGATCGACAGTGCAATGGACCGTGACGACACACAAAAACATCCGGGTTATATACACATAGAACTAGGTCAGTGGGTGGAGCCAATAATGAAACACCAAACAACTTACAAGCAGGGCGGAGACGTGAGTTCGTGGGAACGAGTCCATGAAAACAAACATAATACATGGAGAGTTCGCTGGGCGCTGTAGTGCCATCCAGAGCTGGGCTGGCACATCCAGCTGATCGTTATACTAAGCGTTGTGGATTTTGGTAATCATTTAATCACCCTCATCTTGTTCTAATCCTGTATGAGTTCCTTTTACTGAAGAACAAAATAGCCAGGTAGCCAGGTTTGCTGATGACTGAATTTAAATTTTTGGGTCCATTTTTAGTTTTACTTTGTTCTTTTAATTAAGCACTTATGAATGGCAGCTGCAACCCTAGGGGCTGTGGTCATTTCGCGCATTCATTGCTGGAATCTCTTTCATTGTGAAAAAACAGTTTTAGGGCAGGAGTGATAAGGCAGTAAGCACCAGGTGCACCTCATTACGCTCATCTTGCAGCGTTTCCATTTCCGCGCTCCTCCTCTTGGCTGCACGGCGGTATTATGAGGCTGGATGGAGAACAGCAGAGGAGGGCCAGAGCTCCAACGTCTGGAGATTCCTCCTTCACACCTGCTGATCCATTTCACAAGAGCAGACGAAATGAACATTGAGGCTATGCATTCTCCAGCTTCATCAAATCCACACGTCAACGTTAAGACTCCATTCACCTTATTTTTAATTTAAGACGTGTTTAATGAGAACGGGAGATGGTGTTGAAATGGAGGCTGGTTGATGGATTGTGTAATTACATTTAATGAAAGCATCAGGCGGTTCTGAGAGCCAAAAACGAGAGCGCTTGTGTTTTCACCGATTAAATTATATACACGTGTTGGAACCTCCAGAGATGTGCCAACATGCAAACAGCCCTAGAGTAAACTTTTGACCTCAAGAGCCATTGAATTCTGTTAGGATGTCAGTTTCCACAGGCATTCTGCTCCTGCGTACTGTGTAATTAAATAGTGCTGAGCTTCCTTTGTGCTTCTCAAATCATCACTTGGCATTCAGTGGCTCTGAATGGCTCCTCTGTTATGAAGTGGCTTACATCAGTGCTTGCAATGCGCAGAGATATTAACATGACTCGAGTGCTTTGAATCAAATTGAATGTCACCCAGACTGTGAGAGATTGATTATTTTGAGCTGAGACATTCCTTTCTTCCTAAGCGTTTGGATGATATCGTGCCCTTGCGTGATAGGCATCTTTCGTATAGCAGGGAAAACGATAAACACGAGAGAACGCCTTGTTACGTGACTAATAGGGAGACCTTATTGCAGGCCGGACTCGCAGGTGCTGTTTGTGAAGATTATATAATATTGAAGTGGCCCCCGTTCTAGCTCTGATGAAGGTAACAACGTCGTAATAAAAGTGATTAGATGAAGCATAATGCATGTATTGATATGCAATGCCAAGATGCAATTAGACATCTAGTTGGGCAAGTAACTACAGACCTCCCTTGATAGAGAAATGTGCAGAGCTGTAGGAAAGAACAATCACAAATGAGATCTGGTTAATTTCTCAGATGCTTCGTCTCAAATGAAGAGCAAATGGAGGCTTCTCTCTCTCATAAAATAATAATGAAGCTGAAAGTGAAGTAAACTAATGGAGCTAATGTCTGTCAGTAGCACTTGATTTGCTAGGCTGAAATTCGTCTTGCAAGCGTCATAGCCTCAAAATTAGGCCACGTGAAGTATAAATAGATAGCAATTCTGTGATTTAGAGATGTTTACATGGGCGTTTCCTCTTGCGCTTGCATTATTCTTGGTATTGTTGAGGTCCAAGCAGTATGTCTTTGAGCCTGTCAGCCTCTCATCTGCTCCCAGCCGAGCATGTGCCAGAACCAGACTGCTGTCGACGTGCTTCAGCAGACGCCGTCTTCCTCTTTGACGTCAACTACAGGAGTGAGAAGAACAGCCAACTCCCAAAGCTGTTTACATATGGCCGCTTCCCAGACTGACAGAGAGAGGTTAGCACACACAGTTAATGTAGGGCCTGCAACTAGGCATGGGAAGTATTGAGAGGTTTGATCCTCACTTCGATTCGAAAATGGATTGTTTTAATTAATGCACAACGTAAACTTTGCAAGTGAAAAGATATGAAATGTTAGCAGCAGCTGAGTACTATGGCTTACTATAGTTTTTATTATAATAAATATGGCATATAAAATATTAAAATATTTTAAATGTATGATATTAGTGTTATATCTCTTATATTTAAGAAATGTGGGATGAATAAAAATGATCAAAAATCACAAAAAAGACGTTACAAAATATTTGTTATTCAAAAAACTTTGTAGTGTTTTTACTGTATATTAATTAAATGAATGCAGTCTTTGTCAGCGTTAGAGATGTCTTTCAAAAACATGTTTTTCGATTCTTATCATTTGTATTTCTGCAGATTAAATGTTAAAAATAGTTTTCAGATACATTATTAAATGGCCTAAATTGCCTCTTTTTATTCTCAGGAACTGCAGAAATATTGGATTCCGCATATTGGCCTTGATAGTACTTGGTATTGGATCAAAAAGAAAACCTTACTACAAAACCTTTTTTGTTTTCATTTTCAAAGTGAGTCAGGGAATATGCAGAAATGACAGCTTTTTTTGAGTATTAAAACTGGCAGGCCAGACAGACGTTGTGTCATTAAGCATTTAGATTCTCTCTCTGAGGAATATTTACAAAAACGTCACCTGCCTTTTTACATTTGCTGGGAGCAGGAAATAAAAGAAGCTGGCTGTTTCGTTGAATAACCTGAATAACTCAGCTGCTCCAACCATAATTAATTTAACTTGAAACAGTGCAGGCAATAATCATTAGTCCATGTCAAACATGATGCCGGCTCGGTGTTGAACCAGTGAGATTCTGCTCTGAGCACTGAGGAATTCAAATTGTGCATACGCGCATCTACACACCTCTCACATTTTGCTGTGGGTGTTGCCGTGATCGGTTTGTGGGTACCATCTGCCCTCAGATTTATGTAACAACTGATCCTGATTGTGACTCATGTCCCACGATGCCCCAGAATGGTATTAGTGCGAGGTTCACACTCTCCCTGCCCGCTCGCTTCTTAGAGGCCTAAAGGAAAAGTGTGAGAGGAGGGAAACGGAAACTACTCCAAGGAAAAAACAGGCAGGAAAAAGTCTGTTGTTCAAAAATTTTAGCTGTGAATTCATACATGATGATGTTGCTGCAATTTAAAGGGATAGTTCACCCCAAAATGACACATTTTCCCCCTTAAGTTATTTCAAACCTGTTTGAGTTTCTTTTTTCTGTTAAACTCAAAAGAAGATATTTTGAAGAATATGGGTAACCAAAAAGTTGATGGTCCCCATTGAAAAAATACTATGAAAGTCAAACTCCCAGCCCCAAATATCTTCTTTCATGTTCAACAGAAGAAATGAACTTATACAAGGCTGAAGCAACTTGTGGGTGAATAAATGATGACAGATTTCGATTTTTTGATCTCTTTAGTGTTATCATAGAGGTTATTTATTTCATTCAGATATTATGTGATTTTTATTATTCTCAATATTTTTGTGTTGTTTTCACACGTTGCATAGTCAATCATGAAAAAAATATTTTTTTATATTATAGCGTAGTTTTACCCTTATCCCAGAACCAGACTTTGATTTTATTCAATATAAAAAGTATTTAATATTATTAATAATGTATAATTGTGTATAATAGTATTTTGTCACTGACTTTCCGTTATACTCTTTTATTTTTGTTATTACTATTATTAATATTATTATTAATGTAGTGTTGTGTACAATGACATTAATAATAATAATAAAAATTATAATTTTTAATTGAAAGTCTGATACAAAATACTGTATTCTGTTAAAAGAAGAAGAAATATTGTTTTTAGATTGATAATTAATAGTTTAAAATTTAAATTGTGCACTGACAAAGATGAAAAAGCTATAAAAATCTATAAATATATATATATATATACTTGAGGGGAAAAAATAGCAATATAATGATGGCATGGGAAAAGTGCCCAAAGGTTGAAGAAACATAGATGTTGCACGGCCCGTGCTTCATTATTTAATGAATGGAGGATTTGGCATGGCTTTAAAGATCTTTGCCAACAAGTCTTGGATGTGGTCTTCTCCAAAAGTGGACCGCCTTTGTCGATCAATTAGCTGTTAGTAGTGAATATTTCATTATCTGCAAGTTATATGCCCATTATATATTGTGTGTGCCAGAAAGGCTTTTTATAGCGCCATAAACCTTTCAAAGCATAATGTGTTGGATCCCGCTTCCCTGTTTTTGAGAAATAATGGCTTCCCTTATAATTTAGAGCAACCACCATCGCAGATGTCGATTTCTCTGTTGAACTAAAACTAAATGCAGGTCTGAAAAACGGCTTCTGCTGGGTGTGAGAAAAAAAACAACAACTTACATATCTGAAAACTAAACAGCTCACATACACAGCTGGAGGTCCACAACATCTCCCATCATTTCATTTGACATCTCTGTGTTCACTTAGTGTGGACAACAGCTTTGTTATTCCTTAATCACAGGCAGCCTTGATGCAACACTAAGCAATATCCAATGGGAGGCTGAATGTGATCAAATGTAGCAAGAATTATGAACAGCCCGGTAATCCATATTCATTTATGAACAGTGTACAGCATCAGTTGTTCTGTTCTTACTTGCATGATAAGTTTAGGACAAGAGATGGATCCTGTCCTCTCTCTCTTATTCTTTTTTTTTTTTTCTTGCACCATCACTGTTTTATTCTTTTGGAGAACTAAAGCTAGTTTTACTGCAGTTCCTCTGAGTGCCATAGTAAACTCCTAAATAAAACATGTGCTGCTGCTGTGTGCTGCTCAGCTAACGTCAAACCCTTTCTTGTTCACTATCCATATTTCATGCGCTCCAAGTTGAAGTAAAAAAAAAATAAAAATCACAGGTTTGTCTGTTTGCAGGGCTGCTGGGGGCATTTGATGAGCGCGACCTAAATGAAGGAACTGCATCTGTTAGCGTGGCTGTAGAAACCACACCAAGTGACACTAATCAACACGAGTCAAGTTGAGCCAAATCCGCTTTATACAGTAGTTATTGTTGGGAAAAACTTCTTTTGAGACTTTAATAACACGTTCTATGAAGACTGTATTTATAATGCATTATAAGGATATTTTTAATGCATTATAAATCATGCATAATGCTTTATGAACCTATGTTGTATCATCTGATGAATAGTCATAACAACAGTTACAATACATTATAAAACCTAGTTATAACTTTTAAAATTATAATCCATTACAACACCAGATGAAGGCTGCATTTATAATTTACCATAAGGGTATTTTTAAAAAAATAATTAAGAATTAAAAACTCATTATGTGTTGTATCATCTCATGAATAATCATGAGAAGAGCAATGTTATTTGTGATTGTAACTATTAAGAGCATGATGATTTATAACACACGATGAACACAGTTTTATCCACTTAGTTATAATGGATTATATATGCCATAGTTTAATACTTTTCCAAGTCTCATTTTGAAATTGTTCACTTAAGATTTGCACAGTATCATATTATGAGTGGACTTTAAAGGTGCCATAGAATGGAAAACTGAATTTACCTTGGCATGGTTGAATAATAACAGTTCAGTACATGGACAT
>JAUCMU010000039.1:8909765-8922734 GCA_032275025.1 Enteromius treurensis
GAGACTCACAGTATGTTATGTCCATGTACTGAACTGTTATTATTCAACCATGCCAAGGTAAATTCAGTTTTCCATTCGATGGCACCTTTAAGATATATATTTACTGAGAGAAATATATTTACCGAGACATGTTTAATACTTATACCCCTGCTCCTTTAAAGAAAATTGGTAAAATATTAGTCTAAAAGTGAAGCCAAAGGGTCCTGACCAAACGTCAATATGTGGTCAGTGGGGAGTGACAATATGTTGATTTATTGGTAATCTATTCAGGGTCTGATTACAAGTGATAGGAAATCATTGTGCCGTGTATTAAGCTCTAATTATTAATTTATGTATTTTAAATCACATATCATATTATTACAGAAATAGTCAAATGAAACACTTGCATTTTACCGTTTCAGTGTTTAGTTGTCAAACCAACATTGCTAAATGCTTAAAAATAGTTGATTAGCTAAAATAATTATTCAATACTAACTTACATAATGGGCTTATGTTTTTAGAAATTATACATATTTTACTACCTATTCAAACATCAAAAATGGCATAAGAATTACAAATAGAAGAGAGTTAGTTCACATCTAATAAACTGCCAAGGCAGCTTGTGTCTGCTAAATATACACAGTCTATACACTGATGCAGAGCGACACAGCAGTGATGACCACAAGATCCTTGCAATTACTAATGACTTTCAGCCCACACGCTCAACAGACTAATTCTAGATCATTCTTTCTCTTCCACGACTACCCATTAGACTCACTGTGGAGGAGAGATTGAAGGAATAGACTCTTGGGAAACAGGCAAGGCAAACGCCTTGATTGCAATCAAAAAGACTCTTTAAAGTCTTATGCAAAAAACATCTCAGAGAACAAGAGGAAAACAAGCGAAGGGATGGACTTCAAAGTGCAGATCCATTACGATCCATTAAAAAAGTGCTTTTGGATCGAAAGCGAGGATCAATAAAAGCCAGTTAAATGTCTGACACAGCTCACTAATATCTGTAACATAAACTCCTATTCAGAGGAGGAGTGCGAGTGAGAAAAGCCAAAATTTTATTATAATGGAAGAGTCCACTCCACACCCTGAACACACACTGCCCACCTCTCAGCTGGATCTGATGTAACACACACACACACACCCACACACGTTTATAATTATCATGCTGGATTTTCACACCGTAGCATCCGAGGCTAATTTCTGCACGTTTTCCTCCTTTTCCCCCTCAGGGAATCAGGGTAGGAAATGCAGCGTTGGGTTATTACCAGACAAGATTCACACTGTAAGACCCTGAATGGCACTATTTTCTTTTAATTTCATTGACCTTCTTGTCTTTTGCTAGTCGTTGGAACCTGAGCAGATTTATTCTGCTTTTTAATGTAGTTCAAAGCCATAAATGGTGAATGCAGTTCTTAGCTATGCAACCTACTTTAATATTCTGTGCATATATTGCAGCGATGCTTTATGGTCCAAGAAAGTTTCGAATAAACAGTGTTCATTGAGCAGTACATGGAGAAATGGAAACATTACATGATATCTCATTTTGGATAAAAACACGCAAGGTTATGATATATTGACGTGTATAGTTCACATCTGTCTTAATGGTCCATTTAGACTATGTTTGGAGACTATTTACTGGACAATTTAGCTCACCTCTCTGCTGTGCCGCCTGGGCTAATGATATACGTTTAGATCTTTATATGCTGCACATTTGCACTTCAGTGGATAGCATGTGGAAATGTTATCATCCTTAACTGTCACAGGCAAATGTTTAGCCTGGAATGACATATTTACCACAGCGCATGTGGAATTTTATTTGCAAGGGCAGAACTGGCCCGTTTCGTTCGAGTGGAAAAAACAAGTTTTATTGAATTATCATGCACTCGTGTGGATGTTTTTTATTTGGTTTGTGATATTGTTATCGAAGTTTCATTTTTTTGGCTATCAGGTAAATTCAAAAAATAATTCATTTTACTGAACAAAAATATTCAGCAAATTAAGCTTATGTCCTGCCACAAACAAGATCTCTTTAATATCTCAGATGTTTCTTATAGAGCACAGTCAGAATAAATGAAGCTCTCCAGTGTCCGGATCCCAATTAATCGGTCACATCCGGTGTGATGTCTCCGCTCCCTTCTTCGGGGGAACGAGGGTTACATACGTAACCGAGACGTTCTTGCTGGTTCTTGAATCAAGATCCTTTTCAGGTGTGCAATATTCTAGTGATAACATCAATGTGAATGTGCACGCCGAAGCATAAAGCACAAAGCCTGAAACAAAGCATAAAAGTGTAATAAAAAAAATCTTGTTTTATTGGTTTGCCGTGCCACAAACTAGCCGACCAGTGATATTGCCACTTTCGTTTACATGCCTGGAGCTGCTGAAGAAACAGCGAAACAGCAAAAAACACTGACGATATTCACACACGATAAGCCTTTAGTGTCTGGTTTGTTAGTATAGGACAATATTTGGCTGAGATACAGCTTTTTGAAAATCTGAGGTAGCAAAAAATGTAAATATTAAGAATATATAAAAAGTTGTCCAAATGAAGTCCTTGGCATTGCATATTACTAATCAAAAATTAGGTTTTGATATATTTAGGCTTGGAAATAAGTAAATAACTTGGATGTATTTAATTATTTCTCTTTAAAACTAAAGCACCTCTGTCACAATTTAGCAATGCCTCTTTGTTTTCCTAAGGTTTATTTAATAGATCCATTTAATATTAATAGCTCTCTGTCTTAATGAGAAAATGTGACTGTACCAGAAGGCATGTGACTCTTTCAGTCATCTGCCGCATATTTACACCTAAGTCTCAAGAAAACACAGAAGCGCTATGCCAAGAAAACACCAACTGTCAAAAGGAATTTGGATGAATTGCTGGAGCGGAGCTTAATACTGTTGAAGGTATCACTATTCCACTGCTGTCCCACAGGAAAAGTGCTCAGGAAAGCAGTGTGACTGGAGAGAACACACAAGTGTCTCATATTACACTGCCTAAAATTAGGTTTCGACCGTTTTAGATCAAATGTGCCAGTTCTAGTACACCAACAGCATGATTACACAGCTGTGCCGGTCCATGCGGTTTGAGCAGCAGTGATTGTGTTCATAGCAGCTGTCGCTCTTGTAGTGACATAGTTGATGAAGATGAGATCGGATGGGAAGAGTCAGTGAAGGCGACTCTCTTGTGGTCAACATGAAATCAAAATGGATTCTGTGTACCTCATTATGTTCTCCTGGTGTCCTTCTAATTGTGCTTCAAAAAATCGCTTTAAAACAATGCAACTGCCCTATGGGTTTTTTTTTTCTAGTTGTATCCTGTTTCACTCTGTTATTACATTACAGAAGCTAAATGGTTTGCAAACAACATAATGGCGCTAGTAACACCAAGGTCATGGGTTAGATTCCCAGGGAAAGCAAAAACTGATCAAATGTGTAGCCTGGCTGCATTGTACAGTACGTTATTTCAAATAAAAATGCATAAATGCCAAATGCATAAATTGATTGTTACAGTGTCATGTTAGGATTGTTTCTTAATTTTTTTATATATTTTCCTTTAAGTAGCAATATGTGCTTTAGCAACGTTTTATTTTTTTGTATTTTTACGAATTTCCATTTTACTTTAATTTGCATATCAGTTTTCATTTTAGCACTTTAAGTGCTTGTTTTTATTTGAGTTTCAGTTGTTGTCAAATTTGTCATTACATTTTGATACTTTATTTTAGATTTATTTTGGTTAACAAAACTAATAGCTTTCATAATAATGGCTGTCAGCACTGAATTTCAGAGGTTAATATCTTAAGCTGAAGTCTTGATATGCATGATATTTAACTGCATTTTTTTTCTTTTATCTGGTTCTTTCTAAATCAAGTCATTCAAAGCAACGAAAACACACTCCAACAAAACAAGGAAGAACAGAAAAATGGAAGAACAGTTTTGAAACATGCATTTATCTGTGTGCTTTGTGTTTTTTTGCGGCAGCGATTCCCCAACTACTTCCTTATCTGTTGCCTTATTAGCACTAATATGTTGCTACACTTTGTTAAACAGAAAATTACAGCAAATGTACCGTGATGGTTCGGGAAGATAATATAGTGTGTGCCGAGACATTAGATAAGAAAAGTATTCCCACAGATATTGCACACACTCATTAGGATATTAAAATGTACTCTTTTCTTTTTGTGTAGTTTTTTTTTGATTGAGTTTTAGTGAAGCACATTCGTGTCCCATCATGCCACGGCTCCATGGGCGATGTCATGGACACGTTTATTCTTCAAGCTTGAAAACTTCCCTGAGTCACACAAGGACAGTCTGCTGCCAAATTGTAGAATCAGAAGTTTCCAGGTTTTCGCTGCTTGTGGATGGAGAGTTCCAGAGACCTACACAAGCGGCCTCTTAAATGCAGTTTAAATATAAACAGGAAGATGCAGGGATGGTGCAGTCCCGTTTTAAATTTTAATCAAAACCTTTTAGCAGGATGAGGCAAGTGAAGCTAGTTCCAGAAAATGGCCTTGGAGACAAAAGAAAAGAGGCTCATTACAGAACTGGCTGCTGCACCATCCCAAACCACACACGCACACGTAAGCATGCACATGCATGCACAAATGCGCATCACTGTCCCACCGGCTGGTGGAAAGTGGGACGGGATGTTCCAGGGATGACGTTTCTCTCTGTTAACTGCAGACCCCTTGAAGTAGTGCGCCCTCTCTGTTTCTTAAATCTAAGCACTCAAACCATTGCGTGCTTAAAATAGACACATTAGAAAGACCATATGATGAGAAATATACATTTTAGGGCACTGAATGGAAAAGCTTTTCCATGCCATACCTTGCTGGACAGCTGTGTCTATTTTTATGCACACTAAAATGCTCTTTACAGGTAGGTGCTGTACTCTTTGCATTCAGCTCTGGGTGAGAGTTTTTAACATGTCCTGGCAAGATGTAGTAGTTTAAATGTAATAGGTTTGTCTAACTTGATTACCTATGAATATTTTGATTTCAGTAATGTACACTAGAGACCTTAAGTATCAGGTACAACGGTAAACACAGCTGTAGACACAGTACTAAAATATAAATCTGAGCTGTTTTAACTGAAAGAAACTTATCTTAAAACATGTCAGTGACTTTGTTTTGTCTTAAGATAAACACAAGTAATGCTTTTTTCTAAGGCATGTTTATAAAAATTACTTAAATGTCCTAATTGAACTATCATTTAATCCTGGTTTAGGCTAAGCCCTGCTTAGTTTCTGTTAAGTGGCACAAAGCTACAAAAATGCATCTGTAATATATATATAGATAAACTAGTCACCCTCACTGTATCAGATGAGTAGTTGACCTTTGTGACCTATAATATCATGAACATCATTACATTGATGTTAATGTAAACAGTGGACTATTGTAAAAGCCCGGACTTAAAGATCTATTGATTTAGTGATTGTTTTAGAATAATTAGAAGGTTTAATATCTCCATTCAGTGTTTTTTTTTTTATGGATTTTTTGCTGACACTATCAGCTATCGCATTGGCCAGGTCCCTGGAAGAAATTATTACACAATGTTATTGAACCCAGATCAATCCTGTGTAATAGTCCCATGGGTTTGTTTGGAGAAAATTAACACAAAATATATGATTTTGTCTTTTGCTCTCTGTTTAGAGAGCTCAGTAGTCATTGAAAGTGGTTCTTGCTTGAAGTTTCTTAAGATTAAATAAATCATAAGATCACATGTCTGATATCCACTGAGCTGCTCCAGACAATGTTATTCATGCAGTTGTCAGGTCAGTCTAATGCATTTATATCTCTTAAATGGTGGGAAAAATCAAGACGAGATAGACCTTTCAACATCAAGCCAACATGCTGTGTTTTTGTAAAGATCTGTTTTTCTGATAATCTTTGGGAAACAGGAGCCTTGAAGCTACAAGCCGTAAACAATTTGTACTTTTTGCCAGTAATACAGTACATTCGCCTCCAAAAATATCTGGACACTTGAGCCACGATTAAAATGTGTGTATAAATTGGCCTTCATAAATTTTAGGGCAGAAGTGCGAAATTAGTTAAATTTATAATATATAATTGATAATATACTTAATATTGCATGGGCAAACTAACATTTAAGACATCACATTGGCTGCGTCCGAAATCGCATACTGCTTAAGTACGAACTACATTTAAAACCTAACGTACTACCCCACCGTTAAAACAGTATGTTCTATATAGTATGAATGTGGGTAGTATGAATGGATTTCGGACGTACTACATCCGCCATATTGATGTTGTCACGTGTCATGCGTCGTCACAACAGCACGACAATGTAAACTTTCAATTAGTCATCCGTTTATTTAGATTGTGTTAAACAAGTGTAATTTAATCACAATAAACAACGTTTTCTTCCTGAGGTGCTTACACTTAAAATGAGCCGCGTCTCCACTTTCCGTCAATTTTTTTTTTTTATATGACGCCTCCTCTCCCGGAGCCTCATGGGATAGGAAAGCGTCCATGATATGCCTACTACAGAATTCGGGTGGAAGCAGTAAGTCATCCGGGTACTTCTCGCCTACTGAATTTCAAATGTTATGAATTCGGACATACTACTCGCCTCGCATGCCGTTTTTCGCGTACTATATAGTAGGGAAGTAAGCGATTTCGGATGCAGCAATTGTCTGATCAACTTTATTCTGTTTTCCCAATCAAAACAGTTCTAAATAAAGCCCCAACAGAACTCTGAACTCAGAGTCATTACTGAATGAATCAATGTTTTTTTTAAATGAATCTGTGTAATGGCTGATTCAATGACTCGCTCATAAAAGCAGCCTCTTAATGGTGGTTTAATTCTTAAAGTATCATTTTATCTTATCATTTTGGGTTTTTTAAGCTTTAAAAAGGATATTGTAACTAAAATAGGACTGTTGCCACCTCTGAGCTGCATTAAACAGTCTTTTGTGAATACATCTAAATGCCATTTCAGATGCAGCTTCTTTGCCACTTCTGCAAAGTAAAGACAAGTTTTTGTTGGTAGTGATTTCATGTTTAATACTGTGATTTATCACAGCAATATAGTGTTATTATTCTAATTGACCTTTTGCCTTAATGTAAACATTTTTACATTTAAAAATACTAGTTTAAAGTTAAAAAACTGCCCTCATAAAGATGAAATATGCTCTTTCAGATCAATTTTGGCAAATTTGTTGTTGCATTTTAAACTAATAAACCTTTTCTGTGTTTCTTTTTTGATGTAAATGCCACCTGATTTCATAATAACTTTTTTGTTTTGCTTTATGCATGTATCACAGCCTATTAATTTACATTAACAGGAATGTCTGTTTGCATTTGTTTCTTCACTTCAGTACTGCTTCAGGCCCATTATATCCCTTCAAACATCCACCCTGCTTGCCAGTGGGAGAGCAGCAATTTGATTGGCTGTGTTACCTGATATTTGTTGTTTGATAGGTTAGCAGTGGCAGGTCATGGCTTCCTGTGGTGGATCCTGTGCATTTTTAAAGAGACCCACTGATTTACCAGCAAGACTTCCTTTTCCTTGTGTTGGGAAATGCACACAAACAGCCAGCCTGACCTTTAGCAGCAATAAACACAATTAAAAATGAATAAGAAAATAATTGAAAGTAACCCACACTTCACTTGAAAGATTAAAACCCGAGCCAACAAACCCAAGTTGAAAACTTGCAAGAAAGCTGTTGACATTTCCTTTAGCTTCTTGTTTAAAGATCACAATACAAATGTCCCAGATATGATGATGTCAGTGGCGCTACCCTTTAAGCCGTATTTAATTAGCATTTCCGTATAGTGCCTTCATCTCCCGCTACAGCAGATAAAACTAACACTACAAAGAACTTCCTGAGACTCTCCATCCTTGCATAGTAATCTGCACCGTCCCATTACTCTGCTGGAGTGAAGTATTTATTTTTGCAATTGACTGCTCAGTATGAATTTTCCTGCATACAAACGTACCCCTCCTTCCACGTCCCATTAATCAGAGTGACTTAGTGCCAGTGCGATATGAGGGTAATGCAGTGCAGAAGCTCAGGCCCGTTTCTCGGCTCCTTTGGGCTCTCCACTAGCCCCGTTCTCTCTTTCCTTCAGCTGGACTTCAGGGACAAGTAGCCAGCAGTTTGGACTGAATAATGCAATCTGTGGCATAAGCAGAAGCCATTAGCTCGCCTTCTACATTCCCTCATGTTGCTGATTCAAAAACAATTAGCTCCGTGATTCCAGTTTCTCAGTGTGTATCAGCAGAGCCCGCAGCCATCGATTGCGCCATTCGTTATGGGCACTCAGGGAGACACTTCCTGGTTTCCGCTTAATTAATTACAAAGTCTATGCAACTGCTCTTTCTCTACACGTAGGTAAGGAAAAAGAAGAGAACACAGATTAAAAGCAAACAGGACACAATGTAGTCTTTTTATAAAACATTTATCTCGTCTGTACACACCGCACTTGGCAGCTCTCTTTGGCCTCAACAGTCAGTGGTTTGATATAGTGCATGTCAGAATAAAGCCTGACCTCTTCAGCTCTCTTGGGCTTTGCCAAAGCTTCTCATCTTATCACACACCCTTTGCAGAGACTGCACTTTACCCGGTAACACCTCAGATGGCACGCTCAACGGGAAAAGTGTTGGTGGTGCTAAGGGTCAAGTTCAAGGGCCCCTGGATGGCCGTTTCAGTTTAATGACGATGTTTGGTTACGTTCTGGGCCAGTGCACGCTGCCAATGTTCAGAATTAGTTTTTCAGTGTGTGATGGGTTAAAAACAAAATAAATTAGTACTTTTTTAACAATTTATTGTAAAACAATTATATTTAAAATGCATTTGTACTGTAAATAAATTAATAGACTGATTCAAAAAAGTACACAATGTTATTGACCCTTATATTTGGGTCCTGCCAATTCTGAATATATAATGACGGCATTTATTGTTGGGAAGCAATACGGGTCGTTAACGCTCACTGTTTAGCACTTTGGACTTTTATTGCTAAATAAATTATAACAATACAGCATAATGAATATACATCTGTTTGATAACGGCAGACCAAATGCCAATTTCACACAGCGTAGACACTGGCTGAAATACATTAAGCTCTCCTAATTTGATGCACCGGGTCGAGTTTTGTGCTGTTAATCTAATAATTTTTTAATCGCTTCCTCCACTTACAAGCATCTCTGGAGGGGTAAAGCGAAACACAACCTATTCAGACCTCACGGTGCTCACGTGACAGGGATGGACACACCTCTGACCCTGGCTATGTCCTGCTCCAGAGGAAGGTTGATGGGATTTTAAATATTTACCTTATCTGTGAACTTTTGAGCACCTGTCCCTTAAGGTCTGGGCAAATTAAAAAAGCAGCTCCAAGTCAACTGCCGCTTTGAAGTACGCTTGAATACCGTAGTAAAGAGTCCTTTGTTCGGATCGGCTGCCTTCTGATCCCATCTGAGCCCCTTTTTTTGAAAACGAAACTCATAAGAATATATGAGGGAAGGTAACAAGATTGGCAAATTCAGAAAAAAATTGGGTCACTTTCAATAAGGTGCGAATTTCAATTGAATTGGGCAAACACAGTTAAACTGTATCAGTTAATTTATCCATCTATCTATCTATCTATCTATCTATCTATCTATCTGTCCGTCCGTCCGTCCGTCTGTGAGTCCGATTGAGTTCCTGTTTGCTACCTTAATTCAAATTCAGTTCAAATCCAGGAGTCCAAAGGACATTCTTAATTCAATTCTGAATGGCACACATCCCCATAACGCATGTCGCTGGCCTTTGATATGTACCATTGGAAGGGAAATTGAGAAGTCATTATTGACTGAGCTTACTCTGGTTAATTAATTTCTATTGTGTTCTTCACTCAACTATGCTCCCCTCGCTGCGCCAATCAATCCCTTCATATCGCTCTATTATGACTGTGCCATACATGTGAGAGAGGAAGGGATGTTTATAGGTGACTGCTCACGTGCACCGTGAACAAATAACAGCAGAGGTGTGGAACAGACAATTGATGAGGGGGGGCAAGAAAATGATCTGCGGCGTGATTAGGGTTTGAATGATGCAGAACCTATATCACAGCTAGAGGACACTCGCGCAGGCTCTGAATCAACAGGGCAAAAATCATTATATTCAATGTCCTTTAATTCCAGACTGTCTTAAACAAACAGGCTGTTACAGACAGATGTGCGCTGGAGTGGGAGCCTGATGGCGCGTCTCACATTAAGAGTCCTTGGCGCCAGTGTGCCACAGATGAGCTCTGATAACCTGATAGGACAACAGGCTCCATTGGCAGCCCGGTCACGTCAGCGGCAAAGCAGGCTAACGCGGTGTAATCACAGACTGCCGATGAGCCCCTCGGATGAGGAAGTGCAGGTGTCTGCCTCAGCTGGGCTGGGTGTCAGCCTGTAAGATGTGTCATCTTTCTGAGCACACTTCACCCCCCACCATTTCCCCTTGAAAAACACACACAAGAGTGCTTGTGTCCACTCTTAGCCCATCATCTTAACTACATCAATCCGGTGTCTAGAGAATGCTGGGAATTGGCCTAATTTTTAAAGGGCAGAAAGTGGAAAAGTGCTGAATCCGGATGTAAATCCATAGATTTAGAGAAGAAGAAAAACACTGAAATACAAATGGCTGAGGAACGAGACGTCTCAGAGTTCAGAGTCTTTTACGAATGATTGTCTTTTTGTCGGCGCACACCGTTCGTCACTCATGCCCATTGTGTCTGCCACAGGGCTAAACTTTCATGCCAGGCAGAATCACAGAAAGCGTTCTTTTTCTACTTCTGAAGAAAGCTAAACTATTTCGAGAATGTCTGGGCTTGGGGGGAACATTGGTTTCTCAGGTTGACAGGCAGAGTCATTTCCCTGGTGAGGAGATATTTCGAGAAGCTTGGCACACTGCAGTGTCTTCAGATGGCAGGCTGAGGCTCTGTTGAATAGGGAGCTGCTGAAGCAACTGGGCCATAAGCTCTGGAGACAGAATGGGGGTTGTAGTCCTAATGAAGTCTGTCTTTTACTGACATGCTCTTTGCACAGTGGTATTTCCTCTGTCAATTGCGGTTTTCCCCTCATCGTGACCTTAAAAGAGGACAGTCCGTTGTTATGGAGCAAAGGTACTCATTTCTGACATCAACAGACTCTCACAGTACGAGAGTTACTCAATATATAATAAAAGTAATATCACACTCTTAATTGCACATTTTTTGTCCAATATCATGCAACTGTTTTTGTGAAACACTCCTATATAGCACTCCTGCATTTCTTATATATATATGTTAAAGATATTATACATTAAACATGCCTAATGAATATTAAACGCAGTGCATAATGCAATTGTATTCAAGCTTATTTGAATATTTGTGGAGCTCTGATAAGCTTCTTAATGTGTGCTAGATGTTTTTTTCACTTTTTCTCCAATATTAAACAAGCTATTTTACCTCATTCCATTCAAACAGTTCCCATCAGGCGATCTTTCTGCGGAATGGTCATCAGCAGGAGTCCTACTGGTTTGACACGTGGTGTAGAGTTTGATGCAAACGTAAAGTGAATGAACAAGTGTGGCTCTTAATGTTTCTCATTGCAGTGCCCAAGGGAATGAAGTTTAGACGTCACCTGCTCTATTTCAGTGCTTCATCACCCAGTGTGGTGTACAGGAAGAACAAGCCTCCTACTGAGGGACAGAATGAGAGAAAGTGAACATGCCCCTAGCTCGGAAAGACAGATACGGTGGAGAAGAAGAAGTAGTTTGACTATTGCCTGAATACAATAGCTAGTCCCTCTTGAATACTCCATTGAATCCTCTTTGCCATGCAAGGTTTGACTGCTGCTCTCAAGATGGGTCCCAGTGCCTTAGGGGATGCTGTGCTACATATGGGTACTTGAAGGACTGAAGTATCTAGAGGAAGTCAGGTTTGGGGTAATGTAGCCATCTGGTAGTTTAGGAATATGATAATATCTTTCATCCAGCCGTAGACTGTGAGTTTGTCTTTGAGCGCTTTCGTTAGAGGTGCAATCACTTAGGAAAGACATCACAGAGCTGTTGAAAGAACCAGGACACTTATGAACGCGTGACAGACAGATACAGTGACATAAATGAAAACAGCATTTCCCATCATGATGCTAAAATGTGTGAGGTTTAAGTTGTTGAAGATTACTGTTTTTGTGAAATGCACCGTGTACAGTGTAAAATGATCCAGTTTTTTTTTTTAGATTTATTTTTGACGTTATTGCCTTTAATTTAATAGTACAGATCAAAGATGACAGGAAGCGAACCGGTAGAAATAGGAAGATGGGATAGGAAAGGTCTGTGAATCGCTGTTGAATGTCGATGTCGACGAAAACGTGTATTAAGGTAAAGAGGATAGTGTTTTATTTCTAAATTTATCGTCTGAAAAGTCTATTCAGGAACAACTTGTTAGTACTGTTGGCAATATAGCGTTTGTTTAATCAATGACACTGACACCATGTGATAATGTACCGATAAGAATGTACTGTATATACTGTACTCTATATATTAGAGAGCCTCTGGGTCTTTTTAATACTGCGACATCCCATGTCAGAACTGATGTCAGTTAACTTATTTGTGGCTAGATGTTCTCCCAGCTGAATCTTTTCAAAGTGTATTTCTTTTTCAGCCCTTTTATTGACCCATTGCCAACTTTTTATGACCCGAAGCAGGCATCAAATTTGAAATGAGCTCACTTAGTAAATAAAAGTATAAAATTTCTCAGTTTGAACACTCGTTATGTTCTCTATGTTCTATTGTAAATAAAATATTGGCTCATTTGATTTAAAATACTTTTTAGTTTCTTTTTTATTGAAATTTTTTCAAATTAAAAAAAAAAAAATCCTATTTCCGGAGAAATCATGGGCATCCCAATACTGATAACCTGTTCTATAGACAGTGTTGGGGGTAACGCATTACAAGTAACGCGAGTTACGTAATAATATGACTTTTTCCAAGTAACTAGTAAAGTA
>JAUCMU010000039.1:8956708-8979230 GCA_032275025.1 Enteromius treurensis
AAAGAACGAACCTGCAAATGTCTCAACTGACCAATCAGAATCAAGCATTCCAGAGAGCCGTGTAATAAATATATATATACACCGTAATGAGTATAAACCCGTTTATGACCATTTTACAAACATTTTGCATAAAGAAAAATTTTATATCAAATTATTCTGTTATAGTTATAGTTGAGCATAATCTTTATTCAAAGTCAATAAAATATAAAATATTGGGGGGAAAAAATTATTTGTTGGTTTCTAAAAAGTCAATTGTTTTTGCCTATGCATATTTATTCATGTCTTTTTATTAGACATAGCATAACTTATGAACGAAATATAATTAGTAAATTATTTATTTGTACATTGCTTTTAATGCTTTAAACAATGTAAATGCATGAAAAAAACATGTATCTTTTTTTACTTTTTTTCTCTGGTCTTAAGAGGTTAAAGAGAATGCTAAAACGTCTTCTTAGTCATCGCCATAAACACATAAAGTGGCAGTAATGCCATGATCAATATATCCAGGTATGTTTCTGATCTAAATAGCCATTGTTCCATTGTTGTCTGCTGCTTCTCTCACACTGCAATTTCCACCTAAAGGTGGCTTTTTTTGCAATTTTTTTCACCGTGAAACTGTTATGACTTCTATTACCTGCCTGACTTAGTACCTCCATTATCGCAATTCCCCAAATGGCAAAGAACTGCTGAAGAACTGTTTCTTCAAATTCTGCACGGTCAGATTTTTCACTAGTTGACAGCAACTCTTAGAGTGTGTAAATTTAACATCATCCTTCACATTGACACGGCTGTGCACAAAGTCCAGAGCGACAGTACCAGTTTTGCAATATATATAAAACCCATATAAACAAAATGTATATTTTTGACACTCACATTCACTGTAAGTGGGTTACCATTCGCTGTGTAAATGTGGGAAAGTCTCGTAGCCATGGTCTTGATAAAAGCAAAGCAAGTGGTGACCGAGGTCCTGGGGCAGCCTGGGGAAGATCCAGTTTGCATTTTGCCTGGCTAGAAGAAGCTTGTGTCTGCCAGGACTCCAGGACAGCTGGAGCCACTTACACAGCTGGAGGGATTCAGGTTAAGTGCCCACGCCGTCGGGGGCGGCAGCAGGCTTTGTAACGGCTGCTGATTGTGAAGCAAGAAGCGCCTGACCCAAGCGGCTGGTCCTGAAAAGGGAAGCGGGAGTATTTCACACAATAGCTCCAATATCTCAGCATGTTCTTTGGCACCGCCGAAGTGCAGAGGGTGGTATTGTGGCAAATGAGACAGGCTCTGAGAAGCGTCTCAAGGAAAGCATTTACCACAGGCCACACATACACTTTCAAACAGCTTTTGAATGGGGCCCCATCGCGAACGCTGTTTATGTCAATGTTCCTGAGTTTAGAGCAGGTTTGGGATCAGATTTAATGCATCCGCTGTGATCTTACCTGTAAACGCTACTGTTTGCAGAGCTGTCGACAAAATGCTATCCCACCCACCGGAGTCATTATTTTCATTCCTGCTTGAACATGATAGTTTTCATCTTGAGCAGCTCATTAGCTGTGCATGTTAAATGCTCTTCCTGTAGCCTCTTGCTTGAGGAAGACATCCCAAGAGGGCAAAGCAAAAAATAGATTTAGAAATGATTTCTTAAAGTCGCTGCTGGGCATTTCAATATCCCGGCAGCTGTGACACATCTTTTGATGGATTGGGCTGTGGCACCCCTTAAACAAGACCGTCTGACTTCCACCTGAAATTTTCATTGGCTTCTACTGGAATCAAGGGCAAAACAGTTAAGAGGGCGGAGAGGGATATTATTACATCCTGATATGCAGAATAAGAAAAAGGATACTTAATAACCTCAGGAGAAGATGTATATTTCGTAGGGTGTACTCACAGTAGGCAGTTTTAACCGTGCCCGAGTGCATTTGACCACCAGATTGCAGTTAGTTTGACTAGTGTGAGTGGGTTCGTTTAGCCGTCCCTGGCCCGTTTGGAAGAGGTGTGCCAGAGCACGGTTCAGTTGGACTCTGGCACGGTTCGCATGTAGCGCTAACCGCGCTGGGGCACGGAACAGGACGCACAACGGCACGTTTTTGCGACCCTCCAAAACCAACATGGCAGGGAAAAGGTCACTTCAGTCTACGGCAGAGGTGCAATGTTTCTTTAACAATAGGCTGTGAGAGGGCTGTGGACCACCGCGGACCAAACAACTCAAAATTACTATCCACAAAGTAAAACAGAGCGATGGACTCCACCGCGTTCAGCGATAGCGCCACTCTTCCTGTTTATCCTGAAACCGTCCCACCATAATGACGTAAGTATGCTCCGGCACGAATGCTGAAACCCTATGTGAGTGCAGGCCAGAGGGGGAGTGGGGAGGGGGGACAATCATACTCGGGCCCTGTTCACGGCAACCATGCCTAGTGTGAGTACACCCTTAGTGTTGGCATGGCCATGAAATATGCATTCTGAGATTTTATTCATTTTCATGGGTTTAGTTTTGGCTTCATGGACTTGCAAAGATGCACTTTTGAGGAATTTGAATGGCAAGTGCATTTCCATCTCCCATTATTTGTATTAGCCCTTTTCCGCACAAGTTAAAAAATTATACAGATAATTCAAAATGTGCTTTGAAACAGAATGATGAAAAAATAGCTAGTGATGCAGAACTGGACGAGGTGGAGACACAATGCTGAAGTGGGCTGAATTATTTACCGATTCAATCATGCAGCGTGAATGCTGGTTACAGATGCAGATCTCTGTTTCTCCCTGGATATGAAACCATTCACACTGCTGATACTGTAATACACTTGGTGTTAATATGTCTCATCTAGGTAAGCAAACACATCTTAACTGCATTTTTGGAAGATGCTTGTATATTTTTTGCAACTTTTCTCATGAAAAGATTGCTTACTTTTATTTTGGGACATTTTATTAATGGAGATGGTGAAAAAACAGACAAAAAATGATCCGGAAGAGATGGGTAACAGGACTGAGAATTGGCCCAAGCCGATGCAAGTGGAGTGTGTGAAATAAGTCATTTTATGCAGTATTGTTGGGTGCCTCTAGTTGTGCAGAAATTAAGCATTTTGCTTGTAATTCAGACATTTGCAAATATTTTGGAACATTGTTTTTTTAATTAATTGATTATTATGATTAGAATAAACTACTGTAGTATGAATAAACTAAATGGGTTTTTTGGAAGGCCAATATTGATATCATGGAAAGCAGATAGCCGATATTAGGTGGATATAACTTTATTTATTTAAATTAATTTTTAGCGAAATGTAAAACAATTGTAAAATGTTTTAAAATATAATATTTAATATTTCATGCATATTACATACATATACATATTTAAGTTACAATACAAAATAAAATAAATATTGTAACCAACAGGGCACTTAGTCTTCTTGGTAGTTTGTGTCCTTTGGGAATGATGTTTTTCAAATAAAACCACAATACAGTAACACCTTTTATCATATGTTACATATAGCACAGTGAAAATGACATGAATATGAAAGTGGGCAAATCTATAAAACACAGCTCAATTTAAAAATCACTACTTTAAAGTTTTTTAATCAAGAGTCTCTACTGAACTCCTCTCAGCATTCAGTTCACAGATCAACGTCACAGAACACGGGATCATGCAGGATACACATGCACGCTTCACAATATCTCAACTAGATTCAACCAAGTCTGCAAGTTTTGTGAATTTAAATGTTGGAGCAAGAGAAAGAAATGTGAGCACTGTATGCCACTTCGAACATATCAGCCAAACAGAAAAATTTATCAGCCAATGCCGGTATTTGAAAGATTCTAAATATTGGCCGATATATCAGCCCTGGCAACCACCTTTTATCATATGTTTTCTTAATCACACTTCAAGGTCGAATTCTTCAACTATGACTTTCGCCTTAATGAACTCTTAATTTGCTGCTTATTAATAGCTAGAGAGGACGTTGTTAAGTTGTTGATGTTGTTATATTACATTGTTGAGGTAATGGGTTGGAAACAGCCAACATGTTAATAATAGGCATGCTAATAAGCAACTAGTTAATAGTGAGAATTGGTCCCTATACTAAAGTGTTTCTTTTTTATTTAAATCTCTTTAGCGTTTAACTACCTGTTTTATTTTGTTCTCTTCCCCTCTCTACAGGATAATGATGTTCGGATCATCATCGGTCAGTTTGATGAGAATCTGGCCGCTAAAGTCTTCTGCTGTGTAAGTTGCCAGTAGGCTGGTTTTACTGTACAGTATGTCTCAAATCATACATTTCTTTAACACACTGTATGTGTGCCTCAAAAAAAAAAACATTTAGCTGTGTCAGCATTAAAAGGACTGCAGTCGATATATTTTTTCTTTGGTTGAAATGAGATGTGTGTTGAGTCTCTGATCTTGTGTGTGTGCTCCAGGCCTACAACCTGAACATGTATGGCAGTAAGTACCAGTGGATCATCCCAGGATGGTACCAGGGGAACTGGTGGGAACAGGCAAACTCTACAAACTGCACCACTAAGAAGCTGCTGACAGCTATGGAGGGCTACATCAGCGTGGATTTTGAGCCTCTCAGTGCCAAACAGATTAAAGGAATATCAGGAAGAGTGAGTGTCTGCAATGCAGTGGGATCGCGGGAGTTATGAATGACATTTCTGATTTCTGATAGAAAAAAATAAAATCCACTATGTGAAACAGGAAAAAATGATGCATTGTAGTTTCACCTATGAATTTTAGTTTCAATAGATTCTTACTCTGAGCGTTTCTCAGTTTTCCCTGTTGAAATAGTTTATGTTGGTTATTACTGATTTGGCACATGAAATTTTAACGTTGAATATTATAAATGTTTTATTTACCATATAATAAATGCATTACCATTTTATTATTGATAATTATAAGAAATGTTTCTTGAGCAGCAAATCTGCATATTAGAAGGATTTCTGAAAGATTGTGTGACACTGAAGACTGGAGTAATAGCTGAAAATAAATATTTTTATCACAGGAATAAATTACATTTTAATACGTAAAACGAATAGAACACTGTTGTTTTAAATTGTAATAGTATTTCACAATATAACTATTTTTTTACCATATTATCGATCATATAAATGCAACCTTGGTGACACTTTAGAATAGAAAACACTTATTAACTATGACTTTTCACTCAATATATTTTTTATTTATTGCTTATTAATTGTTAGTAAGCTAGTTTATATGTTCATGTATTGGGTAAGATTAGGGATGTCGAATAAGGTCATGGAGAATAAGGCATTAATATTTGCTTAATTACTATTAATAAATGGCTAATATTCTAGGAATATACATTACATGCTAATAAGCAACTAGTTAAGAGAAACTAAAGAGATTTTTACTTAAATACTAAAATAGATTTTTTTAGAAAACAATGGATGGTTTTAAAAATGTTTGAAACCAACATGAACACAAATATCAGATGTCTTAAACATGTTTCAAGGTAGATTTCTAAAAGATTTCTCCTTTTTAGACGCCGCAGGAGTACGAGAGGGAGTACAACCGTGAGCGAGAGCAGAAAGGAGTGGAGACCAGCAAGTTCCACGGCTTTGCTTACGATGGCATCTGGGTGATTGCGAAGACCCTCACGCGTGTCATGGAGCTCCTCAGACACAAGGAGAGGCACGACACATACCACAACTTCACAGTGGATGACCGAGAAGTGGGAAAAATGGTTCTGGATGTGATGAACGAAACCAACTTCTTTGGAGTGACAGTAAGTTTGCGATCTACAACTCTTCTTGGGGGCCAAATAGTGTCTGGTCGACCTGTTTACAATTCAGTAACATGTTTTACTGCAAAAGCTGCTGTGGCTTTCACGATTTCGTTTTAGATTGAGCCGTCATGTGACTTTTCCTAAAAGCTGTAAAGGCTATATTGTGGTCTCAGAGTCAAAAGAGGGCTACTTTCTATTGCTGCAATCTGCCTGTGAGAGGCGGAGGGAGGGCAGACATTTAAGAATGCATCTTGGGATTGGAGGCTAGCAATGCTAAACATGCGATGTAACTGACAGAATGAGAGCCAGATAAGAGGTAGGGAGATCGCTGGTATGCAGGGAGTGTCCCGTCTGCAGACATCACTGAGTGTGTGTTTGTTTATGAGAACACACTGCTGCAGGCTGCCAAAAGCGAGAATCACAGAGCGCAAAAAGAAGGCAAGTCAGCAAATCTAAAGGAACGCGCTGAAGCTGAACCAAACCATCTCTCTTAACAAAAACGGAAGGAGTTTCGATATTGCAGTAAATGCTGTTGGTTTGGGAAATGAATAGGGGTTAATGGGGATTTTTGGGTTTTAGTACAGTATGTCCTCCAGCCCTCTGTCTTCAGCTTTTATCCAGCAGTTATCTCTCATGTGTAGCAGAGTATGTTTTTTATATTTGCCCAGGCTGCTAGAAAACAATGCGTGCGTTGCGAGACCTCAGCGACGAAGCTTAATGGAGAGGAAGGAAAAACAAACAAAAGACTAAAATACTGCTGGAAGACCAGCGGAAACAAATGTGAGCAGAAAGGCAAACAAGAGCATGTGGTCATTGTTGTGTGTTGTGTTGCTTGAATCCACTTGTAGCAATTGAAATGTTCGTGTTTTTTTTATTTCTACAAGACAAAAAATAGTTTCGATTTATCTGTTATCCTCCATAGCATGAAAATAATTATCAGCATTTTAATATACAGATTAAAAATAGGACTTCTTCATATCAAAGCTGAACGATTGCAGAGAATCGTCTGGAACATAGTCCCATAAAACTAGATTGCAATCTAACTACGACAGATATAGTGTTCCCACAAGGATCAGGTTTGTCTCTTACCGATGGCTGGGTCTTTGTCCAACAGAACGGGCTGTTCTAGCTTCTCCATCAGACTTTGAATCCTCTGAGAAAGGCTATCGATTCAGTGCCAGCATGCCTCAGGAAGTAAAACATTGTCTTAGAGAAGTCTCTGCGGATCATTTTGAGTGAAGAGTGGTGCTGTGCTGCTTTTATTTGGTTAAGAGAGGGTTAGCACAACTTTCTTGATGGTACATTGTAGAAGCAAACAAGTTTGGGGTCATGTGTTTTTAAAACATTAAAACATTCTTGAGTATCAGAATTGCATATTAGAATAATTTCTGAAGGATTAAGCAATACTGAAGACTGGTAACATTGCAGAAATAAATTACATTTAAATGGAAACCATTCTAAAATGTAACAGTGTTGCACAGTATTATTGCTTTTGCTGCATTTTTGACCATATAAATGGAGCCTTAATAAGCATAAGAGACTTTGTTCTACAACACCTTCAATTTTTATTGAAATTTATACAGTTTAATGTGCTTACGTTCTAGCATACAAAAATACTCAACTGGAGAAATAAGGAAATCAAAATGTAATCTAAATTTCTAAACCAAAGCATCTTTTTGTAGCTGATGTAAATTTAATTTGTGAAGCTGTTCTTAGCATTTGCAAAGTTCACAAAAATGTGTTGCACTTGTAGGTATAGCGTCGCTTTCGTGCGTGTGTCTGTCTAGTTCAAAATGCTGTGGTAGACTTTTTGGTTCAGGGTGACACTTACTGTGTAAGTCACAGATTCTGGATCCAGCAACAGAGTCAGAGACCATCACGATTCCTCCTCTGCGTTTGACAGCTGGTGTCACACTAAGAGCAACCATCTTTTCACCTACTCCATTCCATATACATTTTTTATTTTCCAGTTTTTTTAAACAAAATTTTTCTTGGCAATTGTACCACTTACTTTTGTAACTTTTCAAGTTTATCAGTGTACTCAGTGGACTGCTTACATTTACAGTACATAAAAATAGGAAACAATTTTAAAATATAGAACTTTTGTTATGATTACGCCAATTGTTTACTTAAAATTTTCCACCCTTAAAAACGGAGCCTAGAACGCTGACTTGCTGCCTCGCTGCCATACAAGGCAATGACTTTGAATGCAGTGTTTGAAACTAAGGCACCTTATGAAAATGATTTTGCACAGGTTTCTGAGGCAGTGTAATGATTCCGTGACAAAATAGAATGCATTAAAGTGATAACTAAAAGAATATTGAATTACTTTTTTAAAACGAATGCACACGTGCAAACAGGGCCTTAGAAAAGTTTTAAGAATATTTAATTACTATAACACTGATTTCTCGCTAGAAATAACATCAAAACTCCTGTAGCATTTGAACCAATCAGAGGCAAACTATTTGTTACATTTAACAAGTAATCTTTAAATACTGTCACGATTGGGACACGGGAAGGCGTTCGGATTTATTTGCAAACATTTATTGGAGACAAACACACACAGAGTAAAGTCACAGGCAGAGTTATCAACGGCAAGCGGGATATCAGAGACACAGGCAAGAGAATAATCTGAGTTCGTGGCAAAGGGTCAGGCGATGAGACAAACAGAGTCCAGAGGAGCGAGGCAAGAGCAAGAGTCAGAGAGCAGGCTTGGGTCTAGATCCAGGGAGGCAGAGAAACACAGAAAAACACCAGGAACACGGGAAAACACGGATGGCTTAACAACGGGGAGAACAGACGTACATCCAACATTGACGGGAGACTAATACAAGGACATCCGGGATATTTATACATGTGCAGACAATTAGGAAGGGGAGGAGAACATACGAGAAACCAAGACAACATATGAGGTGGTTGGAAACGAGAGTTCATTGATAATTAGTCCATTCAATGTAAACGGAGACATGAAACACAGAGATAGTTCATGGAGGGCTGGAGTGTCATCCAAAGCTGGACTGAAACATCCAGCTGATCATGACAAATACTGCTTTACCAGCCCAAGGAGTAACTCAGACTGCAACTACTCTACAAGGGTCTGTGGACCTTTCCCCCAAAAGGGAGCTAACACCTCAGGAAGAAATTCATTTTTGGAATACATCATCCTTCAAACCAGAAAGAACATGATTGCCAATCCAAAACCTTGTAACCATCAGGACTTCGAGACTGCATCGGACCTTCACCAACGAGGCAATGCAAGCATCGTACATATAACTAAACGAAACAGAGATTTAGTATTAGTTATGGAACCCATTTTGAATGGCACTGATGGTTTTACAGGTGGTCAACTGACTCTTTTTTTAACTTCAATTTTGGCTTTTCCTAATGGTTTACCCTTAAGCCTTCTTTGCACTTTACCCTTTGTGTGAGTGTATTTATATGTGCGTGTTTAGTTTTGTGAGAGTTAATAAAACTGATTCTGCCTTGCACATTAATGTCCCTTTGTTTATCCTTGATGACCGTTTAAACAATAACATCATGCTCATTGTTGTACCCATAGATACTGTACAGTATGTATAGGTCGATTCCCCTTTCCATCACTCCTAGCATGCAGATGCGTTCACTATCATGAATGGTCATGTGACATGTATTTTTGGTTGTGTTGTGTAGATGGAGATAGTTTCGCAACTAAAAACGCAACAGAAACACCAGGATAGACAATGATTGTTTCTATTCTAAAACACTGTTTTAAAACGAATGCAGAAGTGCAAACAGGGGCTTAGAAAAGTTGAAAATAGACTATTGCACTGGACAGGTGGAACTATATACACAATATATACTGTATATATATATATATATATATATATTAGTGCTGTCAAACGATTAATCATGTTTTGTCATATCCAAAATAAATTTTTTGTTTGCATAATACAGTATATGTGTGTTCTGTGTATATTTATTATGTTTATAAATACACACACATACAGTATATATACAGTATATATTTATATGCAAATAAGTTATGTTGTAAATACATATGTTTAATATATAAACATTTTTCATTTCATAATACACATACAGTACACAGTGCACATACATGTATGATGTAAACCAAAACTTTTTTGATTTTGGTTGCAATTAATTGTTTGACAGCACTTCGCATCATCAGTAGACAGTTGATATCACTGAATATGTATGAGATATTTCAGGACAAAACTAGCTTCTATAATAAGTGGCTGTTTGGTTTGTTTGACAGCTACATCATCGTTCGGTTCTATCACCTTCATCACCTCCACTCACAACCCCTTTTACAGGCCTGAGGGTGCCTTGCACACCTGTGTAACCTCCATAAGGCTGCCTGTCCACACCTTTGCACAGACTCACACTCACACACACTGATAAAAGGTGCCATCAGCATGTTTGACCCATCAGCCCACACCTGCAGCGCAACGCAATCTATTTTCAGCTGATCTAATGTTGTGAAACCAGTCTAAAAAAAGAAACAGAGAAAGAGCGAAGACTTCATTGATTTAGAAAAACTCTCCAACTTCAGCTTGAGTCTTAAAGTGACAGTTGGTCTTTCTTTCTTCCATCAAACAGAAAAGGAGATTTTTTTTTTGCAAAACGAATAATGAATGCGATGGTCCTGAACAACAATTTATGACCTACGTTTCTCCTTGCTGTCTCTACAGTGTGACATCCTGCTCAGCAGATAAATCAAAATTATGTTTCGGAGATTATGAGGGAGACCACACGTAGGGCTTTAGAGTCAGTAAATTTCATTTGGCTAAAAGAGTACTGCAGTTCACATTATATGTTGTTTACAATTGCTGCTTTAATGTGTTTTGTGAAGGCGAATGCACCTAGTGCACCCACGTCAGAGCAGCTAAACAGAGAATCATATTGCACTGGGACCGGAGTCTGCTCTACACTTCAAAGACAGCTGCTTTTAGAGATACGATCGCTTCTGAGTTGCCTCCCATGGTTTTAATGGGCTTGTAATTATTGCCATGGTAATGCAGTATGCCTCTCACCTGTTATTTTATTGGGCCGAGTGATCCCAAATCCTTTTAAATGGCTCATTAGGCAGCTTCGGGGGCAGACAGACTTATACATTTTCTTTTTTTAATATATAATAAGCAAACTAGGTAATATTATGATGCAGTGTTGATTAGTTATGTAAAAATGCTATATACCTGTCTGCGCTTTGATCAGTTATCCATGATTAACCTGCATCATCTGATACAATTTGACATATTTTAATTCATGATTTTGCAGGAAACTACTGTGTTAATGATTGTGTTTTGTTACTGAGTAATGTGGGTGATAAAGGAAGTTCTCAGTAGCCTTTTTATATTTCCTGGACCCATTTCCTTCGACCCATACAATGCATTTTTTTTGCTATTGCTACAAATATAACCCAGCAACTTAAAACTGGTCTTGTGGTCCAGGATCACATAAAATAAATATTATGCAGAATTTACCAGTTTTCTGATACTGATACAGGATGTTTTATTTTGAAATATATGATAAATAATATTCAGAATTGCATTTTATTTTTATTTTTCATTGTATTATCTTTTTTTTTTTTTTTTTTTTTTTTGACACACACACACACACACATATTATTTTATTTTGTCATTAAAGCATCCCAGTCCTCCTTTGCTGGCACAACCTGACAACCTCTCAGACCTTTGTGTGCTCCTTTAATTTAACAAATCAATTGTGCTGCAATTAATTATGTTTGCCTCAAGAACGCAATCAATTCACAAATCTTTAATCTAATAAATGGTTAAAAAACAAGCCCTGTGCCAGACTTCAAACTATACACTCCCAATTTGTTGCTGTGCCAAGAGTGAAGGATATGGCAACAAGATGGAAAATCGATCTTTGTAAGATAAATCTTTCCAACTTGGACTACGTGCCATGATATAAATCATCTCAACTGTGCAATCGAGATTTCTGCAAACTGTCCGTTTACACTTGATAAGCAGCTCTTGTGAAGGTTCATCGTTGTGTGTTTCTGCAGGGTCAGGTGATGTTCAGGAATGGGGAGCGCATGGGAACCATAAAATTCACCCAGTTTCAAGGTAAGCCCATTAGATGGTCGTTTTTCATGGTTAACAAGCCTTTTTATAGAAATAAATTTTTATATAATAAATGCTGGATCAAATAAAGGTCCTTCAGCCAAAGTTGATCATCCCTCTGTCTTACATGAACATCTTACTCTGTGATGGTGCCGTTTCGTAGAGTATGTGCAACAAATATCTCAGTATGACAATTGTGCCATGCATCACGTAGATAGCCGGCATGCTCAGCAGCAGCGTCGGCGCCATCCTGTTGCTTAATGGGGTCAGAGAATTCCCCTGCTCGGCCCTCTGATGTGATTAATCCAGTGTGTGTGTGTGTTTCCTGAGGGCAGGGGAGATTAACTCTGGTTTGTGGGATTTAATCTCGGAGCAGGGATTCCCCCCTCACACCCCACAGCAGCCGCGGGCCAGCATTTCCCACCCTCTTCAGTCTTATCTGCTTCAGCGCAGAGGCTTCCCCCCCATAGTGTGTTACATCACCTCTTCAGACTGTATTTGTGAGCAGGCCGCAGGATCGGAGGGCTGTTTGGCTGAAGGGTGATTGAACTGTCTGTCAATATGAAGGCGAATGGCAGTCAGGGAAAAATAATGAAAAAAAAGAAAGGGCATGCTGTTATCAGCAGTGCACTAGAGAGCGTCTCTTTCTACACAGAGAACAATCACAGCTCACACTAGCTTAAAGCACAAGCTTGCTTTGGGCTTCTTCTTTATTTGGGGCTCTCACTCTATTACTGTGCTTTCTGTCTTTCTTCGTCACTCACTCACACTTATATCAATCTCAGACACTCTCTTTCTCCTTTATTTTTTACTCAAAACTCACTCACTCAGTCAAAGAGAACAAAATCATCACTTCCTGATAAGTTGGCATTCATCAACAAGTATTTATTTACCTTCTCATTTAATAAGTGACTTATTCATTAAAAATATACTATACGACTTTTAAAGGGCTACTCCACCCCAAATTGAAAATAGCTTCATACTATTACGGTTGAACCACTGATGGCAGATGGAGCATTTAGATGACGTCGTCTGCACATTGACAGTGGTTGTCATCAAAAATATCTTTAAATTGTGTTCCGAAGATGAACAAAGCTGTTATGGCTTTGGAATGACATGTGATTAATGACTTACGTAGCATTTTGGGGTGGAGTAACCCTTCACAATATAAGCAGATTTTGACACTAGACATCACAGTTGACTTCAATAGTAACCAGAGGAAATCTGGTTATCATACACTTTCAGACTTTCAAGTTGTTCCAAACATAATGTGACTAATGGTTACGAAACGCATGACAAATGGAAGCAATATTTGTTTCAAAACTGTCTTAGAATATCAACATGTTTGATATCCTGGATGGAATTATAGTCTGAATCCACACTACATGGTTTTGTCAAAAATCTGCAGCATAGATATGAACTTTATAAACTAGGAATGTAAATGTAAACAGGGGGGGGAAATCTAGGAAAAAATTATGTAGCATATTTCTACTTTGAGTCATTCATTCACACACTCGTTTTCTTGTTTATTCACTAAATGAAATAGTTGTATTTTCAGTCACACTGACTCACCATTTACACAAAAAACACTTCTTAATGAGCTTTTAATTAGTCTCTTTATCATTTTTCCAGTAAAAATATCTCTGAAACAAGATGTACTTAGTTGAGAAACAACATGGCATATGATTTCATTCAGTAGTTTTCAGAGAGTGCATCATACAAGTGTATTTTATCTTATCTTATCTTACCTTTTTTTTTGCTATTTTGTTTATTTTTCCAAATTGCTCTACTTGTTTACACTTAAAATAAAAAGAAAATAAAAGAAACATCTGCCAGTACAGCAAGACAAAATAAATTGGAATTAAAGATTTCTTTATTAAAACATCCAATTACTTAAACTAAAAAATCCTGTAAGAAATATTTTGAAAATAATTCTGTCTAATGTCCTTGTCAAGGTTGCATTGATTTCCAACCTCTCCTCCTCTCTGCTCATTTCTCTCTCTCTTCCTTCCTCACTGTTAAAAGATAGGAAAGGGGAAGCCCAGGCTGAATATTTACAGACGCTCTGATCCTCAATTGAGCCTGCCATCCATCTTTAGAGTCCCGGTCCATCAGCTCCTACATCACACTCCCTCCCACCACACACCGAGCCATCTGGACAAGACACTCTGAGCCGTTTCTTAACCTAGTTATTTGACAATGACCTTCTGGCAAGATTGTGTTCTGGCCAAACTGTTTCTTTCTCACTGCATTTATGACAAAGACTTAACCCTGACCAACATATGAGGCTTTGGAAGCCATTACAGTTGACACCTACTGTAGTAACTTAACACTGTCAATTATTTTACATGCCAACGGTCCACTGACAGTGCTAATTATTCACCGTCAGACCATTGAGAGCACAAAACGTAATCTAGTTCAGTGTTTAAATCGTTATTGATGTTAAAGTTTGGCCTGGTTGACCCCAAAACAGTTATATGGGTAAACCTGAAACATCAGATGAATTACAATGAGCAGAATGTGGGTTGACATCGCAATTCATATTCATGTGGTAAATGTTAAGAATTAGCAGTCTTGGAAATGCATGTATTTCTAGGAGCCAAGTAATAAATATCTTATTTCCCATGTTCTCTGTGAGTTTTTTCCCCCCCTGTGAGTGTGACAGTCAATACACAAGCAGTTGTGAAGCGCACACCAGGGAGAAATATTGAGTTTTAAGATGGCTTTTGGAATTGACTTGCTTTGTATTTGGCCTCTGAGAGTAAGTCTTGTTCTGCTGGGAGGTTATTGACACTAAGCTTTATTTTATTGCATCTGTGGAGACGTAACCTTAAATTCCACCTAACTATCCTGTTTAATACCTAGTTCAGTGTTATTCTTGTCAACAGGCCGTTTTGTTTCATCAGCAGTAAAATAAATATTACAAAAAAAACACATCAAGGTAAAAATTAAAGATTTAAAAAAAAAAAACAATAAAAATTGCAAGTTGTTAACACAAGAAATTGGTATTTTGACAACTGGTTAATTAGCTCATTCAAATGCTTTTATTGATAGTAGATGAAATTACTAAATATTTATTTTGTCTTTTACAGTTTGTTAGTTTTTCAAAGGTTTGGAGTTCATTTCAACATTGATAATTAGAAGAAATGTCTCCTGAGCTCCTTAAAACTCTTTTAAACTGTAATAATGATTTACAATAGTACTGTTTTTATTGTATTTTACATCAAATAAATGCAGCATTTGAGTGGTAGGGTATGTGAACGATATAACATATAATTCATGGTAAGATAAGCTGAAATTTATAAATAAAACAAGTCTAAATATTGACTGTATTTAAAGGACAAAAAGGTACTGCCTGTGTCTGAGTTAGAAGTCATGAGACAGTGTTTGTCTCAAATCACTGTTTTTGCAGATTTGCTAATCTGGTGCCTTTTAATTGATGTGCAAATGTATAAGGTTGCAGTTTACATACTTTTTTAGGTCAACATCACCCCCTGAGCATTTTGGGACAACACGCTGGACTAGTTCTGCAGTGGGGTGCACAGAAACTAAATTTACTGTCTATTGTCATGTTTCTCTCTGGGGGCCGCCGGCTTTGAACACACTGCTCTTATCCCCGCTGTCCTCTTGTTCTTGCTGTCTTTCACAGAGGGTCAAGAGGTGAAGGTGGGCGAGTACAACGCCATTGCAGATGTACTGGACCTTATCAACAACACCATCAGGTTCCAAGGTAGGAAAAGCCCCGTTTGTGTGTTTGCGGGTCAGCGTTTGACTGAGAGAGAGACAGAAGGTTCACGCGTCTGCCAATGTTGTGAACTCACTGTTCCACGTGTGGTCATCTGAATAATTCAAGAGTTATTTTTATGTTTGCTCACATTGACATTCTTTTGTTGTTGTTTTTTTCAATTATCCTTGGATATTAATTTCTTTTCCAAACTGCCTGTGGAAAACGGTGATGGACAAGAAGTAAAACATTTTATTGTCTTTAATGGAACTTGTTAAGAGGGAATCATTTGGCGTAATTACCCTGTGAAGCCTGACTTATGAAATAATATGAAATGTATATATTTTTTTAAATTATTATTATTGAACCTAAAATAAAAAAATAAAAATGCATAGGTGTTCATCATATTTTACACTTTTCTGAACACAATTTGAGCAAAACATATAATCTAATGCAATCTGATCTGATGATTGTACAAGTAAGTGTAAAAATCTGTTAATGCGCTCAGACACACATTCACAAGATTACAACATCTTATGCTGCTGATGCGTTATGTTAAATGTGGCACTATATTGGCTTTATAGGGTTAAGTAGGTAAAAAAGTTCAAACACTGACCACAACTGAGTTTGCTTTCTAAATTCAACTGAAAAAAGATTCTAAACCCCTTGCTTTTTATCTAATAGCAGTACAGCCTCTCAGCAGTACTTGAAAACACCCAGGTTGTCAAGACATTGAGTTTGTTCATGCAAGTCATGCAAACAGCTCTTGACTCATTTTGGTGACTCATTTGGTTTAAGTGCTCGACTGTCTTCCAACTTCTCATTATGATGTAAGATCTAATCGCATCTTACATCACAATCACCGCCACCGTTTCTAAACGCGTTCAAAAACATTATTATGTAACTTTAGGCAGAAATAGAGCTAATATGTCACATTAGTGACTAGATAGCCCCATCAGTTCTCTCTCTAGTTGGGATGGCATTTTAAAACCTTAGTCATACATTATTATTATACAGGAGCATCTTCCGAGGTGACGTTCTTAGAGGTGACTGACTGTGAACCATCATGACTCTTGTAGGTGTTGAGCCACCGAAGGATCGGACATTTGTGCGTCTACAGCGCCGGCAAATAAATGTTCCCCTCTACAGCATCCTGTCTACCATCACTATCCTGGGCATGCTCATGGGAGGAGCCTTCCTCTTCTTTAACATCAAAAACCGCAACCACAGGTCAGTGCTGAGCAAGACTATGCAAAGAATTAGTTCCACTATAACAACACATTGAAATTCTGGGATTGTTTGTTTTTGATGGAAATCAGTATTTAAGATTTAAAATTGAAGAGTTCAGATACTGTAGGAAAAGTATATATTTAAGATTCTGCATTAATTGTGAGTCAATATCAATACACTGCTGTTCATTTGCGGGTTTTTTTTATATACAGGATAAATAATTTATTATTTAAGGATGCATTCATTTAATCAGCAGTGATGGCAATTTATGATGTTACAAAAGATTTCAATTTCAAATAAATGCTGTTCTTTTAAACGCTCTGTTCATCAAAGATTCATGAATATTGAAAATTCAGCTTTGCCATTACAAGAAGGAATTACATTTTAAAATATTAAAATGAAAAAAGGGCATTATAAAATTTCTTATTTTGCAGTTACTGTATATTTCATCAAATATATACTGTATATACGATCTATCTGTGTATCTATCTATTTTCTCTTGTTTTATTACTGTTCTTTGTCCTGCACCTGAGCCCATTTGGTTTTAGATGTGGGAACACATTTATTTTTCCCCAGAAGATGTTCTTAGATTTTAAACCTATTCTGATTCTATTACTTACAATGGCATACATGTGCATACGATTATTACAACAGTGTAAAATAAACGCACTTCTTCTACATCTTTTAGATCGGTATATGATACAGTCACAGGTGTAGATGCACATTTAATTGCGATAGTTAATAATTCATGAAATGTGAATATTTAATGTATCAGACGTGTGCTTCATTCCATCTGCAGGCTGATCAAAATGTCGAGTCCCTATATGAACAACCTGATCATTCTGGGGGGCATGCTATCATACGCATCCATCTTCCTCTTTGGTCTGGACGGATCCTTTGTGTCAGACAAGGAATTTGAGACCCTCTGTACTGTGAGTAATGACTGATTTCTGTGAATCAGAATGATTAGACCATGGGTTAGTTATCACACTTTTTTTTACTCCCCATAAGTGTTTTTTTTTTTCCTGGCTACAAATATCTACAATGGATAAACTGTCACAATAATAAGCTATCATAATGAGTTTAGAGTAAAGAACAATCACAATTATTATACTATAAAAATCATTTAT
Source organism: Enteromius treurensis (assembly GCA_032275025.1). Taxonomy (NCBI): domain Eukaryota; kingdom Metazoa; phylum Chordata; class Actinopteri; order Cypriniformes; family Cyprinidae; genus Enteromius; species Enteromius treurensis. Next base: position 8,974,605 of record JAUCMU010000039.1, read on the forward strand.
GACATTGGTGTTTTTAAACATGCAAAACCAGTGCATAGAGAAAACAATCTTTGGTGCAACTGGACATTCGACATAAAACCTTGTAAATATTGAGACAATGTCTTCTGAGACAGCTAGCCTTGGTCTCCTCTGTGTGTGAATCTGAAAACTTTTTACCTCTGCTACTCAGACTGTGTCACCAAACTGAGTAAGCATGATTGGATGTGTCTCGTCACGCTCCCACTGCCTGTTTGCATGTGACCATAATCCACCTTTTAATTACGAGGCTTTGGCTACCGCAGTAGCTTGAGACTCATGGGAAATAGCTAAAAAATGTGTTGAGCAGGACACATGCTACCTGCTTGAAATTTCTCCGTCTTTCCGGCCTGTGAAGATAAAAGCTTGCTATGCCATGTTAAGAACAGAGTAAAACTGGGCATTTATTATTCATGTTTTTTTATTAAATAAAGTTCAACCTTAAGTAAATAAAGGTTTAACTTATCAGGGATCAACAAATAAGGACTTTTCTGCTACTATTTTTTCAACATTATATATATATATATATTTTATTTATAACAAATTGATTTATTCACAACTATTCAGAAATTAATTACTAAAAACGGGTTATAACAATGTAATTAGTTTTTGTTTAAGGTGTCAATTAAATTAGAACATGGAAAGAACGAAAAAGATGATTTTATTCTGATTTTCAACCCTTTTATGTGTCCAACATCATCAAAATTCAGTCTCAATTTTAACATGGATTTGGTGACAAATTAAAGCACAATGCTTAACACACCACACATAAAAACCATATAAAAACTTCAAATTTACACAATCTTCAAAGCACTGCAGTTCCATAAACTGGTTTGAAACTTTCTACCACTGTCTCCAGGCCAGCAGGCCATCCTTATCATTGATTCCTGTCTTTTACATGCTAAAATTTTCTTTCCCAGAGGAGCTCAGAATAAAGAATACTAGATCTGTGGGAGAGAGCAGGAGAGACAGAAGATGAAGGGAGGACAAAGAGAAAAAATTATGCCTTGGGAGCTTCCACAGAATTAACTACACACCCTGGCACCCACTTTGCTTTCCGATAGCAGGCGTGGAATGATTAGATTTGATGGTTTTTCGGTTTCTGCTGCTTTGTATTTCATAGACCAGTGTTAGAGTCCAGTCTTATTTCAGCGCCTAAATTAGAAGTACCTTGTTTTACTTTCTCATTTATTTTTTTTAGGTCCGTACATGGATCCTTATTGTGGGTTACACAACGGCGTTTGGTGCCATGTTTGCAAAGACCTGGAGGGTGCATGCCATCTTCAAGAATGTAAAGATGAAGAAGAAGGTGAGAAATGGGCTTTTAAATCATGTCAGATACCACATTTCACACTATCTACATCTTGAAGTAACTGTCACTGAGCAACATTGCATGCTAATTTGGCCAAAAACACTGGTGCATGACAAGGAAATTTCATACAAAAAAAGATGAGAATAGATTTAAAATAGTCAATATTTTAACTGTTTGTTTACTGATCGAACATTTGGAGTCAAAAATACAGTATTATTGTGAAATATTATTTTACTTTAAAGCTGTTTTATAATTGAATACATATGTAAATATTAGCATGCAATTAATTTAAAACTGAATGATCCTTTAGAAATCATTCTTATCTGTTGATTTGGTACTCAAGAAAGATTATTATTATCAATGTTGAAAGCATCATATTTTTGTAGGAAGTGTGAACATTTTCCAGGTCTCCTTGATGAGATTTTTTTATTAGAAATAGAAATCTTTAGTATCATTGTAAATGTCTACACTTGATCAAATTAAATGCTTCCTTGCTGAATAAAAATTGTAATTTTGTTTTAAAAAAATCTTTCTGACCCCAAACAGAAGGGTATAGTATCACCTTTAGTCATGTGGCATAACTCGTTGGGTTCCAGTGAGGCAGAACACACAGGAACTGGGATAATTTGTCATCACAATTGTCATGCTTCAGTGCATTTTAATAGTGGTTATTATATAGAAGAATTACAATACTAAAAACAGAAGAGAACAATACTGCAGTTTATACATGGAAATGTTCTGTAGATGTGTAATGTGATGAGGAAATTTAGAAAAGTACTGTAAGACAAATTCCATGCTTAAAACATCACAGGAAAGCTGCATCACCACTGGGTTGTCAGCTGTCTCATTTTTAGACTGCCAAAAAGCTGAAATATAGAAATGCTGTCTTCACTGAAGGACAGTTTGCAGTCTCCATGCTCAGTTTCCTGACACATCCGGAATAAGCCAGCACTGCCAGTGCTAACCAATGAATCTCTGATCTCTTCTAAAGAGCAGCGCCTTCCTGCTCTGCTAGACAGAGTCTTCACAAGTCTGTGTGTGAATTTTCTCCACAAGAAAAAGCATCGCACTGCTGTGGGGAGGAGTGCAGTGGGATTCTTTTGAACAGAAGCTACGCACAAGTGCATCCACGCAGCTCTTTAACACAACAGATTCATGTGTGCATACTGACCTCTTTTCATACGCTCTTTCTCTCGCTGCTCTTGTTTTTCAATGCCGTGTAAGAATGTGGCGAGCGAAGCAGCTGATACTGTATGACAGTGCTGTAAAGGATGGCTAGCCACAGCTCCAGCACCCTGCTGGCCATCTTTATTTATAGAGTTCGCAGCCTACTTCCACTGCTGCAGTCAGAATCAGTGGGATGAGATCAAGAGAAACACACAGAAAGTGAAAGTAAGACAAAGTAAGGGTGAGAGCTAGTTGTAACTTCAAAGTAATCTTCCAGGTTCAATACAGTGTTATCTCAATATTATTTATATACTGTTCAAATATTTTATATTTTTGTCAAAAAGTATAATTAATGTCTACTTAATTTTTATTTCTAACGTTATGCATAAGATTGAAAAATAAATAATGTTTTTTTTGTAATTTTATTATTAGCTTCTGTCCTTTTTTATTTTATTTATGTTTATATGGTTTTGAATTTCTTTGTATAGTAGCTTTTAAATATTTATTTATACACCTCACTTTATTTAGTTTAGTTGCCAAGGCAAATTTTTCGTCTAGTATTTATATCTTATTTTATATTTATAAAAAATAATATTAATAGTTTTAAATTTAGTTAACAATAACAGTACTTCTACACATTTGACAATCTTTACAGGAATTGTAGCATACTAATTTCCAAGCTTTTTTAACACAAAAAATTTAAGTGGCATGTTTGCAATGTAAGTAAAACAATCTAAAGGTTTTTAAAAGCTGAGATTTTTTTCAAGTTTGTTTATTAAATAAAATAAAATAACATTTTTGAGGTAACTTAACTGATTATCAAGCTATTTTTTTCACACATTTAAGTCTTATATATATATAGGGATATTTTAATATTTTCTGTTCTTACGTTTTAAGTGGCGTATTGAAACTTTTTACAGCAGCCATTATTATTTATTGAACACTAAAGATTATTTTTAAGTGGCCATATTTTACACTTTCAGCTTTTCAGCATTCTTTTATACATCCATGGATAACATTTCATCATAATAAAGTTATTCATTTAGTTAATTATTGTAGAGAAGTTTTTCCCCTCCTTTTTGAAGCTTTAAAATATTTTACCAAGTTTCTAAACAGATTGTTGTCCAGTTATAGTCTTAAAAATTACATTTTGCATCTTTTATCCAATGTTGTTCAAACGTGTTAACTTTTGCCACTATGATCAAATAAAATTAAGAAACCACAAATCCAGTTTTCCATGATAATGTAGATCCAAACTAAGGTTTAGGATATGTGATTTAATTCCACAATGAGTGTCAGTTTTTTTCCCCCAGTGTATTCTATTCAGTTGCACATTCACACTCAATTAGCAGTTCTTAACTGGAATCACTACCTATAAATAAATTCAGAGACAGGTAATGCCCAGGCTCAGGGCTTTAATTCCCTCTGGCACTTCAGTGTGCAGGAAGCTGGCAGTGAGCTGACTCCTGCTCCACGCAGTGATGGACTGCTGGGCTTTGGCACTCTAAAGCGATGGCTGCTGTCAGGACTGTGTTTTGTGAGTGTGCATGTGGGTGTGCCATCTCTTTATCAAGCTGAGAAGCAGTCTCACAGTGTGTGAGTCCGCAGACAGCCCGTCGCAAATCAGCGTCCGTTCGATGCAGGTCCGACGGTCCGAGGGGTCCGTAACAGTCTCTCCCTACCTCGGGCCACAGCGAGGGCACTGTCAATCACCTCTGCGGATCTAGCCTCTGCTAGATTTAAACCTGAGATAGGAACAAAGAGAGATGGAGCAGATACACACTCAAATAAATATTCAAAATAAAAATATTGTTAAATAACTGTGTGTCACTAAATATGCACAGGTCATAAGGATTGCTTTTTAGAAGAATTTATGATACTGCTACAACTTTTTTTCATACTTAAAAGACTTTCTTTTTTTAACATATACAGTGAGGTCAATAAGTATTTGTAAGTATAAATTATTAATTATGTAATAATTAATTATATAATTAATTAACTTAAGTAATTTGTTTGGGAATTACTGTGTCAAACAAGTATTGTATCACTTGCTTGTCAGCCAGATTTCTGACCCTCAAAGACCTGTTATTTTGCTTTTAAATAGTCCAGCTACACTCTGCTCATGATTCTAA
>JAUCMU010000039.1:8986523-9024934 GCA_032275025.1 Enteromius treurensis
AAGTCATAGATCCTCTTTTGTCTATTATTAATTCATCATTGTCATTAGGATATGTCCCCAAAGCCTTCAAACTGGCTACTATTAAGCCTCTCATTAAAAAAACTCAACTTGACCCCAAAGATTTAGTTAATTATAGACCTATCTTAAATCTCCCTTTTCTATAAAAGATACTAGAAATCCTTACAATTATATTCCTTTTAGAGAAAAATGGTATCTGCGAGGATTTCCAGTCAGGATTTAGACCATGTCATAGTACTAAGACTGCTCTAATTAGAGTTACTAATGACCTGCTTCTATCATCTGATCATGGTTGTACCTTATTATTAGACCAGAAAACTCTGTTGGCATTAATGGAAGTGCCTTAGCATGGTTCAAATCATACTTACAGTATCTGACCGCTATCAGTTTGTAGCAGTGAACGTATCATATTGATCACAAGTGCAATATGGAGTACCTCATGGCTCAGTACTAGGGGCTGTTACTTTTTATGCTTTACATGTTACCCTTGGGAGATATTATCAGGAAACAAGGTGTTAGCTTTGATTGTTATGCTGATGATACTCAGCTATATATTTCTTCTCAGCCAGGTGAGAACCATGAATACCACATGAGTTCCTCAAGGGGTATTCTCAAGGGGTCCCAGCCTTCTAGCCGTTGCTCGATGCTCCGCAACATCTGGCTTCTGAGGGGAGCGGAGGAACTCAACCGGGTCTACTGATAAGGACACTCTGGAGATATATCGTTGCCAAGCTGACCGAACAGGACCTACTCCGGCCCTTCACCTCTGTTTGAGGTGAGAACTCGGGAGGATACCGGTTCAACACAAAGCGCTTGGAGGTTCACTACCTGATCTCTGAATGGAGTGGTAGGAACCTTGGTCACATAGCCGGGCCGTGGCCTCAGTGTTACCTGGGAATCCTCGGGCCTGAACTCTAGGCACGAATCGTCGACCGAAAACGCCTGCAGGTCCCCTACCCTCTTGATGGAGGCCAATGCGAACAGGAGAAGAGTTTTCATTGATAAAAACTTTAGCTCAACTGCAGGCAAAGGCTCAAAGGGACTCTCTCTCAATGCTCTCAGCACAAGAAAGAGGTCCCAAGAGGGTACAGTAGGGGGCCGTGGAGGATTTAACCTCCAGGGACCCAGCCCGGGCGTCTCTGAGCCAGTCCGAAGCGGGGTCCAAGTGTGTATGACTCTTACCTGCGTTCTGGCAGAGGTGAGGCGGGAAGTCCGTGGGGCTGTCCTCCTGGCTCTCGAACCGCTGCCTCTTATGAGAGGAGACTGGTGGGCGCTTTGGTGGGCACTCAGGAGGCGCAGGCTCTGGTGGCCACTCAGGAGGGCGCTCGGGATGCGCAGCCGACGCTGGAGGGCGCACTCGAAGCGCAGATGACGCTGGAGGGAGCACAGGAGGTGCAGCCAACGCTGGAGGGCGCACTGGAAGTGCAGCCGACGGTGGAGGGCGCACTGGAAGCACAGCAGTGGACTCTGCGGCTTCCCGGACTGGAGTGGACTCAGGAGCTGGAGCGGGCTCTGGGGTTTCCCGGACTGGAGTCAGTTCTCCCTGCCACAAATCCAGCACGTGGCAGGTTACTTGTACTGCTGCCTCGGAGGGACCTTCCTTTAATGTGGGCTCTGGCAGTGGCACTGGCTCGGAGAGGCGCTTGTGCAGTGAGGAGATCTTCGGTCTGGCTGGGCTGAGGGATATTGAGGGAAGTAGTATGGGGATAGTGGTGGTTAGGGAGGACAGACACTTTGGGGCAGTACATGGATGAATCTGGTTGTTGGTGAGCTGGAGTGTCAACCAGCTTCCGGATGGGCTTAGGACAAACATCCTCAAACAAAAAACTTGGAATTACTTAATTCAAGAACTAAATTCAGAAATTCATTCACTGGTCTAAGACAATCTTCATGACGAATAGAACAAAATAAATCATTATCTTTTAGACCCATCCGGAAGTTGATATTAAGGATCGATTCATTCCAGCTCACCAGATGGAAAACACTCAGAAATTCCTCCATCTCTCCTTGCTGTAGATCAAAGAGAAACTCTTCAGCCCAGCTCATCTCCGGAACACTCTCCATGGCAGGGGCTTGTTCCATGATTCTATTTCTTGTTAAGGTCCCTCAATCTGTTACGTTGGGTGCAGGAGGATGAAGGAGAACGCAGGAGATAGTAGCTTGCTATAACAAAGTCTTTTAATAAATCAACACGTGGCGAATACATTCAAAGTAACATTAACATTGACAGACAAACTGAACTCAAAAGACAAGGTATTTATACACAAAGGGCAAATAAACTAAACCCAACACAGGTGAGGAACACAGGTGGGGCTCAATCAACTCATAATCACACAAACGACAGGAAATCCAAATAAGGGCAAACAGGAAATAATACGTGAAAACGAAACTAAAACAGGAACACATGAAAATGAAACTAAGAACAGAACTAAACAGACATGAATGTGACACATACTTTATTATGCTCATTAAGGGTGCATTTATTTGATCAAAAATAAAGTAAAAACAGTTATATTGTGAAATATTATTATAATTCAATATAAGGGTTTTCTGTTTAAAATGTAATTTATTCATGTGATGCTAATGCTGGATTTTCGGCAGCAATTACTCCATTGTTTAGGGTCACATGATTCTTCAGAAATCATTGTGGTACTTTAAAACATCAAATTTATCTAAATTGCAGATAATCTGTTTATTTTTCTTACCCGTTTTTCGTTTGAGCATAAATCCCTCTCATTTTAATTAATTTTATTGAGATTTAAGCTGAAGGTATTCTTGATTTGATTTTTATGAATGTAAGAGAGAAAATAAGATCTAATCTGACTGAGAAAGTAATTTTTTTCAATGTTATCTACTCAAGCACTTCAAAGTAGAAACAGTGATCTTAAAAACAACAATCTTTCATAATCACACATGATGCGACGGAATGGAAAATGTTGTTAAAAATCTTTAAAATGTCCGGTTAATCTTCCCACTAGACTAAGCAAGATGCCTTATGAGTTCTATTGTAAGAGGCATTTAATAATCAATCTGTGAGACAGTGAAAAAAAACCTAGCAAGACACGACACAGACATCTCAAGTGCTCATCGCTCCCTATCATTTCCTGTCTTATTGCTACCATACTAAAAATGTAAAAAATTAAATGAATAAAAAAATCAGTAATCTTGAAGAATACGGTGAACTCTTTACTCCGTCTGTCTCTCCTTTTCACGCTCTCTTCTGGTCCTGAACAGACACTCTCAATCACTGCCCCAGACAGATCCATTACACTCAGCTCTACAGATCCTCACAAAGAAGAAAATCCATTAGTGTGTGTGTGTGTTGAGAATGAGAGAGTGAACATGAGGGCATGTAATAGAAAAAAAGATGGAGAGAAACGCACAGCTGCAATACCTCTGTGTCCTCCATGTGCCTCCCTTACAGCTGTTTTAAGCATTGTCATGACGCAGATGCTTGTTTCTGTGTGTGTGTGTGTGTGTGTGTGTGTGTGGGTGTGTGGGCATGCATACTGTTTAGGGGTTCCTAGCAGGCAGTTATTACCATAGTCCTTGTATAATGTCCATAGTTTCACAGAGAAATAACAAAAAGTAGATTCCTTTATTCCTTTAAATGTTCCTTTAAATCATCATAGTGAATATAAAAATTCTGGGAAGCCTAATCCCTCCACTAATCAACATCTATTCAAATACAATTTTAGTCTGTTCTATGGTTATTCTATAACTATTCTGATGAAAACAAAGTAGGTTCATTCAGTAAAGGGTGCTACTGATTCATACCAATGCCTCTGTGAGTGTTTTTTGTGGGTATTCAACCACTGTTCTAATGAATGCGGTTAGTTCATTCAGCAAAGATTCAAACATATGAGTAATTTATTAGAAGAACTGACTCATCAATTTATGAATAACTGCATGTTTATTTTGCAGCCAGCACATCAGAAAAGTCTGTCTTTACATTACATCATCGCAAATAGAATGCATTTCACAACTCTAGGAAAAGACCGTTTATTTTGCTGTGGTGCAGAATGATGTGAAGTTATGAAACTCTGCCTGTGGACCTGTTAAATACAAACGATTGTCACAGATGGGTCTTTCAGCACAAATATTAAGGAGGTGTTGAGTAAATGTGTGTTTATAATTAAAAACAAAATGTTAAAATAATGGCATGGGGTACTGATACCATACACATGGGGCAGATGAGCTGGCTGTTCATTAGCGAGTGGCAAAGCAAGGGCGGTGGTGTGAGCTGCATTCTGCTCCCTCGTGTGCACATCTTTCTTGCTGCATCAGCAGTGTGGTGGCAGGGTGCATACAGATGCTGGATGCACAGCAGTGTTGACTCCTCGAGTCCTTGAGGAGATGCTTTTCTCTACTCGTCCCGTGGGGAAAAGGCATGCGCTCGAGGCAGATCTCCGTTAACTATGGATGTGCACTCTATTGAGCAAGATGGAACGGAGCGACGGTGTCATGGCTGGTCAACGTCACGCCTTCGCGTGTGACACAGATCACCCTCCCCTGTCCCCCTGAGGCATCCGGGACTCCATAGCCTTGAGGCTCAGCTAATTAAACCCTCGGTGGTAGCAGGGGAGCTGGCTGGGTGCCAACCCACCTGGGCATAATGACGCACACAGCTGGTGACACGAACTTATACGATCTGCCCTCTCTGAGTCACAGCGGCTCTTATGAAGAAGTGTTTGCTCACGGTCGTCTTAGTCGCTGACGGCCACCGTCCCTCGAGGCCTGTGCTGCGACGAGACACTTATGTATTCATCTATACATCATGTGATTGTAAATAACAGTGGTAGTGTTGAAGTGTGGGCGTTGGTTTATTTAGCTACTATCAGGGTGATGAATGGGACGTCAGGTTGATTTGTGATCCTGTCTGCTGCATCGTCTGATTATATTTGCTTTTGGATTTGGAAACAGTCCTCACTTCTTTAGAAGTGGCAGTCTGGGTGAGGGATTTTGTACAGGGCTTGGATTCAGACCTCGGGTTTTATTGCTCTGATTTGTGGCAGTAATCCGAGCTTCATTATTGGTAGCCTTGAAATGATGTGATATTCTTGAAATGCCATTATTAGTGGTGCTTGCTAAGGCACGTTATACACTAACCCTAAGTATTAAACTTTGACATGGAACTCATTTGCGTCAGGTTGGTTCATCAGACATACAGTAGATGATACCTTGAATCATGTGGTCGGTTGTGCTATTATTTTTGAAAGCCTGTGACCTTATGATTTTCACATGGCAGATCATAAAATCCTGTGGGCCTATACAATGTCTCTACTGGACAATGAACTTCTAGGGCCGAAGCTGAAGAGCATTTCGAATAGCCTACCATCATGCATCTTTTTTTTTTAACAGAAAATACTAAAATGCAGTTTAATTATACAATGCACAGTCCAAGAAACAGAAAATGGAAATTTGCTGCTCAGACACACTCATAATCTGTCGGCAGCTGTGAGGGGAACGTGTGTTTCTTTGTGCCCCACAGTTCATTACATTTAAGAGGCCTTAAGACTCAGATGTGTGCAGTGGCGGCTGGTGCTTATCCAGAGTGGAGAAGCACAGATGTCGCTTATCAGTTGAATTTAGTTGCTCCCAAAAGCTGCTTCGCAAACTGCTACTAAACACTTCTTATTGAAAATTATTGACCAGACTCAGAACGGCAGTATTTACAAATGCTGCCAGGCAAGAGAAAAGATAAAGAACGGCAGGTTAAATGTTACCGCAGCCATATCGCCAAGTGATCTGCATACGACTGAATACCAAAACGTGTTAAGTTTACATAATTGTTTCATCCAAAAACAACCTTACAGGGAGATATTATAATTCTGAGTGTATGTTCTGTGTCGGAGTGTCTGTTTTTGTTTTGGTCTGTGTGATTCTGCCCATTGCCAGTTCATCCAGTAAGATTTTAACACCTCGGGATGCCAGTTGTCAGAAAAACATTGCTTATTGTATAGTGGACCAGTAGTGCACAACATTAAGAAATTTCCACAAAACTACACATATGTTATAAGATGATTCATTCACTTGACTTGAGATATGGCATTGGACCATATTTAGTTATTGTTTCATTAACTTGTTTTATTTATTTATTTATTTATTTATTTGTTAGCGATTTTTGAGATTACAACTAAAACACTAAGCCCCGCCCCACGACTGACAAAAATGACAGTGTTCGTGCAAGTGGGTGAGAGAAGATCGAGCGCAGGAACGATCAAGCGAGCGAGGGCTTGAATTGAACGCATTTGACATATCATGTGCGCATGAGTGCTTGAATTGCGCATGGAGGACATACAGTATCATGTGCACATTGAAATGAGGGCCCAGTTTCGTTGCATGTAGAAATATTTTTTCTTCTCACAAAAATGAATAACCGCGCGCCAGCATCAGTGGTGCACTCACTTATTAATGGCATAGTTTTGCCGCCATACTTGTTTCTGTTGTGTTGCGACTTGTTTTCATTGTGTTGCAAAAAAATGCCTCAGCATCTGTCCAAAAAGCTGTGATCAGAAGAAAACACAGATAAATCAACTCACATAGCTTACAGTGTAAGGCTTGTCACCTTATACTGACAACTGCACTCGTTCCTGTTGTGTGTCTTCAATCTGGCAACCCGAATGAGCAGAAGGGAGCAGGAGAAACAACACTCTGTAATATTTTGAATTTGGAATGCAGTACCCAGTTCAATTTAAATATTTTTATAGTTTCATTTAATCTAGTCTTAAAGCAATCACTGCAAACTCAATGCACATCACAAATGTATATCTCAGTTTGGTGGGAACGTTGTCTACTGACTCTGCCCAGAGCGCCTCTGCTTCCTGCTCTTATCAGCATCAGTCTGCTGTGGAGCCCTCCATCCTCTCTGCGGTCCGGAAGCTGAGAGATTTGAGAGCAAGAGCGAGGAGGAGGGGAAGGAAAGAGCCCTCAGGATCAATACGCACACGAGCACTGGAGGAAAGACATGGTGTGAGCGGAGATGTAAACCATATGGCACTATTAAACCGTACACCAGTCACTTAGTGCAGCGGGCCATGGGAGTCCGTACACGAGTCTGCTCTCTCCCCCGCGTCCTCCTTGACACACTCATGCACGGCTGCCTTCCTAATCACAGCTCCTCGCCCCGCCCTCCTGCCCTGTCCCGCACAGAGCCTCTGTCCTTCAGGACATGTTTAGCCTGAGATTTCATGCTTCCGCGATTCAAGCTGCAGGTGCCTGCCGAACATATTTAACCCCGCCTTTGTCCCCAGTTATGGCTCTACCCTGCATGAGGAGGCAGTAATAACGCTATTGTGATCGCCCTGGCGAATCCCTTGTTAGGAAAACTGTGAAATCAAACGTGCTTTCTGCTCACAGGATGCACACACACTTACATGTGAAACGGCGATACGCAGCAGGTGATCACTAAGGGAGCTGCGAAGCTGCGCAGGGTGGGAATAAAGTAGATAAATGAGATGTTAAAGGAGAAGGAGAGATGTGAAGAATGAGAAAATAGGGGAGATGGAGTGGAGGGAGGCACAGCCCCCCTCCTGACCACCATCTGCACATTCATTAACCTGCATGCCACAACACACTGCTGCGATGGGACAGGCCAATCAGGAGCCTGTGTGTGTGTGAGAGAGAGAGAGAGAGAGCGAAGTGCTCATCTTTCAAATCTGTAATTAAGATTGTATCTCTCTAAATGTTTCAGAACAACAAAGAAAGACTATGTTTTTAGGGTTTTACATTATGTAAGAGGTGTTTGGAACTATTGTTATGAATTATTAAAGGGCCACATTGTCTTTTCTTGCATAATTCTGTTTTGTGTTGGTAAAGATCTTTGTGTTTAACAAATGGGTAGGGCAAGGGAGACATCAGAGAGGTCTGTGGCCCCTGATGCCCTTCACATGCACAGCTCCATGGGGCCAGAATAAGGCCACATCAAAGGGCTTCAAAGGGCCTCTGAAGCAAACACCTATTAATAACATATTGTAACCCAGGCAACAGGTTTTTATGAGACTGCCACTTACATCTTTGTATGTATAATGTATGTGATTTTATATTTATAAAATATTCGTCCTGCCAGTTTGATTCAGTCTTTCTAAAAAATGTTTGATGTGAAAGTAAGCTGTTTTTACAGAGCTAGGGTTAGGGTTAGGCTGACACCGGAAGTCTTTGCACTGTAATCTTACATTATAATATGGTATACATGTTGCTTAACAAACAAACCTGCATGGGGTAGGTAACGCTTAAAATTAAGTTTTTGTTGAGGTCTTTCTAAAAGTGGAGAGATTTGTGCACTAGAAAATATACTTTTTAAATTTCAAAGGATATCACTATTAGATTTAAAAAAAAATATTAAATATAATATAAAAATATCTAGGAACCCTACTTGTTACAGCCATTGAAATGAACATATGCAGTAAAAAGTACTAGTGGAACAGAAGTATTATTACCTATGCATCCCAATTTGGGTACTTTCATACTATTCCATACTGTTTTGTAGTATAAATAGTGTGAGTAGTATGTCATATAGAAAATTGCAAAAGTGCATTAAATACCGTTATTATTTAAAGGAGCAGTTCTCTTCCAGTATACAGTACAAATGTCCTGATATTTTACTCACCTTCATGTGATTCAAGATGTTCTTGCCTTTCTTTCTTCAGTCAAAAATAAATTGTACATTTCATACATTTTAATACATACAACGTACATTTTGAATGTAAGTTAGTAGGGGTGAGTAAATTATAAGAAGATTGCTGTTATGGAAAACTATGTGAACTAATCCTTCAATTTACTTAAAATGAAAGTGTGGAATGTGGACACTTCTTGCACTCCACTGTCACAGATTGAATTTTGTATTGGATGGGCTATCGGATGATGCATGACAATATTTCTTTATAGATTTCATACACTAGACGGTTGAGTACATAATGCTTAAATAGTGTATAGTGCATAATTTGGGACACAACTCAATTTGTCTGCTTATCTTATGACCAGCTGCTTGTTGTAATCGTCTCGCCCTCTGCTGGAGTGGATGAGCAGTGGTGTTGTGTTTGGTTCAGTTGGGCAATAAATGGATGGACAGATGTATTGTAGACAACCACATGTCAGAGCAGGGAAAGATCGAAGTTTATTCTGTTACATAGTCAGTTTTTTTTCTAATCATGGACATGATCACGAGCTAGATGGAGAGAATGGTCCCATAGCACACGCATACACTGTAATGATCACATAAGAGCTTGACAAGTATTGATTCTGACTGTAATTTGTTCCACACTGCCATCTCGATATGACCCATCCTTATCTAGAGAGTGGCTGAATGGGCAATTTGAATTTGGTTGCTTTTGCAATGACGATTGAAATCATATAATAATGCATGGACTAGAATGCTAGAGGTTCAGTGTTAAAGAGTGTCTTTTCTCTTTATCAGACTGCTCTCTTATGCAATCACGCAGACTGTCTGCCCATTCCTCCTCCCGCACTCATCAGCTCTGAGATCTCGACAGACTTGGCCTGCAATCAGACCAGCTGTAATGAATTTATACTCCGCAATGGGTTTTGTTCCTTTTGGGATACAGATCTGATAGCGCTGCTCAGTGCACACGGTGCAAGTTTTCCGGTCCTTTGCGATTGTAGCTTGTCAGATTGTATGACCCCAGTGTGATCTTGGGTAAAAGCTTTGGCAAACTGTGCAACATCAGCACAATATATAGGTATAGTTCACCCACAAATGACACAAAAGTCTGTCTTAATGTATTCGTCATCATGTTTTTCTAAATTAGATTTTTTTAGACCATTCTGATTTTCATTATTTGACCACATGTATGTTTTCCTTTGTGTTCTGCAAGAAAAAGAAAAGTCATACAGGTTTAGAACAGAAGAGAGATTTTGCTCAACCATAAAAGAAATATTTTTTTGGTGACAGTAAGCATTATGGATGAGGCTCAGAGTTTTTCCTCTATTTGCTGATGCTACTTTGTGTGTGATGTCTGGTCTCGTTAAGATTTCATGATGAATAATCTTGGAGAACGCATGTATTTTTAATCATCCTGACTGGCGCCAAGTTCACTGCACCATTCAGGTCCACCTGCAGGAACAGCTTTTTTTGATTAACCTATTTGATGGGCTTGTTTTCCGACATTGTTTGTCTTTTAGCTGGATGTGAACACAAGCTATATTTGTGCTTTATTGGCCCTAAAAATGATTATACAGAACAAACTTCTTACACAGCACGCTCACACTGTGTATTAAACCCTGTAGCACAGTTTCTCTCTCTCTCTCTAGCTCTAATATGAAGCTGTGTGTTGAAGCTCACACCCCCAAAATGGTTCTGTGTGTGGAAAAAAGGCTGATTTGAAGCGTGGGTCGATAGCGTTGGCACCGCATAGACCAACCGAGCCAGATAACTCGGCCACAAACAGCTCTTCATTACTCTCATAAGACTTGAGTCTCTGTGAGAATGAAATGTGTCATTTGGCCGATATGAGAGGCAGGTGCTGCAGCCTGATCTGAGGGATTGGATCGATGTGACGGGCTGCAGGTGGTCCGTCATTACTGCACGACTCCAAATGAACAGATTTTTTTTAGCTTCGTCTTTGAGATAAATCGTTAGATAATTTATGCAGGGCTTGGTGTAGCCGTGAGATACAGTGGGGTCTGAAAGTCTGAGACCATGCTGAAAATCCAATGTTTTTCATCTTTATAAAAACAGGTTTGTTTGCAGGAAATTCGGAAAATTAAAATGTATATTTATATTTATTCAATAATAAAATAGAATTTAAGTGCTTTATAACTTTATCTGGAAGAATTCTGAGAAAAAAAAAATGTATACTTTTTTTATTATTATTTAAACCTGAAAAACCAAAATGTTCTCAGTATGCGAATGCTTTTAAACTTGATCTCTGTAGCGCCCCTGATGGTTGAAGACTGTGGCACCGCACTGTGGCACCGCACTGCCGACTGACACTGTTTCCAGTCTGAGCAGCTGAGACCCGATAACAAACCAGCTCTGACCATCTGACAGTAAGACAGCCCGCCTGGCAGCCGGATGGAGCCAAGCCCCCCTCTTTCGTTTTCAACTGCACCCTCTGACACCCTGCCAGCCCACAGCCTGGAGATCGTCCAGCAAAGAGTCAGGCAGCCATCAGTACCCCCTGCACACACACGCACACACACATATACACCGATGCACACTCTTTCACACCTGCAAAACCTGACAGGTACATGCACGCATACACATTTAGTTCTTACACCACAGATCTAAAGTCACATGGTACGGGTGGCAGCGTGACTAACGTGAATGCAAATGAAGTGTGAGTGAAAGGAAAGAGTTTAAAATGAGACAACATCTCGTCATATGCATAATTGCATGTGTGGAGCGTGACTGCAGGATTATTTCATTGGCTGGCTGTGCGGTTTGATGTATCATAAGAAGTGAAGCTAGGAGAGACCCGTTATCAACGTTGAGCAGAATATTCCAACAGACTTGGAACTGAGCTGCTCGTTTGTAACCATGGAAACAAATTAATAAAGTTCCATACTATTAATCATTAAGTCATTTGTCAAGCTAAGATCTCTCTTTGTCTGTATTTTTCTCTTGTTCTCTTTCTTGTGCACACACGCCGAGTAGATGAATTTAAAATTCAAGCATCAAAATGTCCTCAAGAACTTGTTCTTTTTTGATAGGTTGAGATGTTCACAATAATCTGTCTAACTGCAAAAACACAGTCTGTTCCTCTTCATGATGTTCTAATACATCACATTTCTGTCTTCTTACTCTGAGATTTACCCCATTCATCAGAATGCAAAAGAAACTGTCCTTCCAAAAGCATTTCCCTTTGCCTGTTCCTCTTAGTTAAAGAGACAGATTGCTGGCCTCTCGGCTCGTCTAAAGTGGGCCGATGGGAGGGGAGCGTGGCTGCCGCTCAGAGAAATGCGAATGGGCTGCTCCTATTTGAACATGCTTCCAAATGCAAAGGGGGAGAAGCCAAGCGTGTATCCTCTTTTGTGTTTTGTTTTTTTATCTCTCGGTCTCTCTGAACTCAGTGCAAAGTATTTGGCTCAAATGGCCACCTACAACCACGGTAATCCAATTTGGCAGTGAGATTAGCTCGAGAACAAAAAGTCGTCCACATCCTGACAATGTGCAGTAAGCAGAAAAGAGCGGTTTGGTGTGGCAGTGCATCAATAGTCCTGAAGCCAGTCAATTTCACTGGCACATAATCCAGCCTAATGGGCTACAGGAGAATATCAGAAGCTTGTGCCATCCCCTGATATTCGTGAGTTGCTGTTGTTTGACTGCGTTAAGAAGCGTTGACAGCTTGTGTAATGTACAGTGAACTGTGATGGATTTTTCTGTTATGGGTGGTTTTATTCAGACTTTGATCATATTAGTCTGTTATACTCAGTTAGATCAGTCATGTTCCTTCTGTTCTAAGGCAGATCTGTCTGTCCGTTGTAAATCATACAGCAGATCCATCTGTCTGCCTGTCTGTCAATCTGTCTGTAAAGATTCTGACTGTCTATTTTCTGTCTGTCTGTCAGTTTTTTTGTCTATCTATCTGTCTCTCTGTCTATTTATTTTATATCTCTCTGTCTATATTCTGACTGTCTGTCTGTTTATCTTCTGTCGGTATCTTCTGTCTGTCTGTCATCCTTTCGTTGTACCACTCTTGTCTCATAGTTGTCAGTGTTTGTGCTCATTTGCTGAGCAGCAAGTTATTAAGGTCCAAAGAAACCCTACGTATCTGTATAATATTCCCCTTCCCAGTTGTCATGTCTATCTTCAGGGTTGCCTATGAGAACAGACACATGAAAGAGACAGAGTCACATAAATGTAGGCCTATACTTTGTATAGTGTGTCCCTTTCGAGTAGGATCACAAATATTTAAAATATTCGTAAAACACATTGTGATTTCATTTAGCTGGGTCCATTTGCCCTAAAACAGTATCTGAGAAATGGTGCTCAATGACCAGTGACCTTATCAGTCTTACCCATAAATGCTGTAGAGCATAAGTCTCCTGCTATTAAGCAGCCCGTCTGTACTTTCTATACTCTGCATAATACAGCCCAGTACACATCACAACACAGGCCTCTCATAGAAACCAAGCCTCCAAGGACTCAATTACTGCGCTCTCAGCTAGCAACGACAGGAATATGATGTGTGTGTGCATGTTTGAGTCTGCCAAAGACAGAAAAGAAGAAAAAAGCGAGAGTTTTGTCTCACTGCTGGAAGTATAGCTTTTTTTTTTTTCAATCGCAAGTTTCTGCTTAACTTTCATACAACTAAATATCATATTACATTCAACTCCGGCAGGACCAGCCTAACAGATCTTGACAGCAGCCTATGCACATAATAATCGACAAATTTGTTATTACAACCCAGGAACATTCTGTATCTTGTATAAAATTAACACCATCAAAAGATATCACGTTCACTCAGAGCTTTATAATCATGTTTAATTAATGTTAACGCAAGGGGGTAATATCCTGGACAGGATGTGCACCTCGATGGAGCCGAGGTAAACCGAGAACAAGGGAAAATGAGGTGCGAATGATCCCCGGAATGATAAAGTGAATGTGCCACAAGTGGGACTTCACCGTGAGGATTAGATCAGACAGTGTTTGAAGTGTGCTGGCAGTTTGTTTAATGTGAAGTGCACTGGGTCAGTTCAGACCTCAGATGCAGTGGATTACTGCTGCCCATTTTAAACTTACCATTTCACTGATGGGTTCAAAGAGCATTTCAATAAATCTCACTGGAAGGGTGGTCAGGATATTTTTCTTAGTAAGTATATGGATGTTTCTTCAGCTGCAGACACTCTCAAGGCTCATGGTCGATGTCACTTTTTTCTTTTTGTTATACGAGGGTTGACACTTTAGTAAAAGAACCAGTTCTCACTATTATCTTGTTGCTTATTATAAAGCACATATTCTGCATGACCATATAAACCATCCTACCCAATATCTAAACTCAGGAAGTGCAACAGAGGCTATTCAATGATGGTTAAACCATTTTGATATTATATGATCATTAATACGAATTTTAAACAAATTACAAGTGTTTATGATGTGGTGTCATTTCTATAATGACCAGCAGTTTTGGCACAAATAATATTTTTCAAAAAAAAGTTAAAGAACTTGATATGAAGTTTTGAATGTGATGTGAAATAAAAACAAGAAACCCAAGGTGCATATTGTACCACTATTATGTTTTACATATTTTACGTTGTATGTCAGTTTCCATAAATTTTGTGAAATATATTATTTATATTATATATATATATAATATATATATATAAATATTATTTTCAATGTGTTTCTAGGAGGCATAAAATGCTATGAATGAAGCCATATGTGCTATGCTTTTTAAAATGCAATGGAAACAAGTCAGCCGTTTTAGAAATCTTTCAAATATTATATTTCCATCACAAGTATGTGAACACAAGATGTATGATGTGGTGGAATTATTATTATTTTCATGGTTTGTGCTGTATTTATAAACACTGATGGACATTTTTAGACAACAAGTGAGAGTGCGAAGGCGCATTTTAAGAGAGGTTTTCATTTTCTAACCAAATCCAGAGTGCCAGAAGGGGCCACAGTTGAACAAATACCCATCTACTCTTTTCTGTACCCTTATGTCTATGGCACAGAAAGGTGCATGTGCCTTCAGTAATCATGAGGGCTGTAAAGTGCACCATGATGGAGAGCAGCCGTCCTCCATCACTCACAGTTTGCCATGCCAGCCCTCATGGAGGGAAAAAAAACAGCGGTCCTAATGAGTTATCAGGACTGATGGCTTATCGTGTGCGGGACCTCTCAGTGTCCTTGACTCAACAAGGATGTATAGGCAACCCGAGTCACAAATTTCGAATGTCCCCCAGAAAAGAAAATAAGCTGTAAGCGTTAAGGCGAGTGTGTGAGCGCATGTCCGTGACTATTTCTGAGAGCGCATCTGCGTGAATACCTCTGTATAATCCCAAATGTTTGCCCATGCGTGAGCTCTAATAACGTTTGACAGTGAGCACTCGAACCCCATTTATGAAGGTTGTTATTCGCAAATTAGCTGCATGTTCATAAGTGAGCGTGTTTGTTTAGGGCGAAGGGTACAGTCATGTGACGGCAACATAGCGAAAGTCATTTGCATCAGAGACTCGTGGAGACCAAGCAGATGGGAGTTGTGATTAAAACCGAGATATTCCGGAGCATTAGATTAAAGAATGATGTCAATAAAAAGCATTTTAGACTGCAATAACAAAGGCAATCTGAAACACGGCGCTGTACGATCTAATTTGCATATATAAATGCGTCTGATGTTCGAGGTTACATTCCTGGTCTAATGATGCATTTAGCCTGTAATGAATCAGTGATGGCAGCTCCCAGGCTCAGCCGCAGGGACTGCAGCAGGGCCACTTTGAAGTCACCGCATTTGAAGTAGAGTTTAGAGTGGTGGACTCCAAAAATAAGCACACACCAGAGGGAGACAGGTCTGCAGAGCCTCAGCATGCCGCTGCAGGTTGATCCTCAAACTGGAGCAGGTATATGTAACCCTGGAGGAGCCACACAGAGATGCTCTTGCTTTCAGTCAGTAAACAGAAAAGTGCTAAACATGGACCAAAGTTTACGCTTGCCATTCATGGAATTTGCATTATTTTTACAAGTGTACAATTTTAAAAATGGATTTTGTATATTTTGGCACCAAAATAAATATTTTCATTTCATTTTGTTTGTTGGTCTGTGTATATTTATTATGTATAACCTATATAAAGACGCACAGACAGCATATGTTTTTAAAATATTTAAATGTGTGTTCATTATTTTTCTTAAATGCATGTTTGTTTATATAGACCTATTTAAAAATATATATTTATATAATTAAAAAAACGTAATTAGTGCTTTTGTTCTGCAATAATTAATTAAATTGATAAATAAATCAAAAAATGTTTTTTAAAAATCTACAAAAACTATGAATCTATTCATATTTTCATCATTTGTTTAATATATATATATATATATATATATGTTTATATATCATATTGTAATATTAATATAATAAATGTTTCTTGTAAAACAAATCAGCATATTGCACTGTAAAAAATCATATTGATTATACAGGTGTTTTTACTTTTTTTTTTAGGGTTAACTGAAATGCCCCTAAAATTAATAAATACTGTCCTTTTTTTGAACAGTGTAGAATGATTTCTGAAGGATTGTGTGACTGGAATAAATGACATTTTACAATTTACTAAAATAGAAAGAATTTTTAAAATTGCAGTTATATATATATTTTTTTTTTTACAATATTACTGTTTTCATTCATCAATAAATGAATCCAGCTCTGATGTTAATAAATATTAAGGGAAAACATACATAATTGTTTCCCCTTCCTATTGCAATGAATATTTCACATCGTGGCACTTTAAGACAACCTACATAAATTATGTCTTCAGTCTCTCATCAGCAGGGTCATCTTATCATTTTTCTTTTCTTTTTTTTTTTAAAGTAATTTATTACCTTGTAATTTATTATTATTTATTACTTTGTTTCAGTTCTGGCAAGCTGGCAAATATTTACTGACCAAAGCCAATTTTTACTTGGCGAGTGTTGGTCTTGAACCATGGCGCTAAACCTTGTTTCTTGATGTGTGTTATGGCTTTGCTGTGGGATTAGGTCAGTGAAGTATCGCTTGAGTTGATCTTAAGATTGGATGGCTGAATAATTGACTTAACTTCTTGTTAAACAACTCTCAGCTCCATTGAACAATATCTGCCTCTTCATAGTACATTTAAGCAGTGGCACGCAGTCTCCAAGAGATCACAGGACGTAATGTAAAAGGATTACTACAGATAAGAGATTGTGGTCACCAGAAGCCATGTCAGAGAGAAACAGATGTAACAGAGGGTGACTGACCCGTCCAAATGAGCATTATGACTATCATTTCTCTTAAACAAGGGCTTAGTTCAAAACCAAAGGTCTTAAAAAAAAGGCTGGATAATAGAAATCTCATTCATGCTGTAATAAACTCCCAATGGGATAAAATATATGCTCATGAAAGCAAACTACCCTGAAGTCTCCAACTCTCTCTCTCTCTTTCTTTCTTTCTTTCTGTCACTCTCCCTGTCATTTTAAGTTGATTCTGCTCTCTTGTTAGAAAATAACAAGGCATGGTTAGCCCCAGACAACCATTGAATTGGAGTTTGTCCTCCACTTTGACTGACAGACTGTATATTGGCTTTTTCCTTGTTTTCTCACGCTCATATCAGGATTCATTCAACACTTTTGTCGCGCCGTCAGAACTTAGTCACAAACAGTCATGTATTTTAATGCATTAAGCAAATAAGCAATTTAGCACTTGCGTATTACATTGATTAAAAATTACAGTAAAAATAATGATAATGTTACAGAAGATTTCTACTTTGAATAAATGCTCTTCTTTTGTACTTTCAAATCATAAAATTTTTCTTTGTAAATAATTGAAAAAATGTAAAAAGTACTAAATATTTACTAAGCAGTACAGTCAATTTTTAACTGAATATAAATTCTGTTAAAAAGTTTGGGATCAGTAAGATTTGTAATGTTTTTAAAAGACGTTTCTTAATTCTATATATCTATTTGATCAGAAATTCAAGAGGAAAAAGTATTTTCAAAAAAAAAAAACATTGCAATTTAAAATAACCTCAGTACTGCATTACAGTAATAAATTATGTTCTATAGTATATTAAAATAGGAAACAAATATTAGAAATTGCAATAATATTCCACAATATTAAAGTTTTTTCCTGTATTTTTGAACAAATGAATACAGCCTTGATGAGCATAAGAGAGTCAATTAAAACATTAAAAATATTACCGATCTAAAAATCATAATGATCCAAAACTTTTCGAATCGTAGTGTGTCTGTTTATGTATAATATTTCCAACATTTTTAGTCAAAAAGGCCAGCTTCAGTGAACATAAGACAAAAACAAAACCTTACTGACTGGTAGTGTGTTTCAAATACACAAACCAATCACCATTCAGGATCCTTTTTACTAGTTATATTTATATATTATACATATATATTTATGTTTCTATATCTATGTTTATTTTGTGTTTTCCATATGCTGTCCCTCCTGTTCCCCCACCATGTGTGCAAACCTGCCACTGTGTGCTAATACACACTTAATGGCTGTCTGTTTCCAGTTCTCGGTGGCCATATGGTTCATTCCCATCTACAAAGTGTGATATAATTCTCTCTTGTCAGCTAACTGCGTCCCTCTCGTCTCCATCTCTCCACAGACACTGTCAGTCACCCATCCTTCCAGTTTCCACTGAACAATTACATTAGACGCCTAATGCAGTGAGAAATAACAGAGCGCACAGCACTCTCTTTAAGCCCAACCCATTGACTGTTGCCTGGCAACACCACACAGCTCGACTAACTACAGCTCAAGCTATGAAAAAAGCAGAGCTCTTGTTGTTGTGCAGTAGAAAATAAGAGTTTCTTAAGCAAGTTTTATCTTTTTAGCTGTGGGTTTCTGAAGCCAGATGGAACACATGAATTTTGGAAGAAAAGCAGTTTTGTTTAGGGAAGTCATTTTGTTTGATTTTAAGTTTTGATGTTAAAATATCCAGACGTTCTTTAAGTTATTTCATTACTTTATTCTACTTGTTTTGTTGCTATTGTAGACGCTCCATCACATCAACATTTTCCCATAAACATCTCTAGTAAACTACTTCTAAGACTTCAAGAGAGCTTTTCCTCTTTGATCTGTTTAAAAACTGTCCTACAGTTTGACTTCAAGGATTCATCGCATCATGGAATGTATGTTTTATAAATAGAGCTTCTTGCATTGGCTGGCCCAGTTTACTTGCCCCGTCACTTTGTGAAGATGTCTTCTGAGAAGTGAACTCAAATCCGAGCTCAAATCACGCAGATAGAGCCAAACAAGAAGCCGTGGGTGTTACGCTCTGTGACTAAACTGGGAAGATTCGGCAAGACTTAGGGATGCGTTTGGAGGTTGGATCCCTGTCTATCTTTGTGTTCGGTTGTTGCACGGCAAGCTTAAGGTTTTCTAAACTGGGGCAGCAAGAAAGTGGGTTAGCGCGTGGTTACTTTTAGAGCTAGCACATTGAGGGAAACTCAGTCGAGGTCTTCTCTTTTTTGCCGGATTCCTTCAAGAGTCCGCCTCCGACCTGCTTTGCATATCTCGATCAATATCAAGTTATCAATGCCTGACCCATAAAGAGTTACTGTTAATCGTTAACACTCAAGTGGTATCCTTTAGATGTGACTATGTGATTATTTTTACTGCAGTATCTCTATGAAATTCCATTTAGGTTGGTCTCCCATGGGAGTTCCCAGAATGCATTATAGCCTCTCTATTGGTATTGTATTGCGAGTTTACTTTTAAATCTAAATTCAAATTCTTAAAGTCAACCTTTGTATTGAAGCATTTAAAGTCAAGGCAGATAAACCCAGGCTCTGTGTTATTGTTGTTAGTGACAAAGGTGTTTTTAATGTCAGGATTGTTTCCACTCATTGGTTTCCTCACTGCGTCTCCACAGGCGGATCCTCAGGGACGAGACATCGCAATCCGGCCCTTCCTGGAGCACTGCGAGAACACGCACATGACCATTTGGCTGGGGATTGTCTATGCCTACAAAGGCCTCCTTATGGTGAGTGAGAACATTCTAGAGAGCGTCAACATGATCGCCATCTGCTCCCGCCGACAACGGCGTCTGAATATTCTGCCACTTCCTTCTGCATTTGGTAATTTATAATATATAATACCTCACTGTCACTGTGTTTGCATTCACAATATTGGATTCTGAGTCTCTTGTGGAATGTCAGGAAATACAAATGCCATGCAAACAGCAGGCACATTTTACCGATGTTCCTCTTTCTTTTTTTCTCCACAATTATCTAATGTTCATCACAATATCATAACAGTGTTAATGAACACAGATTAGAGTTCTTGGATATTTGTTAGGGTGCAGTATTTTATTTTTCATATATTTTAGTTTTCAAAATTTCATTGAAAATAAGCAGATTTGTCATTATAATGTAAGTGCCAGAAATATAATAATTAGCCCTCAAATATTGTGTTTTTTTTAATAAGTATGAGTAGAATAAGGCTTGAAACCACTGCTGTAAACTTTAACATTGTTCTTTTGTCACCTTGCAAGAGCTGGTATTTTCTTCTACAAATGCAAATCTAGCAAGCTTACTAACCGGATTATGACACACTGTACCCATAGGAGAAGAGCGAAATTGCTCTTTCCAATTAACCTCACTTTAAATGACTGGTAAGGTGCCCCAGGAACCAGAATGCCTCCAGTCAGTTAATTGCCCATAGCACTGACCATTATCTCAGAGTCAATGGTGGCAACATCCTCCAATAAAAACCTGCCCTTCGACTCACTTTGTGCTCTGTAGAAATGATTTGTCCGTTTGTTCTTGTTCCTGTAATAGTGGCAGGTGGTTTGGTTGACGGGCAGGCCATTATCCCCCTGCCCTACTATAGATGATCCCTGTCAGAGTTCAGCTGTGGGCCATAGAGTATCACTTCCTGTCTCTTTTTTTCCTCGTCTCTTTTCTCATCTGTGATAGATTTGGTGGGAGGCAGTATTAGGAAAGAAGCGATCGATATTAAACTTAAGTTATAGTAGTCATCATATCATAATAGTGTACAAGCAAAAATGCCATCACACTCACGTTCTTGTTCTCAGCATGTGTGACATTTCAGAACTTCCTCTTGCGATGTTTGAAAACCTGCTGCTAAATCAGCATGGGTTATCTTTCAGCCAGCACGTTCAAGTAGAACAAGACAAGAAAAAGAGAATGAGAGGGTGAACAAGGAAAAAGAGTGAGACGGGCTGTGATTGGATTAGGATTGAATAGATTTGTGGCGAGTGGGTGCAGAATCAAATCTCAGAGTGTGCGTCATTGAGTTAGCTGAGTCATATTTCTCAGAGTTCACTCCAGTCTCACACAAAGGTGCTTTGATTACTGCTCTGACTTCCTGAGAAAGTTGGACAGGTGTTGTTAGCGGCCTTTAGAAGCATTAGGGTGCTAAATAAGTCAGACACAGTTCATTTTAATTGGCTTTATGAATCATCACTGTAGACTGAGGGCCGCACAGCGTGACAAAGGTGAAAATGTCTGTTAAAGATGTCGCATAGTCAGTAATCTTATTCTGTCTTAGATCTGGTGTAAAAAAATATACAGTATTTGCATGTCTGCCTAAGTGTTGCAAAACCTGTAATGATTAAGTAATTGTTTGCACTTTTCTCTTTGGCTAGCTGTTTGGATGTTTCTTGGCCTGGGAGACCAGAAACGTGAGCATTCCAGCCCTGAACGACAGCAAGTACATCGGCATGAGTGTGTATAATGTGGGCATCATGTGTATCATCGGAGCAGCGGTGTCCTTTCTGACCCGGGATCAGCCTAATGTGCAGTTCTGCATCGTGGCACTGGTCATCATCTTCTGCAGCACCATCACGCTGTGTCTGGTTTTTGTGCCAAAAGTAAGTACTGAAATGTACGGCCCCATCCAGCCCGATGGGGAACAAATTGTAGAGGTCAGCGAAAGACACATTCTGGCATTTGATTTGTGCAAATCCCTAGCAAGTTCACCTGAATATAATTGAGAACAGTGCTTACTTTGCATCCCCCAGAGCTCTCTGGAAATAAACTGCGGAGATTCCTCTCTCCCTCTGAACAAATACATTCTACACAGAATCAATGGCAGGATCTCAACAGTATGTCTTTGTCCTCGCTCTTTTGGTAGTTTGTCACAATGCGTACAAACCCGGATGCTGCCACACAGAACCGGAGGTTAAAGTTCACCCAGAACCAGAAGAAGGAAGATTCCAAGACGTCCACCTCAGTAACCAGTGTTAACCAGGCCAACACTTCCCGCCTTGATGGATTACAGTCAGACAACCACCGCCTCCGAATGAGAATTACAGAGGTGACTGAAGTTAATCATAAATTACAAATTAGTATTAAATTCTTAGAATAAAATTCTACTTAAAACAGTGACTAAAATGATGCTGACAATTACTAATAATGATTTTAATAAATGATTATTTAATCAAGGACCACATATTCTCTATTAACTTTTCCCTCAATAAATTCCTAATTTGCTGCTTATTAATAGTTAGTATGGTAGCTGTTAAGTTCAGGTATTGTGGAGGATTAGGAATGCAGAATAGGGTCATGTAGAATAAGGCATTAATATGTGCTTAATTACTACTAATAAATGGCTAATGTTCTAGTATTATGCATGCTCATAAGCAAATAGTTAAGATACCCTTAAAATATTGATTTTGTGTTACAGCTGGATAAGGAACTGGAAGAGGTTACAATGCAACTCCAGGATACACCAGAAAAGACTCCATACATTAAACAAAACCACTACCAAGATGTCAACAATATTCTGAGCATACGCAACTTCACTGACGGCAAAGGTAAGAAAAGTGGATATCAAACCTCGTGCTCCTCACCTGCCGATCACACAGAGCTGTCAGTCTGTGACTCATTTCAGTATGTGACACTCTTTTCCTCTGTTACTGTCTCTCAGAGAAAAAGTAAAATTTATTGGAGGGTTATACATTATTCACCCCAAACATGTCAAGCTGAAGTGTCATATAAGGTGCAAGTTCTGACTCAGTTTTCAGCTGAATCCACCGCTGACATCTTGATGGAAAGGCAGCTTTCTGAACATCATGCCTTTGTTTTCAGATGGAGAGAAATCTCTGAAGAACCACTTAGAGCAGAAACCCCAGGCTCAGTGGGGATCCATGGATCCTTCTAGGATAAGCAGAGGTCCACTAGAAGACATCAACTCACCAGAACAGTACGTTTTTACATTGGCATGCACAGTGTGCCGAAAACATGTTTGTACACCCAAAAATCTATAAATGAGCATTAAAAAAATATAGAAAAAAAATATCAGGCCAAGTGAAATTTCTTAAGATTTTAAGAACCACAAGCACACTTTCAAAACATAACATTTTACAAAAGATTTGCTTTATAAACTTTATAAACCATAATCTCTAGCTTGTGCTTACTGTCTTTATGTGCATGCATTCATGAGAGTGGAGCGTTACAGCGGATGACGTAGGATGTAGATGTGGCATATACTCTTGATGAGAATGTGCTAATATAGCAAAAAAACAAGATTTGTTTAAAGTGAAGGAAAAACCAATTTTCTTTCGGATTTTATTTCAATTGTTTTGCTCTCTCCTCTGTGCTTCAACGTTGGTCATTTCTCACCAGCGCTTACCCTATGCCTACGTCATGCGTCATTCTCTGAAATGCCACTCATGTCCTCTGTGCTATTTAAAAACTGGGGAAATTAATTGAGACAGGAAAAAAAGAAATAAATACAAATTTGTGTTTTTTTCTTTAAGGGTCTTGATTGTTCAAATACTTTTTGGTGACTATATACATACAACATTCTGTATGAACTCATCAACAGTGCAGTGCAAAGTAAAGATCAGGAAAAAGAAATGTAAATGAAAGCAAGGAACGAAGGGGAAAAGAAAGAAGGATGGGGGAGAGCTCTGGTTACATAACGTAATTTTCCAGCGAGTGTGGAAGGCACTGAACCCTGAAAATAGACAGGAGAGTAGAATTAGAGGACTACAGGCCGTCCCAGCACATGAATGTTTGATTGTACAGAGGAGCGATTCTGCAGTGTGTCACTGTTCATCAAACACACACACATATACTGTATACACACACTTACCCAAGTAGCGGTTGGTCCCTTGACCCTGCTAAATAACTCTATTTCTGCCGTGGGAATATGCAATGAGTAATTTATTGAGCCTGTTCTCTATGTCTGCAGTAAAGAACAAACAAATACAATTTTAGTTCAATGACATTTACATTTAAATTTTTTGTTTTTGCAAGTGAACCTGCAACATCTGACTAATCGATGTTAATGACTTCTAAACACAGAAGACATTTTCCTTAATTGATGTATGAAATTAATATTTGATTGAAAGTAATAACTCAAAGAGACTCCAATCGTAAAACCAATCGTGAGAGGTGTGGTGTGTGCAGTTTATATAACTGCCATTTGGCTTCTGTAATTGATTTAAAGGGCTGAGGCCTCTTGGGGTGTACTTTGAATCTGACACAAGATAGGAATGTAATGGACTTTACTTCAACTGATCCACTAGAACAAGCACAGTCCCTAACACTTTGCTAGCAACTATTGTAAACATTGATAATAAACAAAAAAGCTCGAAATTAGCATGTTAGATTTATTTCTGAAGGATCATGTGACGCCGATGACTGGAGAAAAACTTTTTTTTTAAAAAAACCTAACAACCCTGAACTTTTGAGCACTAGTGAAGGTCCAGATGGTGTAGTTAAGGCATCTGCCAGCAGGGACTAAAGAGGTCATGTTAACCAGCTAAACCTTGAACCCTTAATTGAGAGTGCTGGTTTAAATGTAACTATGTGATATAATTATAAATTCACTTCTGTTACATGCATACAAGAGGGTCCCCACTGTTTACCACACAATCATTACAGAGCATTACAGAAAATGAGGAATTAGGTTGGGTCTTTTATGTACAACAACCATTTGTGGTTTGTGTTCACAGCATACAGCGCCGGCTATCCCTGCAGCTGCCGATCCTGCATCATGCCTATCTGCCCTCCATAGGAGGGGTGGACGCGAGCTGCAGCAGTCCCACGAGCAGCCCAGCCTCCAGCCCGCGTCACAGACACATGCCTCCCTCCTACAGGGTGATGGTGTCCGGCCTGTGAGGCCCGCCGCCTGCCCTGCGTGCCTAAGAAGCGATCAGCTTTTTTATTTTAAGACAGACTGAGCAATATCAGCGGTTAAACAAAAGCGTGTGAGCAACCCAGGGGGGTCCAACTCTTCATGCATTCGTGACCCCCCCCTCCCACCATCCATGGCTACATCAGAGCAGAACTGATCTTTCAGGCTAGGAGGGAGGTGACCGGAGGTCCCAACCCAGACTCCCATCCTCTCGGTCCCGTCACCTCCCGTTCCTAACTCGATGGACTCAACGCCCCCACCCCACCCCCCTAAACAGCAGCACGGATCAATAGAGGACAGGAGCTGTAGCCTAACCTGGTAAAAAAAAAAGAAAAAAAGAGAGAGACGCTTCCGCCAGCAGCCTTTCCACGTTATCCGTGCACATCGGTTCTGCTGGAACTTGCGGGAAATGGGCAGCGTATGTGACCGAGGACTCCACCTCTTTATCCACCACGTCAACAGCCATGTAAATATCATATTTGAACATCAAAGTGAGCTTTGAATATGCTGTGAAATGAATTATTCTGATGAGGCCTGGTGCTCAGAGAACTTTAGAAACAGCCGACAAACCAGGAAAAGACATGTACGCCGTTGCAACCGGTATCAATTTGTTGTATTGCTTCAGTGTCCCAATGGTGTGAAGTGGTTAATGGTAAATAAGACTATTAGCGTCTCAATTTTTTGCTAAAGACAACAGGGGAGCGTTTCAGGGTAACGCGGGCACCTGGATAGATGTGTACCGCACATTGTTTTTCTTCAAAAACAACAGCTAGCATCATGTAGGCCTATCCTGGTATCAGAGTATCAAAAGTACTACTTTGATTTATCGCAAGTAATGTCACGTTAGAGGTTGCGCATGTGCGACCTCAAAGAGCCACAGGTCCAGCCGAGAGGGACGTAAGAGACCAAACCGGCGATTTTAGAGGGTCAGTCTTCCATTACAGCCGAGCAAATTGATCCTGCATATCGGGACACAGATGAAGCCCCATGCTTGGGATGTACTATAGCCGTCACGTGACCGGCTGTTACAGAACAAGAAGACTCACAAATTGCGATAATAACAGGGAAGTGGCACGCCATGCAGAGCAAAACCAAAATATCCTCACAGAAAGCTGCGAGGTTACACAAAAGAAGCGGTCCACACAGCAAGACAGAAGAACGATATTGTATTAAACAGCGGGACTGAAAAATTAGCACAAGTGTAATTAACTTAATAAGAGCAAGTCATGTATGAACAAAGCCTCGTTTTGACTTTCCGGTGCAGTCTCTCGGTTTACCCGCCCTCTGTTTATTTCTTGTGTTGTTGTTTTTGTTTTTTTTGTCTTTTGGTTGATTAAAAACCCAACATGTGCGAATCTTCTACGGCTGTAGCTTGGGCTAAAAGGGCTCGGGTGGAGGGTGCGCGTATTTGCCTGTTCTAGGGTGAGAAATGGCAGAAAGGTCCGCCCCAGTATCAGAGTGACATTGTGAAATACATCACTAAGCTCTTAGCAACAGTGAAATTACCTCATGGTTGCTATAGAAATGTTACTGTGTGCAGTGAACTTTGCACAATGTCTTGCCGAGCTAGAGCTGGTGTCATGCTACTTTTGTAAATCTGGAAATGTACTCAAAATAAGAATTATCAGAAATAAGCTACGCATCATCCATATCAAAGGCAAGCGTTAGTTTCAGCTGATATCTCACCGTCGGTGTCTTGGTTTTAGTTTCTGTCAGATTTGTTACTGTAACGTGTGTCTCACTGGAGCCTGATGTGTCAACCGGGTGACAAAAACACACGATCCACATGAAACCAATGCATCGAGAATTTCTTTAACTGTTATATTGTGATAACTCGACATTCATGGGTATTTATTGTCTCAACTATTTGGGAGAGCAGGAGGAGATTGAAACACTAGAGAGGTGCGTTTGCTAACAGCAGTCGTCATAGTACCTCACGCTCACTAATGAGTCACGATGACAAAGACCTTTAAATACAACACCACAAACAGATACGCAAAAATCCCAAAACGCCACGGGAGCTTGTCTTAGTATGACGGCCACGACCAAGACTGACGTTTCTAACGCACGATGAGTTTTTCAGTACACGGAGGCGATTGTCTGCATTTCGACTTGACTTTTGCAGCTTACGACTATGACTGAGTTTTCATTCTGACTGCAATCAGCTCTTATTTCCAAGTTCAGTTCAACATTGTTTATTCTTCAATGTCTTTATGATATGTTGTTTGGCACATTCAGCAGTCAGTATCCCACAATATGAAACATCTTTGGCACATGTGAACACTACGTCCAATATTAGAGAAAAAAAATGATGTACTTTGGACAAATCAAGAATTTATTTGCATACTGACTTCGTTGAATCATTGTTTCTCATTGCCCTTTAACCTCCTGTTAAAATTTGTTATGGTTATAATCTACAACAATGTTCATTAATATTTAATTAACGGATAATTCGTTCACATTGAATAAAAAGGTGTGTATATGTACTGACATTAATTGATGATCTGTTATAATGTCTATTTTTATGGAGAGATAGAGGGTAATAAGCAACAATGAAAAGGAAGTGTTAACAGTTCAGCTCAGAGAATAAGTAGAAGTAAAAGGGCTAGCTCACATTTGCATATTGTATTTCATTTAAAAACCTTACATACAGTATATGGCATATAGGTACTTTTTTTTAAGATATATTAAATAAAAGCATCATTTCATACAACTTAATGTCATAAAATAGGCAGATACTGAAATACACTGGTCCTATTTTATCTTTAGGCTGCTGGTTACTGAGGTTTTAAACACTGGTTTTAAACTTCCGGGCATAATAGGTACTTTAGTATTCAAATGAAAAAATAATAATCGTCCAAATGAGCAACTCAAATATCTATTTTAAATAAATGTCTTGGAGTGAATGGGATGTTTACAAGCTATCTGCTCAAGGAGAGGGTATGATTCATTACTCTACTTTTAAATCATAATGATGACCATAATATTAATTAGTCCAGGCTACTGAAGCCTAATGAAATGTAATTATTAACAAGAGATTATCGAGAGATTATAAAAATCTTATTCAGATTTATGTATACATAAAGAATGTATGAAATTTATGAGCAAATAATTTATTTTTGAATCTTTCATGCATGGTATCCTATGCATACATTATATTTAATTTTGCAAATAAGTTTCCTCTATCATTTCTGACAAATGCACAACATAATAATGATAAAAGTGGCAATAATAAGCTCATTCTAACTGTATAGATACATATACTTACAGTATGTTCTTGATGGTGCATTAAGCTGGAAGGAAGATTCATATCCTTAATATGTTTAACACTACCTGTACTTTTGGTGTATAGTTATGACACTAATGTTGACATTGCACAGGAATCCATAAGTCATGGGGGATCATGAATTACTGTCTTGCACTTTGAAGTGTACTGAAAACAAACATAGAGACATTCAGAGTGTACCATGCACCACAAACTACTTGTCAGTCTACAGTATGTATTCATGTCATTACCGTTATAGGAAAAGTGAATTTGTGACGTAGTCTCATTTTATGGGAAAATCACTAGAAAAACACAAAAACTGAATAAAGACCAAGGTAGTGCTTTATATGATTTCTATTTGGACGTTCTATACTGTGGATTCAAATCACTGTGTGTGTGTGCGCATGTGTTTGTGAATCAAGCGAAACACAAGGTTAACCCGCTAACACATAGATTTTGAAAATGTATCATGGTCTGTGGAATGCACATCTGGTTGTATAGGACCGTCTTGGCAATAACCTTGGAAATGAAGTCAAGAGCTGATTTGCTGGACATTTAAATCTGTGATGTTAAACTACAAAACTGAAAACGATCTAAATGTCGTGTCCTTTAAAGGAAGAAAACACTCATTTGTGCAAACAGATTCAGTCTACAAGATTCGTGAAAATTGTTGGGCTGGACTCCATGCGTATTCTGGTGTGAACTGGTCTATCTTTGCATCATGTAATAGCAAGGCCTTGTCATCACCCCAGGAGAATGAACAACCACTTCTAATGTATATAATGTAAACAACTTATTTTTTTCTGTAGAGGTATAATACAATGATAGTGGGGGATGTTACAAATGACGTTAAAAAGACAGAATGTTAGCAGTGAGCGTGTATGTCTGTTTGCCACTGTGTGAAAACGTGCTGTCTACAAGTTTACACATCGCTATACAAACTATTTATTCTGTGCTGGAAGACTTATCGCTCTTTTTTTTTTTTTTTTGGTCTATTTGCTTTATTTTCATTTTCGATTCGTCATCTCTTTTGAGTTCACAAAACTCATCACTGGCCATCAAAGACAAAAAAGAGGAACTCCACAACAATGTTGTTTTGTTTTTCTATACAGTGCTTTTTGGAAGTGTACACTTTTGTGCTCCACTGCTGTACCGTCCTGTGTTTTTGCACTGGCACACACACAGACACACAGGAGCTCTTGAACAAATCAAAGTGGATGTGTTCATTTCATATTTCTTGTACTTAAACTGCATGGAAATCATAACATTTTTAATAAATTATTGCAAAAAAAATGTTTTATTAATAAAATAATTAAAATTATCCTGTGTTCATTATTTATCAAGCTCCTTGTTTAGAAATTAACAACATTTAAGCATTAATTAATCTACTCATTCATATGGATCCAAAACTGTATGAGTTATTCAGTACACGTTATGAACTTTATGGAAAAGGAAAACATTTATACTCCTACATTTTTTATATATTAAACTATTTTATGTTAAAAAATAAAAAAGTCTAATAAAAAACATTTATTCCAGAGTAGCTATATTGCCATATTACACTTTTGAACTTTAAAGGGTTCAACTGAGTTTTTGTTTACTAAAAGTATTTTCGTAACAATGTATCACCTGCTAAACTTTAGGCAAAGTTTGCAATCCTGTCAAACATTAACTTCTGCTTCTTCAACTTTAACTTTAACAATGTGCTTTACATCATCCTGTAACCCCTCCTGTTAGTCAAAAGCTCCTGGTTCAAACATTAAATTGTGTTCTAAAGACGAACAAAGCTTTTACATGTTTAAAATGACATTTAAGTGATTGATGATGACAACATTTTCATTTTGGGGTGGAGTAACCCAACTTTCGTGGTAATCTATAAATACGAAAAATGGCACCAGTTGCGCTTCAATAAAACGTGAAAACGAGGGAAAAATACATGTGTACGTGTGGATGTGGTTTTAGAATGACATGCGAGGCGAGTAAATTATCTAAAACTTATATTTTTGAGCGAACAATCTTTAATTCTTAGCCTGTCTTCCGCGACTGTAAAGCTCATAGGAGCTTTAGTCTGGCCAAGCTGCCTTACTACCCGCCCTCTGGGGGGTGGGTTTAACCTGCGTCCATCAGATGCGTCTGTATACTACTGGACGAATCTACAACCAATCAGAACACTCATTCCGATGACGTATGAATAGCGACGAAACCTGAAGCCACCGTAACCAATTGTAGCTAGCTTCATTAAAGCAGTAGGAAAATGTCTTACTTTAATTACTTCTGCTACGTTTTCACAGAAAAGCTGTCATGAAAATTTCTCAAAACAGCTGCAACAGCAGAGTCGAAAGATTGTTGCTGCTCGGTACACGCCGGTATGGTCGCAGAACTGCTGCGTCGTTGCGTTACACCCGCCTCAGTCGTGCCGGAGATGGGGGAGGAGCTCGTTTCTCATTGGTTCCCACGTTTTTGGGAATCTGAAATGCTCTAAAACGGCAGCTCCCGAAATGAAAGTAGCGTCAAAGGAAGTATGGGCGGGCCCAGGCTATTTAATTTTGGCACTTTCACTTTAACTCTCTACACTGCAATCTCTCTCTCAAACTTCTACACAAACATAAAACATTACAGAAAGGCAAGGCGGATGAGTCTGTAACGAGCGCTTCTGTACGTTCAGTATAATGAATTATTGAGAGACCAGGGACTTGATGCCAAACTGGATGTTAGAGGATGAAGCCTTCATGTCACAGTCAGCTTTCCCATTCCATCAAGTGCTCAAATATTTAGCATGTCAGCACTAGACAGGACACAGAAGACCTTTTCACTTTTTTACAACAGCACAACACAGATGGGTCAGATGGTGTCCTCAAATAGCACACAAGGAACCAACTTACCTCAACAGATTGGATTAAAAGGATAGGTTACCAAAAAAATTAAGTAGGCATCATCATGTTGATCCAAACCCTTAAAATCTTTGTAACACAGAAAGGTAGTAAGGATGTCACTAAAAAAAAGGACCATGTGACAACAGTGGTTCAACCTCAATTTTCTGAAGGTACAGTAATACTTTATTTCTCCTCTGTGTCACTTTCCGTTACCATAACTAAGTGTCTGTGCCTTGATCTGTTGTAGTTCCCTTGCCTTCTCTCAGATTTCATCATAAATGTGTCAGTTTATGTTCTGAAGATGCAAACAGAAGAATGTCATTCCGAAGTTTTCATGTCTGATTTTATGAACATGTTAATGTGTGTAGCTGAAGTAACAAAATCTGTTCACTAGAAATACTTACACGGTGTCCCATAATAATATAATAAAAAAAATCATACAAGAATAAAATCAACTAAAATTCAGAAGAAACTGAGCTAGAAAGTGATCGCGTTACACCACGTTAACAATGTCTTGCAGCAATTCTTCCGAAAACAGTGAGGATTTCTATCATTGTGGCAGTGCTGTGGTGTCTTGCCAAGCCTAAATTATTTTCTGTGGTAATTGAAAGCATGCCACAGATGCTGTCGATACAACTTAAGCTGAATTGGATCCAGAAAGCACTCCTTTAATGTCCCACAAGGATGAATGTCATTGGTTTCAATAAAGGAAGCGCTCAATAGAAAGGAGCACTTTTCCTAAATGAAACACACTATTTCTACTGTGAATGATTCACGCCTGGTGAGTCTATGGCCCTCACGGCTCATTGTACATCTTATCCGAATGCTCATCTGTCCTTCAGGCACTGGAAACGAGAGGATGTGAGCCGGATTTTCTATTCTCTTACTGTCACTTACGGCTGTAGGTTATTACAAGAGGATTTGGCGTTCATGGGATGTGGGGTGCTTTAAAACAGCCAATAAAAGAATTATAGTTAGCTTGAGATAAATCACTCCTGTGACATTCCATTACTAGAAAAGAGCCATTTATTACAATACAAAGCAATGTGTTTTTTTAAACATCATAAATAGTACATTGGTTTGTGTTTACAGGTCATAATAGTGCTGAAAATCGAAGAAGAGAGGCTGATTTAAGGGAATGAGAGAACGATTCCCAGAATCCCCATTAAAAAAAACATTTACAGCAGCACATTTTGCCACACTAGCCAGCTGAATATTTCACAGCAGTTCATTCGTACTGAATATCAGCTGGACGCCCTGCAGATGATCACCAGAGGTGGTATGAAGTCACAAGGCTGATATTTTGATGTTAAAGATTTTGACGATATGGTCGGCACCAGCGCTGGCTAGCTGAACCCAAGCTCGCTCTTCATTCCCGCCGTGCCCTGCCCGGCCTGGCCTGGGCCTCCAGCGCAGCCTCTTCACCATCAGAGTGTGACTTTGACTGTGATGGGTGGTTAAGGAAAGCCACAAATCTCCACTTGCACGCTGTCTGGATGCATCTGCCTGAATATTCTCTTGCCAATTCCACAAGTAATACAGGCAGACGAATAAACACACATCAGTCTTGCTTTTCCGAAATCGCTGCGATACATGGCCAATTTTTACTTCTTGTACTTCTAAGGTGAGTGACTTCTGGGTAAGAGATACGTATAAGTGCCTACACAGACGGTTTATCAATTACACCTACAGAAGGAGAGAGTTTAGCCAGTCGGGACTCAATCCACTGTGGGGGAGAGAGAGATAGATAGCGAGAGGGCTCGGTGCAAACAGAATGCACAACACGGCCTGGCCTCTCTCTGACACCTCATTCTCTCTCTCTTCACGGATCAATGCGAAACCTGCCCACGGGAGCCCCCGTATCAACCCGAAGCTTCTCCCGAGCAGCGTGGGCCAGCTCAGATACATGCAGCCCTTTTGTTGTCAATTACACCACCAGCACTGGTCTCTGGGTGGAGGTATGACTGTCGTGTTTAGGTATTGGGGATGTAGAATAAGGTCATGTAGAATAAGACATTAATACATGCTTAATTAGCACTAATAAAGGGCTAATATTCTAGTCATACGCATGCTAATAAGCAACTAATAGGTGTATCCATAAAAAAAGTGTTTCCAAATTTTTAATTACTATTACTAGATTTATGATTATTATCATTGAATAAAAATATACAACAATATTTATTTTTATAATTCACTATAAAATGAAAAATATATTTAACTAAATAAAAATAAATAGAACTAATACTGTATTTTGGGGTGAAAAGAGGTCTTTCTTTTTTTTTCTTTAAAGCAGAGCAAACTATGCTTTAAAAACAAATAATTTTTTCTTCTATATTTCAGGATTATTAAAGAGTGAAGAGAAGAATATGAGCAGGAAAAAGGATACCAAGCATTGGTTTCTCCACATCTGCTCCAGTCCAATCCAGAAGACAAATCCTCTGATGGCCTCCATTTATACAGCACAATTTTCCCATTCTCTAGACCTACAGCCAGCAAATAACTACAGAAATACAAATATAATTCAATATTTCTCCCTGAAACATCACATTAATTCTAATGATGGTGTCACAAAGATCACAAGTAACAGAATAACGTTACCTCTGGTCTGAACAGAGATATGGGCAGATAGACACGGCAGTAGCTGAATCTCCGACATCCAGAACAGAGGAGCAGGGGGTTACACTTTCACCCCCACATTCACCGACACTGTCTCCAGAGCCACGATGACCCCAGATGATTACCTACAAAAACACAACAACATCAGATGTCAAAGCTCAAACTGTACTTAAAAATGCTGCATGCCATCCTTTTCCATCATTAAACATGTTTTCCACAAAGAATTATCAGTAGCTCAACAGCAGCGGTTTTATTTTTGGGTCGCATCATAGAGGTACTGTAGGCACATTAAAATTCCATGACCAGCTAGATACTACTTCCTTTATTTTTGCGATAACTGAAAACATTCCCGTGTTGGTGCATTCACACTATTATGTGTCCGTCCAAATGTCTGTCCATGATGCATTTTAAACCGGACCTACCTTCTTGTCTCGACTTGATGTCACAAAGTACTTGCTGTCAGAGGTCCAGTCACATGACCAAATTATACGTGTGTGAACCGCTGTGTCCTTAGTAGTGTTCGCGTAGAGAGAAAAGCTTGTCTCTGGAAGAAATATAAAAAATAAATAAATAAATAAAATATATGTGGTAATAAATAAAAAAACTAGACATATTATTCACAATTCTATTTAGCTTTAAGACATAGTTCACCCAAAAATTTTAATTCTGTCATAAATTACTTGCCCTCAGTTACTCAAACTGTAAAACCTTTCATATATTTAGAACACAGATTAAGATATTTTAAATCAAATCTAAGAGATTTCTTACCCTGCATAGACAGCAACAGAACTACTACGTTTAAGCCCCAGAAAGGTAGTAAGGACATCATTAAAATAATACATGTGACATCAGTCGTCATTATCTTAATTAATGCTAATGTAAAAAAAAAAAGCAGTAAATATAACGAAATGTTAAAAATAAATAAAATCCTGATTATTCCTCTTTTGTCCAAATCAATCATGATTAACTCTTATACCATTACCGTGCAACTCTACCGCAATGTTTGTTGTAATTTCCCTAGACTGAGTTTGTGGTCACCCACAGTCCAGCTCTCGAGGTCAACGCACCCTGGTGACACCACCGTGGCCAGTAACCTTCTCCATCCGCATGCCCTGAACAAACTAACACACACGCCTCTGCTAATTAAAGCTTAGGCAACGACGGCTGGCCAACCACAGGCTGGTGAGTCTTAACTGATTAACCAGAAACACAAAAGAGAGGGAGTCTGAGAAATGGAGAGAGGACAGCAGGGGAGGAAACTTGTCTTTGTGATAGAGATTTCTCCACGCATGACACCGTTTGACCATGCTGGGCTGTTCTCTGATCAGCTGACACAGACTAACCTCTCCACATCTGCGGCATACCGGCTGTGAGTAATACCAGCCTCAATGAGAACGGACTGTAGCATGCCTCGGCCCTCAGCAGCCGGCAATGCCCCGGACACGTAAGAAAATAGAGAAAGAAAAACAGACGCACCTGTGGTTACCTTGTGTCAACAGTGATTTGGCTGTGTATGCTCAGAATACACATTAATACTGCGTGGCCATTGGGAGGCGCTAGCTGACTCTACGCCAGGAGAATCTTACAGTGGGCGAACATCAGCAGTCCACAAACTTATATTGTTGACAAAGAGAAATGGAGGAAGGTAAAAGCTGTCTTTGAGTAAAGAGGTCTATAAACCCTGGAGGAAGCTGTTAGCTTCCCCATTCATCTTATTGGATGGTACTTCTGTGGGGGGTTTACGTAGGGTTGTACGATTAATCCAAAAAATTGATTCAGTTATGAGTGTCTCTGAGCCAGCTCAGAACTCATGTATGGATGTAATGTGCATTTGAGAACGCAATATGCACCAACCACCTTTAAAATGTTCTGTGGAAGAGAGAGAAGGGTGTTGGACTGACAAATGTCCTTAAGCTGGGATTCAAATTTGAGATGCCAGTAGAACAATGGCGCTATATGTCGGTGCGCTGCCCACAAGACTTTCAGAGCCGAACCCCTTTCCGATCTTTTACCGAAGAGAAGCTATAAGGATTCCCTGAAGTTTTCAGTCATTTAAAAGCTTGAAGATTTGACATTTTTGCAAAGAAATTAAGATTAATTATTATTATTGGAACTATATTGTTGTACTTAAATCAAATAACTAGAATTCTCTTTTTTGTCAAAATACACTCCTTAACTTGACCCCTTGTCTATTAGAGAACAAAAATGAATAAGGTAAGAGGGGAGGTGTGCTCACCTTTATCTCGTCTCCATAAGGACCAGGTGCGATCTCGAGAAACGGCGAGCAGAAGGAGTCCATTCGGGGAGAAAGCCATCTGAGTGACGGTCAAACTGTGGCAGGGCAGAGACTGAAGCTGTTTCCAGGAAGTTGTGCTCCATAGAAGAACGGCAGCATGTTCTGGTTTAGAGGCCTGTGACAAAGACACGTGTAAATCATGTAGATCTTTCACACCGACATCCAAAAGCAAGAAGTTTGTCTTCATTCTCTAAACCTCAACCGCAGAGCCTCCTACATCCAGCGGTTGCAGCTCAGCCGGTATTGGATAAACCTCACGTCCACAGCAAAGTCATTTGAGCCTGCAGGACCGCAGCAAGCAGCCAGACATCAGCCCCACTGAATAAACCTCACATTCGGTGCTCGAGCGTGAACAATGGCAGGTGACACGCAGAATGTGCTTTCATTCGGAAGGGCTTTGTGCGCGATCAGAGTGGGTTTGGCAGAACCGCGGGGGCCAGACCGGGACACAAACCAATGATCTCCCTTCAACTGTCTCAGAATGTGTGTCACGGCTGGAGGGCACCTAGGGCCGCATACCAACCCTGGTCGTGCGAGTTCAATCTGTTTTTAATACGACAGGCGGCTCATTACATCAAAGACATGCAAAATTAACTAACACACGGATGTCAGAGTCTAAATTGACGTGAGCTTGTAAAAATTGGCAAATGACTAAATATTCAAAAGCATTTAAGGATCTGTGCCGCTTCACGCATGCATGCTTTCCTGTGTCCTGTACAGTCCACGGCTACATTTGTGTGACACTAATGACCATCTGGTCACCCATGTGATTGTACCTTACACGCCGAGGCCACCACCGTCCTCTCAGAATCCGACGCCAGACAAAACATCTCAAAACCGTGTCCATACCTGCGGAGAGAGCCACATGGAAAGAGGGTATGTTAATGAAGACTCTGTCAGTACCTGCTCACAAATAAAGCCTGAGCACCGTGACAGGTTCAGAGAGACAGTCGGGGTGGTGATTCAAACACGATGGATGCTTTGTGTGTCAGGTCTGCTCTCCTGTGCTTATGGGAGTGGAAGAAAGCAGTGCGCTCTGGCAGCCATTAGCAGATCTGCTTAGTAATTTCCAGCGCTGTATGAATAGCTCGGCAAGTCAGGCTGTCAAAAGCTTCAGCTGCTTACAGCTGTGTATGTTAATAATTAGTTTATTCAGTGTCGCCTGTGTATCAAGGAAACAGACTTTGAATTCTTATGAACAAGTTAAAAAAAATGCAAGTCTATGCATTGCAATTGATTGTAAACGCCTTGGGGGACAAGAATATTTAATCGTAAAAAATACTCTTAATGTGTAATAATTTAGCAAACCCACTTGTGAATAATATGCCTATTTTCCCACCAACCTGTGCAAAATGCCACTAAGCATCCAATTGTGTAATATATCGCCTACAGTTTCAGCAAATGTCACAGTCATATGTCATTTTAGTGCAGTACAGGCATTATTCTGTGCTAACAAAAGCTCTGCAAACTTAGGCCGGAAAATACTGAATGCACAATGCTTGGCTAATGCAAACACCCCATCGCATTGCTGTGGCAGTAACAATCCTCAATGCGCAAGGGATCAATAGAGCCTTCAAATATCTGAGCCATTAATTCAGCTATAAACATTTGAACAGTTCAAGCAAATCTGCTGCAAACTGTTGCAGTATTTTGTTAACTAAATTAAATGAAGTACTAAAACTATTAATGCTAAAATAAAAACAAAGCTTAACAAAAATGTTTTTAAAAACTTAAGTTGGCAGCAATATGTGGGCAGTGTGCCAACATACAGTGAAGTTGTACTAAGAGCATCGAGTCCGAATCCTGTTTCGAGGACCTTTCCCCTTTCTCTCTCCCATTTTAATATAAAAGGTAAAAAATACAAATATATAAATTAATTTTTTTTTAAATGAATAAAAATGTCAATGACAAAATTTAAAGTAAAATGAAATCTGAAAAAAAGGTTATCCAAAATATTCATAAATAGTTCATAAATTATTCTAAATTAGCTAAATAATAAAATAAATCGTTGCTGCATTATCATCAAAAATTTCTCTTGGTACAATAAATATTTTTCTAAAGTGTTTTTTTGTTTGTGTAAAAAATATTTTTTTTTCTATTACAGTTGTTCAAAAACAAACAAAATATGCATAAAACAACTGGTAAATATCATGAATATTGTAAAGATCGGTTGCTACTAGACATGTAAAAAATAGCTACTGTTTGTTAAAAATTATTATTTATTCATTTATTTTTGGTCTTTTTGCCTTTATTTTGAATAAACTGGTAGAGTGGAAGGAAATTTGGAGAGAGAGATGGGGGCGGGACCGGGAGAGGTCCACAAATCCTAACTGGAAGTCAGGACATCCAAAGTGCGATGGCTCTATGTCAGTGAGAATATCAGCACCGACTTTCATTATCAGTCAGTATATTCTAATATGTACTCTTTGTAGCAGTGTTTCAGAGAGCAATGACAGCATTGTATATATATATATATATATATATATATATATAAATAAAGGTACAGATTAAGTCAAAACAGCACATTTATTTTTAAAAAAGAACACTTATTTTTGCCCTCTTTCAAAAACGGA
>JAUCMU010000039.1:9025034-9042492 GCA_032275025.1 Enteromius treurensis
TGTTTAACGCTGTGTGTTTTTGACAGTATTACCACAATCACATGTGATAAATATCTTAGTTCAGTAATTAGGTGCTAGTTGACAGGCTTTTAGTGCACGCGCGCACGCGCTTCAGTTGTATGTGCTGGAAAAGCGCATCTGGACAGCACACATATGAAGTGTTTAATCGGCAAGACTAAATCGAATAATGTACTTTATATGCCATTGGTAATAAGTGCAGTGAGTGTAATTCTAGCACTGAGTTAACACTGATGTGAATGTGTCGCGTTTTACAGCATATTGAGACGGAGATGATAAAATAGCACTATACTACGATATTCCTTAAAAAGCAGATAGTGGAGAAATTTTTATCGTCCACGATCAAAAATCATCATATTGCCCACATGACAATTCTCAGAAGATTTTAGCATGGTAATGAATATGACAAGATTAATGTATTTGGTGTTGGTGGAATAGATCTGCTACGCTGCTGCTGTTGTTGTTGGTCATTGCTGCTGCTGTAAAGCAAGTACAGCAACTTGCAATTGCCAGTAAATATACTGTACCCATGGTGCTTTGGGTATTTAAGACATGCTATTTGTGCGGCAGTATATCTTATAACCCACAACAGCTCTATACAGGTGGAACTGGGGAAGGTGGAGGGTTTCAGAGGAACCTATGCCATCTAGAGTTTTGTAAAAGAACTTGACATCAATTTGCTTGTTAAAAAGACCCATTTTGTCCAATAACTGTGTGACTACCCTTGTACAATAACATACACCACAGGTCCAACTAAGAAATTGATT
Source organism: Enteromius treurensis (assembly GCA_032275025.1). Classification (NCBI taxonomy): domain Eukaryota; kingdom Metazoa; phylum Chordata; class Actinopteri; order Cypriniformes; family Cyprinidae; genus Enteromius; species Enteromius treurensis. The sequence continues at coordinate 9,025,820 of JAUCMU010000039.1, forward strand.
CGCTGCTCTCACACATACTTTTTTCATGGTGATTAAAGCACAGACTCTACCCAAATCAAATCAGAGGGGCTTGTAACGGGTCAGCGATGTACAAAAACTCACTGATCTATTCCTGTAAACTCATTACAGCACAATGTGGCTAAAGCCAAACACACACAGAGCCAAACGAGAAGCCAAAGGACATGTGCACTGTACATTGCAGCGTCTGAAGTTGCTATATAAACAAAAAGCTAATGAGAAAAGGGTGGTTTTTCTACCTTGGCATGCAAGAACAAGCATACCGGCCATTGTGGGATATCTTCAGGCTCCACATTAAGGCTGTAGACCACCACATTTGTTTTGCATGCATTCCTAGAGTTTTATCCCTTTAGCACACATGATAGGCTATATGATGGTGGTCTTGTTATTATTAGATTAGGTGGAACCATAATTTCCCAGGCTTGGAAGATTTGCTCATCATGTGCAAAAAGACATCAAGACCATGAAAATGTATGTGCAGATACAGCATATCTATGTACTATGAGCCATTTAAGTTCACAGAGTAGAAATGAATCAGATTTTTCTTTTAAACCTTCAGGTCATGTGGCAAGATTCTGCGATTAATACAGTTCCAACTTTCTACCATGGACATGTATTATTTGAAAACGTCAGCACAATGGGGAAAGTTCTTTTTAATCTGTGTTTGCAGACTACATTTGAGCTGATATGACAGGAAAGTGTGGTCTCCTGTACCTGCGAACTCAATACACCAGACATTCAGAGCTGCTTCTCACTGTGATTTAACGCAGATGTGCCTTAGCAGAGAGATGAATGGTTAGATGGGGAGGGGAATGGGAAGAAGTAGTACATAGGGCTGTTGGAATGCTGGGGCTAATAATACCCAGTGATTGGTGAGCTTTGTGCCCTGCCAAGAATCACTGGCTGCACAACAGCACGGATGTCATACTGCTCTGCCATTTAATCACTCTTTATACGGTCAGCGTTTAACTCTACTTTACCCACACTTGCTCTGCATTAAAGCCATCTGTTAAAACAAGATGTATGGTTTTTGAGGGGCACAACCTAAAATATAGTAGTAAGCATTCACTATCAATACTTGCTATCATCCACAGTGAGTTACAGTGCACTTAACACAGGACACTAGAGGGACTTGAAGGGAAGTGCTTGTGGGTACAAAGGTGTTACATCAGGCTTGTGACCTCAGTTGCTCTTCACTTTCCAGACAATGCATATTTGGAACCAGCCACTTGTGTGTTTGCAGCCCAGATCCTTGAAGACAGCAATCACAACACATCTGAGAGTGAAGCAGAACATTTATAGTACAGGGAACTATACAGGACAGGATTTGACTATATCTTTGCGGTTTTGACAGGATATACTAGACAGATGAAAAAATAAATGAATAAATAAACAAATTACTTCAACAAATATTCCTGCTCTTACTATGAAAACTTCATAGTGATGCATAATAGGTTTTATAGGTTTTATTCAAATGTAATGATTTTTAGCATTTACCAAATTTAATATTACTACAATTTTAAACTTCCTGTCATAAGATCATAAAAAAAATATTATACTAAACAAATTTAGGTTTTAACAGCAAGGAATAAAAACAAATCATAATTGAAAATACTCTAACAATAAGTAAATATATTTAATTAATATCCCTGATAATATGTCTATTAGTTTAGGCATTATTACAGTAAAAAAAAATAATAATAATAATTAAAAATATATATAAAAAAATATTTTTAGAGACATACTATGCTTAATTTTTTTTCCTGACGTGGTATAAAAACATATTATATTATTTAAAAACCATTAAATATAAAGACTGTTTTCAATCAATTCCTGATGTATAAAATAAAGTCTTAAATATTCTACAAATGTTTTTCCTCTGAATATCTTGTTCCAATTTGATAAACATCTCATTACAATGGTAAAATGTGTTGCATATGTCAATTTTCCCACCGATGCAGCATCTGTAACATCAAAAGCATGCACTAATAAAAAATGCACAATACGATCAAGGGCATTGAGATATTTATGTCTTTCACAAGTGAGGTGAACACATTCTTAAAAAGGTCTGATGTAGTTCAAATACATAGTCATCTGAAATTCATGTGTCCCAGGGCAGACTGATAAAACGCTTCCAGATCTCTTTGCAGTACATGTCCTCCTCACTGCTTCACGCTCATTCAGCGGATTCAGCGGAGCACAATAAAGCCCTTTCATTCTGAAGCTCTGATGTAAGCGTGATTACCGACTCGAGAGGAAGGGGGGAGCTGGCAACGTGACCGCTCACTGAAACTTCTCTGACAAATGCCAAAAGCACACAGCCACTCTGACCTTGTCATTACTGTAAGAGTACACCATTAAATAGAGGGCAAAGGTGAGGTACATTAAGGTGGAGAGAGCACAGAACAAGCATCCTGAGGTACACTGTGTTTTTTGGTCAAACACTCCAAGCCAATCTTAAGGGTTAGAGCTGTAAGGGTCCTCGAGTTCAACATCAAAATGTCAAAACTGATTTTTCATTTTGTAATGCCGTTTTTGCCTTTTACATTGCAAAGACGGCACAGTAATGTTTAATGCTGCTCAGAGGTGACATAAATGCATTTTTACAGCAATCCCAACTTGAAAAAAACAATAATAGAATAAAAAAAGAATATAAAAGATATTTTTAGAGACATACTATGCTTAATATTTTTCCTGAAACAGTTTAAAAACACTATTTTATTTAAAAGATTGAAGTCTGTTTCCACCACTTTTTATCTCTAAGTTCTGACTTTTATTCTTAGAATTGTGTGATATAAACTAGCAAAAGAGCAGCCATAACCTGGCTGTGTAAAGGCACATTTGTGGTATGGAAGTACAGCCACCCAATGACCCAAAATGCCCTAGACACCACCCTGAACAACCCAGAACACCCTTTAAAATCACATAAGATAAAAATGTAAAATTGTAATTTAGGAATAACTTCCTGACTATTATTGGACTGAGGATCACATCTTCCCACTATAGCAAAGCTCTTCTATGTGTGATCGTCATGAGAAATCTCCTTCTCACCCACTAATGGCTCGGCCGAAAGTGAGAGGTCACGTACGGTACAAATAAACCCATTCTCGCCTCCAGCTTTGACAAAGATGACAGACGAGTCCTCAGAGTTCATGCACCAGGTGTCCCCATAGAGGGTGAAAATGATTATACATTTCCAGCTCATCGCACACCAGCCAGAGCTGTAATCCTCATGTGTTCATGAAACCAAATTCAAGTTTAACATTAAGACGAATGCATTCTATAATGAACAATTACAATGAATAAATATAGAAGCGTTTAAACTTCAAAAAAGATATAAAAAAAAAAGTTACAGTAAAAATGACAAAGTTATCACACTGAAAGGAAAAAAAATTCAAATAATGTCACTTAAATAATAACACTTTTATGGTGGCTTATGGAGATATGCCGAGGATCCTATAAGAATAAGTCTTTGAGGTTTTTAAAGGCGGCTTAACGGTGTAAATTCTGAATGTTATTCTACCCTTGGAATATACTTTGTGCCAGCAATTCAGAGATGCAGAGTTATCAGTCAAGAGAAACTTGCCTGAGAATTATGCCTAAAAACTAAAATCAACCATTTTAAGTGCTGCAAGTATAAATAACGTCCAGTCTGAAAAATTTATATATTCCTTTAGAGATTAATGGTAATTTAGATTAAAGATTAGCATTAAGTAAGTTAGAGGACGTGACTCTACTTTCCAGTTCTGTACTACATTGCCCCTAAGACTTCATTTTTCCCTATTTAATATTTTATGCTAGACCTACTCTTTCAGTCTTCACTAACCCTGTCACAAATGCTTAAAGAAACACAAGATACCATCACTACTTCCTAAGACAAAGTTTCCCTAAAGAATGAACTTTTCTTATCCGTTTAATTTGCAGCCAGCTATATTCCATCTTGTCAAGCCTGCAGGCTGAGTAGACAACTTAAAATTACAATGCTTCACGGGGTAAGACACTTAACCTCACAGAATGTTCCTGCACTAAGGGTACCATAAATTGATTTGGATAAAAGCCTCAGCTAAACGACAAATTACCTATTAGTTTGAGAATTTCCAAATACAGCCCAGGGACGTTCCAAACAACACCATCAAAGACGACTAAACTACACTTCCATTTAAAAGTTTGGGATAAGTAAGAGGATTTTTTAGAATTTAAAATAATTATTTTCTATTTTCATATTATATATATATATATATATATACACATTCCTATAATGCCAAGCTGAATTTCAGCACACATTACTCCAGTCTCCACATGATCCTTCAGAAATCATACCAATATTTTGTGATGCTTTGGAGAAGAAAGCTCAAAAAAAGCTGTATTTATTAGAAATTGCAGTATTAATTTATTTCACCAAAAAACCGTCCTGACCCTAACCCTTTGAGCAGTAGTGCAAGTTGGGAACAATGGCTGGTCTCTCGGTAAGAGAGATAACACAATGTCACGCTGGTGTGTTTTCGCTGGTGACTCACTGCAGAGTGTGGGAAGAGCACAGGCTATTTCTGTTTAAAGAGTATTAGCGGGCGGAGGGGACCTTAAGGACTTCGTGCTTCGCCCATTCTCTTCGGCTGTCATGCCCCATCATCTGCTCGAACTGATTTGGCATGAGGAGAGAAAGAAACTCTTGTTCACCCTCTTATTTGATGGAAGGAATCTGCTTAAGGTGAGACAAACTGTACACCAAATAGAGGCAAAGGATACCAAGTTTAACTACAACTTCAGTTCACACAAATTTGCAAAAGTTGAACAAAGTCCTAAAGGGGTTCTTTCAAGGATTCTGTTCTTTTTTTTCAGATGTGAAACGGTGGACTTCATTGAAATGTTTGTGTGAAATGCACAGGGCTGCCTAGCTGCTCAGTTACTGATAAGTGGATATTCATATAGCCAGCATCACATTCATCTTTAATGCCAGAAATTAATTATTGAAAAGAGCTTAACTTGTGCCCACAAGTCAGGCGGGAGAGGCAGTATAAAATGAATCAACAGTATTTCAGTGGTGTAAATGGGATACAGAGATGTTTAATGAGCATATACACTATTAAGTGTCACACAAGTGGACACTCAGTAGTCATCAATGTGACAATGTGACTACAGGTCAGCAAGTATTTCAGTGACAGTATCAAAATGTCAATCTTGAGCCAGTTAGTTTTGCATCATAAATGGTCTTTCCATAGTATTCTTCACCAGTGTAGGAGTATACCACATAAATACCATGGTATATGCATGCCATCATCTATATGTACCATTTGATATTGATACTTTGGCCCAACTTCAAAGAAAATGATGATGGTTTATTGGTAATGTATGATAAAGCCACACATCAAAGAACTACCTTTAACCGAACAATATGCAATTATTGTGGTCTTACAGCTTTTCCGCAAACAATGAGCCCTTTATTCTCTTTGTCTTTGCTTTATTGCTGCTATAAACACTCTGTAAAAGCATTCTTTCAAAGCTCATGTGCACATTGTTCCAGTATCACCATTATCCAAACTCTCACTATACCACATCCATATGTGTCTGAGTCGATCCATGAAATAAAACACGCCGTGTCTTTGAATTCACAAGGGGTTGTGGGTTTGTTTTATTATGTGAGAGGGTGTGTCTTGGCTATAAATTCCACCTTCTCCCTGGCATACTGTTACCGAAGATGTATGCCTGGTTTTAATGGGGCCTGAATTTTAGAAATGACTCCAGAGCCATTATAGATAAAAGGAAAGCTGATCTCTTTGCAGCACGTGTGGTCTCTATGTCAATAAATAGAGGAAAGCTTTAAAAGGAGTCTACATCTCAGAAAACATATCTTTAAAATAAGCTGAAATCAAACATGAAGATATTGTAACTTCTTATAAATCAGAATAAACAGGGTGAACTTGATATGCCAATTTGGAAGTGATCCTGTATCAACATCCTTTGTTGGTCCTTGAACAAACATAGTCTTAAACAAGGTAGATGTGAAAGTTGCTCAGACCCAACCCTGGCCTTAAACTTTCAATCTGATCTGGTTAATAGAGATGTTCATAAAAAGATTTACATAAGATGATCTTTGTCCTGGCTGGAACATGAAGATTTCTTGATCAACCAATTTCTAGAGTTAGCCTACTTTGAAAATGCCCTGCTAAGAGTGAAAATCAATACCGACCTCTTTCTGTCTAATTCATTATCACCCAGAGTGTCTAGATGAAGTCAACACCAAATTTCAATTATCACCTCGTTTTTTTTTTTTTATCATGTCTTTGGAAAAAGACAGCAGAAGTGTACTGCAAACCTGGTGAACGAGGTAAAGCACCATCAAGAAGGCAGCTCCGGGGGCCTGATGACAGAAAGGCAGTGTCTTAGAAAAGGCCCCCAACCATCAATCAGATGTTCATTCCAATCCAATGTTTTTAATTTGCTAATCTCTTAGGAAATCAATTAGGATCGGCCTGAACTGGAAATGTAATATTGATATGATGTCAGGGCTGAACGAGACAGGTAGTGCTACAATTTGATGGAGTAAAGAAAAGATTAATCATTGCACGTCACAGTTCTAAAACCATACGTGAGAAGAAGTCAAAGAAGTCTTCTTAAAGTGAACATGCTTGGACAGGGCATGATTTTATCTATCTGGAATTGACTGGATCGTGAAAGTAGATGTTCCATCCCAGAAAGGAGATTACGATATCATGCTGACTTTAAATTGCACTGCAAGGATCTGCTGAAATCAGTTCCACAGGAAAGAAAAAAAAAACAGGCAATTATTTGTCTAAAATAAAAAACCAAGTCCAATATGAAGGCATGGTTAATGCAAATTAAGTTAAATTTAGTGAGATAAAGTCATATTGTGAGATACAAAATTGTATAACATTGTCAGACATAAAACTGCAATTATGAGATTAATTATTATGGAACAATTATAAGAAATAAAAGTGCAACTGTGATATTTAATGTTTTTTAGGTTTAGTTTTTTTTTTACTCTGAGAAGGAAACATGCTTTCAATAAGGATCAACAGAGTTTAAAACTGACATTAATGCAAAAAGTTAATGTTCCTTCATTGGGAAACCAAACCAGAATAACTTCAGAAAACAGTGTTAGTTGTGGGTAGACCACAGGCAGTCCATGTAGCCCTCCATACATCCCTCTTTACACACACAAGTGTGTATCCAAGTCTAGTCATTGAAAGATTGACTTACAGCCCTGTTTCCCTCCTAACACTAAGTGAGACACCCACTGGCCACACATAAACATTCTCGTTCATCCAGTGAGAGTGATGAAACATAAGCCTCATTGAGGAATGTGGTGACCACACCATTGTTTGCACAGTGAAATGTACCTTACCACACACACACAGGGAGCTGAAATATGGATGTTCAACATATGACATGCTTGAACAACCATGTCTTGTAATAAACACATTATGAACACTCATGATTTCCATACAAATTCTCCTTGGAAAGGAGGAATGGCACAAAAGTAACAAGTTTGTGTAAAAAACAGAGTTACGGAGTCACTTTAACATGCCCACCTGTCACCACTTGTAGTTTCTGCCACCCTGAGAGGCCATAAAGATATAAAAGTAGACTCCTAGACCAACCAGGTCGCAGTAAATATGTGTCCCATGACCGTAGCCAGATTGTCATGGAGTCAGTGTGTTTACGGGGAAAACACCTTGACTCTCCCCTCAGAGAAGCACAAGAGATGGGAAAAGATTTCCAACCAAACAATTCATTGGTGCACAACACGTTGTTCTAAAGTCACCAAGTCCTCTTAATAGCAGGTAAAGCGCTTTCACTTTTACAGTTGTTTGGTGAATTTTGCATTTCAGCAGGAATCCACACGATTGAGATTTTGACATGAAGGTCTTGGTCACATGGTTTGATGACGCTGAAAGCTGCTGGGTTTAAAAGTGACTTTGGTGTAAGTTTTGCTTTTAAACAGGATGAAGTACTGCCCTTTAGAAGCAATGGAAGATACTTGCATGTTTCCCAGAAGACAAATTCAATACAATTTTCCTTGATCTTCAAATTCAAAAGTTCAAACCTCTCTTAAAAGTTCTCTTGATACAGCATATTTCCTTCAGGAGCATCAGTGAACATTTGAACCTTTTTTTAATAGTTGTATTTGAGTCCCTCAATTTTCCTCAGTGTGAAAAGATGGATCTCAAAATTACATTTACTGCTGCAAAAGATACTGGACAACTGAAGCATCTGCGGGACATGGAGGATTTTTTTTTCTGTGAAGTACCGAGCTCAGTTTAACTGTTCAGAACAATCAAGGGACTCATGAACAACCAGCACAAAACAAAAAAGCTTAGGCGTAGATCATTCATGTAACCACAGAAACATTATTATTACTAACTACTCATTTTAATTGGGTTATTTTAATACTTTCAGCTATTGTTTTATCTTGCAGGCTATATGTAAACATCTTTTATGTAAAATCTCTTACTGAGGATAGTAAAAAATAAATAAAATAACATGCATTTTGTGTTACCTCTTTTATGTTGTTAAAATTATTCACAGATTCTGCAAGGGGTTCCCAAACTTTAGCATGCCACTGTATGTCCCTGGCATTTGCCAGATGAGCATAAAAGTAGAATGCATAGCTCTTTCCAGGTCTATTAGACCCTTTTGGATAAAAAGTGTAAGTAACATTCAGGAACATCAGTCAGAGTGTAAGAAGACAGCTGCGAAGGCTAACTGTAGCATCATTAATATAGCATTATCAGGATTTATCTGGCCAACAGTAGGGATGTGAGGCACGAATCCCTTTAGCTCAACATTGACATGATTGATGGAAGTAATTACCACAAAGAGTTGCATTTAGATCTTCCTAATGGAGGGAGTGTTGAGGGATACACCATCTGAGAGAATCAAAAGGATAAGCACTCTCCTCCTTACTGTCACGCCAAAATATTCACCTCTTTCGCTTGGTTTCTTCACTGCCTTTTATGGCAGCCGTACACAAAAACAAACTTTTATTTGTGGGCTCTGGCAACAGTCAGCATGCCGCAGATATTTACAATGCACCACCTAATTTCAAAAACATTCGCTGAGCATTCCCCTTTTTGACCAGGTGACGAATCTGTGCTTTTAACCACTTTAAAGTCAACATGCCCATGACAGGCCATGATTAAGGGTGCCGCTCTAACACGGTCTTCTAAAAAGCTTCTTAAGATAGCTCTGATCTAATTACTGTCTGAACGCTTCAAAAAACTTCTATTGAAATAATGAACTCCTTTTTGTACTTCAGAAAGCTCCTTTAAACATTCTAGAGAAATCTAGCAGAATGACGAGATTTACATTTCACTGGGGTCTTTTCAGGCCTGTGCATTTAAATGATGGCGGTTTCACCAAGGCCTGTCTGAAACTTCAGCACCTCAACAGACACGCAAAGGTAAATGCTTTCACAAAGATTCTAGCACATTGTGCTGGTATCAGGTGATTTATTTAAGCCGAGCTTTGAGATCATGAGAATCCTGGAGGAACAAAGAACTCAACAGGTGAGAGAATCACCGGTTTGAGAGCAGAGCAGGGAGACCTAGAATAACTAGATAAAGCCATAAAGCCATCAGTTAGCATGCTCATTAATCTTAATGGCAGTTGCTGACCTAGTGCGGGTCGCCCAGACGGTTTTGCAGTCAGATAGTGTACAAAATCTACCAGCAGGAACTTAAGAGGCCAAGTACCCAGACAATCCTTGACGCCGTTTACTGGTCGTAACAAATGACAAATGAGTGAATTTCAGAAATAAAGACTTTTTCTTGCGAATTTGATTTTCTTTGCACATTCGCTTTGTAAACACTCGGTTGGTAATTCCACCTACACGACCTTTCCAATGAGACTACATTAATGTGTGAAGTTAACAAGCTCCAGTCTGGATCCAGAACACTTAAGAAGAGATGATGCCAACCCCACAGAGGACTTCAGATGATGCCAACCCTGGAACAACACACAGCACTACAGAACTCTGCTACTAATTTATAATGTTCCTTGTCTGTTCGATTATGTCATTAATTGATCTTTACCTCATATCTATGCTATATGTTCATGTACAAACTACAACTATATATACTGTAAAACATTACTTGGTGTAAAGCTGCTTTGCAATGACATGTATCATGAAAAGCGCTATACAAATAAATTTGAATTAAATTGAATGGAATTAAAGTGGACTATCAAAATAAAGTGCTAGTGAATATAGAAGTAATAATGAAATTATTACTAATATTAATAATAAAACTAACTATTCAAGAGGGTCAAAAACACTCAACTCTTAAAAAGTACACTGTGTTCATAAAGTGTAATCATACGTTTTTTAAAGTAAAGTAGAGTTTTCAAAAGGGCCAGTAACATGATTGTTTTATATTTCTCATTGAATTTAAAGCAAAAGAAAAAAAAGTCCGAATTGTGATGTATACCATTGTTGATATATAACTCATTGTTTATGTGTGTGTGTGTGTACGAGTGTGTGAGGGTTTGACAGAGTCCCTGTGCACCATCAGCACCATCAGCCTAATGAAGTCTTACAATCACAGAAGAGCAGGAGAGCAGGAAGAAATGTGACAGAGACTGACCATAAGTGACGGCAGATGGAGGAGAGGAATCGCATTCAAATGAACACACACTGCCCTTGGGTTCTGCCGACGTGGCACTTTCTAGTGTCCAGAACCCAGGCGCGGATCACAGACGAAGCGTTTGGGGCTCATCTCTCTCGTGAGAAAGGACAGCAGATCAAGCGTTTCCCGTTTGATTGACAGCACTCAATAAACACAGCAGGGCAACAGTGAAAGATCCTGTTTTTTATCTATTAAAAAGAAAAAAGTAAAAAAAAAGTCAATATAATTTCTCATAAGTTAAAATGTGTTTGTCTCTGTTTATTTGTTTGATTTTTATTTTTATTTATTTTCTTACAATGACTTTGATGACAATGTTTAAATGTTTAACAAACACAGTCAGCAGATTATCAGGTTATTATTTACTATGATGTTGAAATTAGGTTACTAAATAAACACACCAATCTAAATTTGTGTCTATAATGCGTTAAAAGACAAATGGCTGGGACACCAAATGGAGCAGAATGCCTTCATCAAAACTTTTGTTGTCATTTTCTTAAAGACAGAAGCAAAAACTGCCAGTCTCTGACCTTTGACCCCTTGTAAGGAGAAGGTTTCCCATCAGGACACACGGGTATTAATGCAACACCAGCACTAATCCGCTGGATTCTGAACACATTTCACATAAATAATCCTGGCTTCACAAATCCTCCTGGTAAAACATCTTACAATCAAACACAGGTGGCCTGAACTGAACCGCGAGGACAAGCTCGCAGAGAGGCAACATTAAGCTGATATTCCCTCGACTTCATCCATGATTATACAACAACACGAACATGTGTGACACTTAAATGGGATTTTTATGTAAAACCCCCTCAATAAACCCCTGGTTCGCAGAGAATGAACATGAGAGGGACACGACACAATAACGGACAGACAACCGCGATTAACCATGACATATCTCAGAAAAACACAATACAACCGTTTATTTAAAAAAAACAATAACTGCAATGTTAGGATGCTGTTTACTTTGACGTAATATTTGAAACTTTCAGCAAACCAATGGCAACATTAGAAAGTTTTAATAATGGATAGTTGTGCGGTGAAATGTGGTGAATATTTAGCAAACCAATTTGCTTTGCCACAAAGGGGAAAAAATAAATAAATAAACAAACAAATAAATGAAACGCATACAAACAAACAAACAAGGAAACACAAACACACACACACACACACACACACACACACAAATAAATAAATAAATTAGATTTATTATTACAATTCCCAGAAATACTTTTCCCAGAGAAAAGAAAAATAATAATAATAATTTGTGGTGATCACAAAACATATAAAATGTAAGATTTTGATTAACCATTTTATTGCAAATTAATTATTTAGAAGCAACATACACACATCTAATGACTATGATACACTAAAACACATGGATTACAACATATACATATTTAAATGTGGAGACAAATTGTTGAATAAAGTCATTATTTTTATTTCCATTTGCGCACCAAAAGTATTCTTGCTGATTCGTAAAATTGTTTCTGAATGTTGATCGTGTAACTTCTGTTGCTGTGTATAGAGGGTCAGAGAGCTGTCAGAATGCATCAAAAATATCTTGTGCTCTGAAGACGAAAAAAGGTCTTGAAAGGACTGTCCCATTGACTGGCAAACAATTACACTGTCAAGGAGCAGAAAGTATGAAAGACGTCATCTGAACGCTCCATCTGCCATCAGTGCTTCAACCGTAATATTATGAAGCTAAACATAAATAATGACTTTCTTTAACGATTCGGCACCATAGCGTCACAGTAGCGCCATGTTAGACATCATCCAGTGTACACACATTAAGTGTGCAGTTCTGTGTTAGACGCAAAGGAAAGATTCACAATCAAAGCATAAATACACTCACAAGACATATCTTTTGCATTGCATCTAACACAGAACTGCGTATGTTCATTGCGTCCACCGGTTAATTTTAAAAAAATTGAGCTACAGTGACGTAACAGTGTTGAATTGTTCATGAAACTCGTCATTTTCATTTTCTTATTTCTATTAAAAAAAAAAAAATATATATATATATATATATATATATATATATATATTCTCAAGGTTGAACCACTGATGGCAGAGGAGCATTCAGATGTCTTTCATACTTTCTGTTCATTGACAGTTCATTCCTTGGCAAAGCAAAAGTTATGTTCTGAGGACAAACACAGCTTTTATGGGTTTTGGACATCAGGGTGAGTAATTAATGACAGAATTTTCATTTTGGGGTGGAGTAATCCTTTAAGGATGCTTTAGATATCTTTACTGCAAAAGAAAGGCAACAAATAAAGAGGACCAACATCCTTTTTTTGTGTAACCCTATAAACATGAGTAATGATAATATCAAACACACTTCACAGTGGAGTGGAGAAGAACCCTCAGCTGAGATGTAGATGATTGAGAGAGGCGCCTGACCCTCAACTCCCAGTGAGCTCAGCAGAGGTCAGAGTGGACATCCTACATTAACTCCAGCCCAGCCAAGACCTGAGCTCTCAAATCACATCCCATTACAGGCCTGCCAGATCTCAGAGAGGCCAAAGCCATCAGCACACCTTCAGAGAGACAGACACAGAGAGAGAGAGAGAGGGAGAGGTTTTAATAACCTAGAGCACGATATGATCTGAAGAGGGCTGTTTTCCATCTCCTGTATGAAAATAGCCTTTACTTTTGCCGCTCTTCATTTCCTGGAGAGATGCTTGAAGCATTCTGCCCTCGTCGACCGAGACCGCGCCATTTACTCAGCTCTTGTGCATAAGATGAAGAGGGGCGGAGCTTTCTCCTCAATAACCTGCTGTAATTGGACACAGCTGCAGGTTAGAGCTCTGTGATTGGATAATCAGACCTCTGGGTAATAACAGACTCCTGACATAAACATTAGGGAGCGAGATAAAGTGCCAAGGGTTGATCCTGTGCTTTCGGGCCGCAGACGTTCAGAACGGCGAGATGTTTTCGCTTGGTTTCGGTGTTATCAACAGACAGGACGTGTGCCTGTCCTTATTATCATCAATAACATACAGCACATTTCCCGGAGGACGTCCACCTGATAGACGGCTAGATTGCACGGCGCACTAGAAAACAAATTCAGCCCAACATCTGGCAGCCGTTAACCTGGATGGCGTTTCTAATGATGAAATCTGACCTCTGGTCTGGAGAGACGGCTCTCCCCGTTCTGTCCTTCATGAGTGTAAAAAAAAAACAAAAAAAAACACAAACTAATACAAATTCTCTCGAGGTAAGTTTTGAACTGTTGTAATGCCCTTTTAGATCCATTCTAGCAAATTTCATAAAACCTTCACACTAAGTACTCTTTCAAATGCATGCTGAAGTGTCCTTATTTTTCACAATGTTGTATTTGGAGAAACTCTTTGTATATTACTATACTTCTGAATATTGAATAATGGCAGATATAGTTTTCCCAGAAAGCCTAAAACCAAACCAGCACTTGTTCCTGTGGCACTTTTCTAGAATTCCTCAGAGAGCATCCGTCATAAAGGGCAGATTCCTCCTACAGCGAGATCAATGAGCATCACAAGACAGACACCGATGATTCATCCTTTACTGGAGACTAACAGCACTTTCCTCACAGACAGGTTCATGGAGGGACACTGAACGCTCTGGGGAAGAAGTCTGCTACAAACACCCCTGACCAAACACCAGGACCTCATCCAGGATTACGGCTGTTCTCCAGGTGTTTCCTGACACCTGCCTCTCAAAGCCGGGATCAGGTCTGGATTAAAGTATCTCAGAACAATTGCTCGTCTGCATCTCCAGGACTGAGGGCCTTTAGGAGAACAGCATTGCATGTTTCTCCCAGAGACACGTTTGGTGTGGATCTGGCTCTGTCTGATGTCAGCTCAGATTGTTTGGTTGGCAGGAAAGCTGTTCTCCATTTGATGAAACTGAGATCTTACTGTATTTGCTTTAACTTCACTTGTCAGACTTTGGAAGTAGTGTTTCCCAACCCTTTAGTATATTATGCCATATACTTTGGTAAGTTCACGGATAAGTAAACAGATAACCTCAAACATTGGTTACATAAACCTTCTTCTGATTATCAACTATGACTGCCAAACAAAAGACTTTGCTATTTTTTGGGATACACTGTGGTATAAATAATAATAATAATAACAATAATAATAACAACAATAATAATAATTATATTATATATATATATATATATATATATTCCCCTATGTATGGGATATTTTCTTTATACAATTTTTAAGCATAAAAATTGCAAAGCATAATTACAAAGAAAACAAAAGTACAAACAATAAATAAATGAATACAGCCGCCTACATGTTCAAAAAAATAAATACATATTATCATACAACTGCCAAATAGCTGGTCATGTGCACTACTGAACTCTGCATTTAACTAAAAAAAGTAGTATGGTTCTGAAAGTGTGAAATGGAAAATCCTTAAATTTAAATTTAAGTATAAATGTCTTTACCGTGTTTGGCTACCTGGGGATTTTGTTGCCCTAATGTTTTTTTTTTTAATTATTATTATTATTATTATTATTTGTTACTGAAAAGGTTTTGTAAGCAGGGAAATGTGTACCATCTTAAGCACAACTTGTTCTGAACATGTCTAAAAACATCGCCTGGAAAGACGCTTTCATTAAGGTTCTGACTGATTTAGGATCCATCGATAACCTGCTGCCGTCGCCGCACAGAGATGAATGAGACGGAGGCAGAGCGCTGTGACCTGCTGCAAAACTACTGACAGATTTAGATCTCAGCCAGACCGCCTTGTTCCTTAAATCCTGATAATCTGCACATGGGCATCATTGCTTGTGTAGAAGAATAAAAGCTGCTGTGATTTCCTTTGCAGATTGCTAGTAAACTCCAGTGTGTGGTTTGTGATGCTGTGGACAGAGCAGAACTCATCCTCATTCGCTGAGCTTCACTCAGCTGTTTATTAGTGGTGCTTCTCGAGGAATGCATTAGGATTACTGTCGCTCATACTCACATTCACACAATTAGCGGACACTTTTATCCGATACGACTCACTGCTGATCAGACACACTATTTCTTTAAAGATTTGTCCACAGAGTTTCTCAGTCGCTCGTGGCAGACTTGAGGTGACAGATGCATCGAATGATGTTTTATTTTTTCTTCCACAAACTACCATTTTCACCTGGTTGTCTTTCTGTAGAGCCTCGTGGGGTGGAGGAGCATTCTGTGTGAGCGTGAAATCACCGAAGGCCAAATAAAATGAAGCCATAAATCTGACGAAAGTCCTTTGATAGCTGAGATGTGTGTGTTTGGGACGGTATGCTACATGAACTGCTCTGTTTTATGTATTCTCGATGGTCAAGACGTGGTGAAAAACTTCCATTAGAATCTTTCCTCAGGGACGGATCGGTGTCCTGAGATGATCGACTGTGGAACACAGAATGAAACTTCTGATAAATAATACAGCTTTATCAATCATTAAACTGAAAATGGACAAGCGGTGTGGGATGATTTTCACAGGAAGAGTCTTCCACCAGCCCACTTTTATCACAAGAGTGCATTTGTACAGTTTTGGGTCAGTTATGAATTGTTATTTTAAAAATCCATTTGGACCTTTGGTTGAAAGTCTACAGCATTCTCCAGTTTTGACTTTAGCAGTTCACATTTCATCATATTTTATTTTATGAAGGCACAACACCACAGGTGAATGGAATGCAATTTTAAACTAACAGATGTCTTTTTTTTCCAGTTTGTAAGATTTTTTTTTTTTTTTAATTATGTTCAAATATTCAAACATAACATATACAGTATAATAAAATATGAACTAACTGGCACGCATTTCAAGCAAATAAATATGATAAATCCAAGCTTTAAATTATTGTTTCATGTCTCCGTATATCAGAAAATACATACATTTGACATTTTACATTTTTTCATTTAGCAGACGCTTTTATCCAAAGCGACTTACAGGTGGGGAAAAAATCAAGCAATTAGTCCTAGAGATGCAAAAACAACTTTAGTAAGTGCTCATAATACCGTATGGCAGGCAATGTTCAAA
>JAUCMU010000039.1:9042592-9056325 GCA_032275025.1 Enteromius treurensis
TCTGCTACTAATTTATAATGTTCCTTGTCTGTTCGATTATGTCATTAATTGATCTTTACCTCACATCTATGCCATATATACATGTACAAACTACTACTACAAATACTGTAAAACCTTACTTTGGTGTAAATCTGCTTTGCAATGATATGTATCATGAAAAGCGCTATAAATAAAAAAATTAATTTGAATTGAATTGAAAAAAGTTAAGCTACCGCAAGACAAGCATTTGTGCTTAAAAAGTATATAAATTACATTATCTATATTTAGATCGCTTCAGATTTCGCAAGAAAATACCCTTACTGCTTGGCTGTTTGGACCTTCAAACCATTGGCTCCCATTGAAGTCCACTATGAAGAAAAATCCTGGAATGTTTTCTTCAAAAACGTAATTTATTTTCGACTAAAGAAAGAAAGGAATTCTGGAAGTAAACTAATCTTTCCAAGCTTTAATAAATTAAGTAACTGCTTGAATTCTTTAAGCTTTCTGTCATGAAAATAGTGTGAAAATATAAAAACAGCAACAGCAGGAATATATATGGTTGGGGGGAGTGGGGGCATTCCTTTACTGTTACCCCCTCAAGGTTTTCGATCCTGTTCAGGTGATGGATGTCACAGGTCAGGCGATGGGTGACTGAAAAAGAAGACGTCTCATAACATTGGATCTCCTCAGGCTGAAACCTTAGAATTATCCCAAACTGACCATGTGAAATTCTTCAGGTCATTAAAATCTTCTTCCAAAGTGAGAGAGGCCACTTACGGGGACTAAGCTCTGCTCTGCTCTGCTCACTCAGCTGCGAGAGAAGAAACTGCACTGTTTTCTTATAAAATCATTGTAAAAACCATGATTTCAACAGTTAAAAACTGTGAAAATGCTACGGTAAAAACCTGTTAAATGGTTAAATGGTAAATTCCTGTCAAATGTATTATTTATTATATTTATTTAATTCCCTGCATTGCATTTTAAATGTAGTTTTCTTTGAAATAACTATGTTTTTTCTTAGTTTTTTTTGTATCGTTATGTGTATTAGGGTTGTATGTAACATGTAATGTTGTTAAATGAATGTTTATTGCACATTTCAGTTTAATAACTCTTACCATGACGGTGTTTGGTGTTTGCGTGAATGACTCCGAGCACCTTCTATATTTGTTACTATTTAAAAGCTGCTTGTGATGAGCTAATTTTTCATCACCACCTGCATTTCGTAGTTATCAGTGTATTTCAAAGGTACAACATAGATTTCACTACTTTAATAGGTTGCTATATTAACATTATATCAGTTCTATTAATCGGTTTATTAATAGAAGTTACGGTATTTAACTGTAAATTTAACATAAAACATAACGTAAAACAAAAAATATTGTTTTTCACGGTTTTATTCTGGCAACCACAGCTGCCGTTTTATTACCGTAAATTTTTACAGATTTTATTTTATTTTTTTCAGGGTACAGAAGTACAGCATCAATACCATTGCTTGTGATGATTTGTTGTTCTCTAGGGAGGTTGAGTACTTGCTCTAGTTTCGCTGTTGTCTCGGTATAGAACACAAGCCACTGTACAGTACAGAAGAATAATCAGCCTTTTGTAATTACTCTTAAGGTAAGTGGGTATTTTGTCACGAGCCACTCACATTCCAGAAGCACAGCAACTTGAGCCAGCACTGTTCCTGTGCCAGTGAACATGGCGGAAAATACGAATGAATCACAAACAGAGAGATACATTATCTCCATGTGTTGTCCGGTGTTATTTAAAGTCTGAAGAGCGATACATTGTTAACACAGCAATTCAGCACACCAGCTAGAATAGAAAAACAACAGGAAACACTAAACGTAGCTGACCTGTTCTTCGAACTGACAGTTTCTTTGTCCGTGAGTATTACCCATGAGGCCTAAGATCAGTGGTGACAGTGAGACAGTGGGGGGCAGAGGGAGTCCACCTCTTTCCCAGAAATTTCCCTGAACCTAGCGTGAGCTTAGGAAAGAAGAATGCCATCAAACTTATGCGGTGATTAAGATCTCTTCCTGCTCAACGACAGGTCCCGTAGCCAAGAAACGTAAATACAGCCTGGAGCACAGCCAAGCTGTCACTGATGCAGAAACTCAAACTGAGGGGTATGCTGCACCCCTGATCAGACGGGCAACTTCTGAGAGCCGCCTCAGAAAGGTTATGCCCACAGGCTATGAATTACCAAATGCTGTGAAAACCAGATGAATCTCAGAATGATCATGAAATGATCATCAAACCTTACTCACATATGATCTAACGCTCTCAACTAAAACAAGTGAATTATAATTATATATGGAGTCCAGTGTCTTTCATAAGATGGACCAAAAAAACTGTATGTTCTTAATAATATAGGTCTTAATTTCTGGTTTAACTACCCCTTTATATGAAACTACGTCTGATGACCAGAAAGAGTCCAAATATACTAAGGATTAGTTCACCCAAAAGTGAAGATTCTGTCATCATTTATTCACCCTCGAGTGATTCCAAACCTGTATGAACTTCTTTGTTCTGTCGAACACACAGGAAGATAAGGAAAGTTTGTAACCAGGCTGTTTTGGCTCATCATTGACTTCCATAGTATTTTTTTTCCTACTATGGAAGTCAGTGGTGACAAAAACAGCCTGGTTACAAACTTCAAAAAATCTTCCTTGGAAGTTCATACAGGTGTGGAACTACTCAAAGGTTTGTAAATAATGACAGAACTTCCATTTTTGAACAAACTATGCCTTTAAAGTTGTCCATCGCCGATGGCCGGTAGACATCACGATGTTGAGCCGGCATCGCAATCCTCCGCCCCGCCGTAGCAGCAGCAACCAGCTCGCGAAAAACACACTTAATCTATGGCGGCAAGTCTATGCCATCAATAAGAGAGTGCACCACTGATGCTGGCGAGCGCGGTAAATCATTTCCGTGCGAGGAAAACAGATGTACACGTGAAGAAACGGGGCCGGCGAGCTCATTTCAAACCCTCCCGATCATTCCTGTGCGCGATCCTCTCTCACCTGCTCGCGCTAACACTGTTATTTTTGTCAGTCATGGGGCGGGGCTTGGTGTTTTAGTTTCAACGACATAGTCCATTGCGATGTTTCACATTAGACATCGTACGATGCCAAATTGGTCGACATCGCCCAACCCTAGTTCGCATCCTTTTTGACTTGAAGGCTCCATTTTCAAACAAAATAATGAAAGGCTCTTTATATGAAAATTAACAATACATGTGCTTCCTCAAGTTTTAAAAACTATATGCTCTTAAATTAAACAATAGTTGGAAATTTTGGAAAAACAATGCATATTTGGTTTAAAAAAAATAATTGTAAGTCTTTTTAGCATTTTTATAGGGTTTGATATCTTTAAATTAATACAACATTTTAAATAAGTCAACCTGTGGCTCGTTATAATTTTGCTGAGGGCCCCTGCATGGTAGAGATTTAAAAACAAAATTGAAGGTTTGTTTGGTGTTGCTTAAACTAAATACCACTTAATTTAGATATTTCCTAGTGCAGAGACAGTCATACATTTTTACAGTAAATATTTTTGGGGGCAACTGTACCTGGTAACTCAAGTAAATTAAAAATGCACAGTCACTTATATTTGCCATGGTATGAATGGTATGTTAGATCACACCGGATGGGTGTTGTAGTTCATAATACCACTCTTATCAGCTCTGGCTTCCTTTTTTTCACACCTCCACTGGTTAAACAAACACATGGAACACAAAGGACTACATGCAGCTAAGTAAACTCACAGAACATGCCATCACACATACAAAAGTTAACGCGTACTGAACATGAAGCTTGCTTTGTTCTGGCTCTGAAGGGTATTTGGCCCTGTAATCCTAAGCAGTTTACACCAAGCACACACTCATCCATCTTTCTTGTCACCTTCTCTACAGGAGGCACCAGGCTTACCCTTTCTGCTCGTAGCTTATCTATTATCTTAACAGTGCTCCTTGTGATGTCATTTCCTCCAACAGAAGCTCTCATGATGTAACTCACCATCACAGTTTTGATGTTTTCCATGTAGGACACATGCATTTTGTGTGTTTTTTTACATTATAGCTTTGTCGCAATGACAAAAAAGCCCTGTTCATGAGAGAAACAGAGACTTTGCACATGAAATGTAGCTTTGGCTCAATTGCATACTTAACACGTAAAAAATCTCTCACTTACATAAACTTTCAGAGGTTCACAAAAGTGCAGATGGCATAGAGCTTACAGAAGCACAAGGGCTCAAGAAACTATTTTCAGCCAATTATTGCTCAAATCTTTCTGGAAAACAACCCTTAGTTCCGCAGAATAAGGACATGGCCAGCACAAATATGTAATAACAAGGCCTCTTGTCACAGGAGTTTAAAAGCATTTTAATCAGATCAAAGACTTTGTAATTTCATAAATCCTGGCCTGGCTTTGGCTCAAAAATCCAACACCGTTGCACATACAGTGAGACTGAAAATATTATGATGACCTATGAACTCTGTGTTTTTATTTGCCAGCAGTTATAAATCAAGATACTATGTTCAAAAGGTTTAACATGTGAACATTTATGGTTTAATAAATATTTTAACATTTTCAGACAGTCGCACCACCATTTTACTAAATTTTTCTGGCATTTTTTAAGAAATAATGTATTTATGTAAAAATATAAAAAGCATTTAATTTTACTTGTCAAAAATATATTCTTGCAATTAATTATTTTATATCATCACTCCAACATTTATGATTTAATACCCTTCAAAAACTGTATTTTATTCAAATTAATTTTAATTGAGAAACTAAAATGATGCTCATCGTATAAGATGTGTTTGCAAAAATGTGTACATCCAGACAAAACCACCACTGACAATTATCAGGGCCAATATAGAAAACGCAGCTTGATATAATGAGAGGAAGCTTCTCAGCAATTGTCAAGATCTCAAATATGATGCCTGAGTGGGCCAACAGGCAAAAACGCAGACAGACTGATCTTGGCCTGAGAGGATAACAGCAGTAATTACACAGTTGTGAAAGTAAGACTGATAACAGAAAGGATAACCGGAGCCTCTCTGTATGTGTGTCGTGCGTGAGGATGCTCAATATCACAATTGTGAAAATGAGTCACTAAATAAGCTTTGAAAACCCTTTCTCGCCAACATGAAGCTTTCATTTTAATTCCAATTATCATGCTAAGCCTCTAGAGTGAACACACAGGATCTGACCTCTGCACTCAACCTCCTGTCCTTCACACAGTCTTATAGCTTCAGAGGTTAATAGCACTTTCACATTCAAAAATCATGCAACACAACTGTTAATTCTGTAGTTTTTGATTCAGCTCAAATCCTCCTGGAACGAATCAAACCACCACTTCATTTTTGGAAAGTGAACTACAGCTGTGCTTACTACGTTGCAACTATACCAGACTTGCGCATACAGGGAATTTAGCAGTTGCAGGAAAGACAACAACGTTTAAACTTGTATCTGGTCAGCAACAACACTGTAATTGGGGGAAGGAAGGGTTCTGACCAAGGACACTTTGACAATCTATTGTCCAGATTCTGTAAAGCACTGAAAGAAGTCCCATTACCCAAAAGTCTGCTGAATGGTCAATTAGCATGTCTTCTAACACTGACCTTTCAGCCTCATTACCATTAGCCGTCCTAGTGAGCACCACTAACTAGCAAACTTTCAAAAAGACTCTCAAAAGACATTTTAGCAATCATCTCCCATCACAACACTAAACCAACTAGCAATTCAATTAGAATGGCACATGCGTTCTCTAAACCACGCATTTTCCATAAGATGGTGGGGGTAGAATGGCAAAATGAAAATACATTTTAATAACGTCAGATCTTAAGGCTTGCACTTGCATTGGAATAACTTGGAAATAACATGCAAAACAGATTTCTCACAGATGCCTCTAAACCAAAACACTTTTTTTTTTCTCACAACATCACACATATGGTATGCGAAGCTATGTCACCATCACCTACGTGAATCCTGTTATTTAATGAGGAATGGAAATCAGCATCTGTGAGCTGTGAATAACTAAAGACTGCAAGTTACAAGGCTATAGCAGCAACTATAGTGCTTTAAAAGCACTGGAATGTTTCACTGCTTCTATCAAGTTTTTTCTCTTCAGTATCGCTCAGGAGTACATTTTCTACACTGACTCATCAGAAAATGTAACCATTTTTATATTAGATCGCAATTCCATATGAATTTATACGGTGAAAGACATATGATAGTCTACTCCTAAATAGCAGTGGGACATAAGCTGATACGATAATTTATGAATGGCATAGTGGGATTTTTATGAAATAGCTACCCATTCACCAGAATGTGAAATATCGCCATTGCCCCTATAAAAACAGAACCTGCCGCCTAACTACTACAATATAATGCACAGACCTAATTGGAGATATTAGTTAGCTAGCCATGGCTGTTTGTTACAGGGCCAAACTTTAGTAACTTTATCACACATATTTTAATCATTTCAATCTCATGTCATACATTTAATTACAGGTTGAAGGCTGTAGCTAGTTTTGGGAAACACAGAATCGCTTACGATCATCTCACAGCAATGCAACACCCATCACCACAGAACTCGTGCCTGTGTATGAAATTATTTAATTTCACCTGCAGATAGAAGATAATTGATAAGCTACATAACGCCTACAAATTAATTACTGTTGAAATTAGTAAAATCCCAACAGTTTTCTGACAGTAAACTAATGGAGAACCACACTTTCTAAAAATAACCAAAAGTTTCACTTCGTATTCATTCAGACCCTTTAGGATACAAACAAACACACTTCCTTGACATTAAAATACCATGGCGACAACAGTTTCCGGCAAATATCACAAATAAAGTTAGCTATTAAAAAGATGGAGCAAACCAAACCAAAATGCCATCACTGCCACCTAATTCTAAGAAATTAACCAAAATGACAGACATACACCGACGCTTCTTAACTTCAAAAGAGTCTCCGTAATAATGTTTTAATTTGCTGTAACGTTATTCAATGTAGCAGTTATTGCATTTTGGCGGAAACTCTGGTTACCCCTAGGGAAATGTAACAGTTGAGGGTTCAGACCGTGTTCTAGTTAACCTTTACACATGATTCGGGAAAGTTGTTTGTATTTTAAATCCCGCATTCTTCCATTAAGCGGTCGCCGTGGGTTTTAAAGGATTGATGACCCATCCGAGAAGTTTCTTTGATCCGGACTCACCTGAGACACGAGCGGGATGAGCGTTTGCTCCACCGAGCGAGTTTGGATCTCCAGCCCGCAATCAAAGTTCCCACCGCCGCACGGAGACGAAGCCATTCCCGCCGATCCGACCCCCACGAGCGCTCACCACAACACTGAGTTAGCTGGGAGTCTCTCAATGCTGCAAGCGCGTGTTCGGTTCAGTTTAAAAGATCCCTTCGTCTGTTCTCCACTGTATTCCCCGCGCACTCGCTTCTAAGTGAAGGACTGTTTATGTACATGCAATATACCAAACTACAACCACAGGACTGACTGCTGCAGCCACTGGCGAGTCAGTATCAGAGAGAGAGAGAGAGAGAGACCCATACAGAAAGAGAGAGAGAGAGAGAGCGAGCAAGCGTGATCAGAGGCAGACTTTGCGCAAGCGGCACAATATGTCTTTGCCTACAGCAATATGAGGAACAGAGTGTCTCTGTCTCACTAAACCTTTTATTTTTACTTTGTTTATTACTTTTACCTTTATATTTTGTCTCTTTCAATTAATAATGTTATTATAGGGATTAGGTTTGTAGCTCTTAGAGCACATCTGTTAGTTTTAATCGAGTCTAGTTTACTCAAAAGTGTACAGTTAATTGTAGTATTTTTAAAGCATTAATATAATTAAAATTATTACATTTTACATAACTTAAATGTATTGTTATACTTCCTTAAAAATGCATGTAATAAACCCTTCAAAAATTGATGAATGTATTTTAATATTTTAACCCAAAAACGATGTCTAGTTGTGCTACTTTTATTGTAGTACTGTTACATTTATTATTATATTATCAAAACAAAAATAAATATAATACATATAATTTAGTACGATATTATTAATATATATTTTTGTATTGTTAAATAAATACACCACCACCACCACCAATAAATTGAAATTAAATAAGTTTTGCCCAATGAAATCTATTGAATTTTGCACAACCTGGCAACATTTAAAACTTTCAGCTTTCTGTCCTTTGTCAGCCCAGTACTACCCCATATTATCATATTTAACTAAAACTGAATTGAGGACTGAGAAGGGTTTCGCTGCCTAGCAAAAGTTATTTTGCAACTGGATGTACGTGCTGCAAATGTTGCGATTTAAATTATTAATCCCATAAAGGTGCATAATGTATTTCCACACATTTCACACCAGCTCAACAACTGCTGCTGTGCATTTCAGTGGTGCTGCTGAAGCAACAATAGTCCATTTATTAAATGCTAATTGATGTTACTAATCTCATCACAAATGCAGACCATGCCCCAAATGTCTCAGCCTGTGATTTTCTCAGTCTCTTTAGAATGAAATGAGGCGATTCAGCGTTGCTCAACGGTTTGCAATGAGCTGTAAACCTCTTCTGCCAGCTTCTAAAATGTTATGCATGGGATGGACATCTTGTTTGAAGCGGGACAGTCTTTTCCAAAGGCTGTGAAAGCCTATAGTATATCATTAATGGTGTTCAGATGGTTAGAAAGTGATTCCTCCTGAGATTTCATCAGTTGAGTTAGCACTGACCTACTTCTCAGGAGATTAACAGCAAAGTTACTTCAGGTATGAAAGGTTATTTAAAGGGATAGTTCTCCCTTAAGGATTCTGTGACATTCTGTTTCATGTGGAGCACAAAAGAAGATATTTTTAAAGAATGTTTAAACCTTTTGAGCTCCATCTTTAAATAATGCATGCCTCTAACCATAAATGTTCCTGAAATGTGTGAACTGAGCTGTTAGTGTAATGTTCTTGAAGAAGTAACCAGCTTTGTTTAAGTATACAGCAGTAATCCAAGCTTCCAGGGATGTGTGTTTCCTCTGAGTCACGAGTATCAGGTGACATGAGAACACTTCCTCAAACCAGAGCAGCTGGAGCAGTGGCCAAATAAACTCCTGTCCTAAACCACACATGGACTGTGGGCCTCGAATGTGGTTAGTTGTCATCCAGTAAAAGTGCAGAGGTCTGCCACTTTGCACACTGTAGGCCAGAAAGCTGTAAAAATGTCAAATGTTTTCTCCAGTAGTACTTATAGTGTATGCCTTTATTTCTTCTTTGGATGCAGAACATTTTGAAGGATGTTGGTAAGCAAAGAGTTTCAATTCCCATTCTATTGTATGGACAAAAATACAATTGAAGTCAAAGGGAAGCAAAATTGCTTGGTTACCAAGACACTTCACAATTTACTCACAGTGTTGGAACAACATTAGGCGGAGAAAATGATGACAGCATTTTAATTTTGGGGTGGATAATGCCTTTAAAGTCAAGAATATGTGATCTAATCATGCTTCCTTAAGGACTTTGCATATTGCCGCAATAGATTGGTATCGGATGTTGCACTATTCACTATGAAAGCTGCATTATATATAACCTCTTGTGTAAAAAAAAAAAAAAAAAGATTCAAAGACTATGAGCAAGGAAATAAAGAAATCGCTGTGCAAAACTTGTATTTTTTTTATTTTTTTTTATTATTTTTTGATTAACCCCTATCAATAAGTAAGCCTCATGCTTTAAATCATTGTGGAGTTGGTTGCACCTTTATGGAAAGGATCTACATTATTCATCCTTGCATGTTTATGTCATTCATGGCCACTGATTTGGGGAGACCACTGATCTATAATGTGCCATTATAATAACTTGTTGAAGGGTATTATCTTTTACATTTGAATTATTTAAATAATCAATTATTTTATCACATTTTATATTCAGAAACTGGTTTTGTGGCACAAGACCATCTTCAACCAACCAAAGCAAGACTAAAGTGTTCGGGAAAACTGTCTGAAAGCAGTCACTTTTTTACTACTTTGTTTGACGATGTTAGTAGCACAGAAAACAAGGGTGAGACGGGTGACATTAATGTTGATTAAATGGAAGCAGATTTTAATGCAGGTTTGCAGTCAGTTGCAAATAAGGTGTGGGGTTTAAGTGGACTAAATTGCATGCATTACCAGAGAGAAGTCTGCTGTATCACCAGAAGATTGACTTTAAAACAAAAACATCTGGACCAATACTAAGCATTTTCAAAACAGACATGGTGAATTAGCATTTTCTTGCAGACCCCTCATCAGAGACCAGATATTTGCTCATGGCTGCAGCTACTGTACTTGTATGCATCCTCAGTAGAACAGACTGCTTTTTTTTCTGCACTGCCTTCAGTCGTCTTAGAAATGCTGACAGCATTTTCTCCCTTCTGAGTTCCCTGTGTTGCTCGGCGGCACAAGACGAGGCAATGTACAGAATGTAGACATCATAAATGAAGGGACTTAGGACAGAGAAAGGAAAGTGCAAAGTGAGCACATTCATCACCCTGGAAACATGGATCTGCATTCTAGCAGAGCGCCAGATTCAAAGTGAATCCCTAAGCCCTTCTCTACCCCTTAGTCAAACTCATTACAAAACCTGTCATTTGTGGGGCATTGCTAGCAGACAATCTGATAGTCACAAACTTAAGTGAATGTAAATTACTTACTGCACTAGAGAAAATCCAACCCAATGAGTGTTTTGTATAATGTTGGTTAATACAAATGTCTTAAGGCCTTTTCTGTCTGGAGGATGAGTGAATTGCCTCCTCAGCAGTGTCAGCATAAAACCCTGTATAGTTTATTTAACCCTCAGGCAGCATGAAAGATGCTTGCTACTGGGTTCTAATGAGACATAATCATCAATGAAAATCATCACTTACTGACGTAAGCTCCCATTAGTACTAGCTGTACTTTATTTTGCAAATTTGTTAGCATCTCAGCTAACAAATGTGTCCACAGACATTAAATCCTCCTTATATTGGTATAAAAATGGTTCACACACTATTCATTGATAATACAATGTTTTTTTTCTTCTTTTAATTCAAGCCACTACTTTACCCTAGCTTCATGTAAAAACAAAATCTAGGGTATGTCCTCACTTAGATGGTGTGGTTACATTTACAATCATTCAGAGATTTTCCATGAGTAAAATGTAGTAATTTCAATAGGAATTCGTACGATTGAGAATTTGATGTGTGGTCAAAAAAGGTTCAAAATTAATATTTGGCAATGGTTCAAGTGCGTAACACAGGTTAATTTGTCATACTGACCAAAACGAATCTGCTCAGGTTAAAAGTGACTTGTTAGATGTGCTTCACATATACAGTACTCTGGTCCTGGTAAACTTATGCTAGAGGGACAAAAGTTCCCCACAGAGATAGCAATATCCAAAATCTTAGACGTTTTGGTCCTCATGAAGAAACAAGCATCATAAAGAAGTTTTTTTTTTTTGAGAATGTAAAAAACATTACACTTATGGAAAGTCCTCATAAAACATGGAAAGCCAATGTATGTGTGTGTGTGTGTGTGTGTGTGTGTGTGTGAATGCAGATGTGAGTGTGTAATTCTATGTATATATGGAGTTTGACCTCACATACGTGCTCACCCATCTATGTGGGCCATAAAGATAGCGATAATACTGTCTCTAAAGCAAGAGAAATAATAAGCTTTTGCTACAAAGGAGGAAAATGACGGACAGGTAGTTGATTCCAATACTTATGAGAGGTTTATGATGATCATTTGAAGTAAAAAAATATTGTGAAACACAAAAAACATTTATATTCTATCCCATTGTAATATGCTTCGCACTAGGTTGCGCAAACAATTGTCTGAAAGAAAAATGATGAACTAAAGATAACCTTTGACCTCCAGAGATGGAATTTATTTCAGCCTTTTGCACTTTGAATCATAACCATACATACATGTTAAAATGTATGATCTTTTTTCATATTAATATTAAGACTACTAATAACACTTAAAATAACACAATCTAAATATTGTTCATATTATATTTCTAAATACTTATCACATTATACAATTGAATGAACTCTTTTGAAGTGAATATGTATTTCTTTATTTATTTTCTTAGATCTTAGATCTAGGCCTCTATCCTTTTAGCTTTAGAAGATCTTTGAAGGTTCTTTATCTGTTGCAGTTTCCCTCTTCTGGAAACGGTTTTAATCATTTATAAATCTCACAGGGATTATACGATTGTTCTGCACAATCCATATTATCTCCGCGCGTTCTTCATTTCAGAAAGCAAGAAATGTTTGTAACACAAAGCAGGGAGTGGTTTACACTTACAGTGTTTGATAATAAAGAGTCAAAGCACTAATAATTCCGGACTCCAGAGCAGTTGTCGCCTGGCCTGCTGTCATTAATCATCTGTCTCAAAGATCCAGAAGCAACCATAGATTATTGTTCATGATCTTGTCAAACAGTCAGCGGGAAACTCTTTCTGACAAAACTGTCACAGAGCCTTTGCAATCGATGCCTGGCAGCCCTTTTTGGATCTGCTGGTGTCTGACAGAAGAGCTCAGTTTAGACAGGAAGTGATATGAGGGGTGATGGTGCTTCACATCTGGTCAGTAAATGAAAGTGCAATCAAACTAATTATTTTACACATCCAAGGCAGTTTATAAGGTTGTGCATAAACAGAGTAATATATTATAGCACCTTTTCAAGATGTAAAGTAATGTCCCATTGTAAAATAGGATGTGACAGGTTTATTGCTCGACTGTAGGATCTTCATATCCAGAGGGCTCAGTGATAATCTTTTCCTTTCAAGTGTTTAAACCACGTCGGCACCAAAGAGAATTTCAGGACAGACAGATAGCATGAAATGAAGGTTTCAAATCACAACAGGTTTTGCAACATAAAGCTTTAGTGTCTTCTGTGCTTTGTATTACGGTATTTGCTTTATTGTTTGTGGAGTCATTTCTATACGTCAGGGTTTGTTGCCAATATGATAGAATGTTAAAACAGGTTATGAAAACACATTCAGCACATAAATTGCCGTCAGGCTATGTGGCTTTCTCATGTTGTTATTCCTTCAGTGCACTTGATGTCATTGACTAATAGCTCTTTTATAAAGCTTTTGCAGTGGTATTTCTGAATTTATTGTACTTGTGTACAATTATGGAATCACTGGTCGCTGCTTAGTTAATTAGCTTATGTATCTAACTCCATCTACTGGTGATGGAGTGCTATGACTGTAAATGTCTCTGCACCTGACTGGACTGCTACACTAAAAACTTTTGCTGAAAATGTAGGCTACTTACCCTCGGGACATCCGAGAT
The DNA here is from genome assembly GCA_032275025.1 of Enteromius treurensis. NCBI lineage: Eukaryota > Metazoa > Chordata > Actinopteri > Cypriniformes > Cyprinidae > Enteromius > Enteromius treurensis. The sequence goes on from JAUCMU010000039.1 coordinate 9,055,899, forward strand.
GAGACTTCATCAGAACAAGATTTAGCGATTTATCACTGGCTCACCAGTGAATCCTCTGCCGTCAGAATGAGAGCCCAAACAGCTGAAGAAAACATCACAATAATAGACAAGTAATTCATATGATCCCTGTGTTCTGCGTTTTAAACAAATCTCTCTTTAAGGCATTTCAACTTTAAAACTGCTTCCGGTTAAAAAGCTAAAACCTCTGTTCCACTCGATGTTGGTTCTTTTTATAAGATCAGAAATCATAAAGAAATGTATAGAATATGGAATTACTGTACATTTGGTAACTGTATTTCAAAATTAATTTAGCTAAAATATATCTATAATGTGTTATATCTAATGTTGACACATGGTGTCACTGCTTTCCTGATTTGAGTCACATTTAGAATTTAGGTTGTGTTGTTAGTTTTGCTACAGTGTTTAT
>JAUCMU010000039.1:9058304-9094280 GCA_032275025.1 Enteromius treurensis
GGTTAAATGCAGAGCACAAATTCCAAGTATGGGTCACCATACCTGGCCACAAGTCACTTCACTTTTTTTTTCACTTTTTTTAAACCTTATCAAGAACAATCTCAGTTCCAAACACTTGAGTCATTTCCTAAAGTTTGAGTTCCTGTCGAGACAAAAACACTGTTGTTGATGAATTGAACAGAATCACCCGGTCCAAATCTCAGATGATAAAGAGAAAACAGATTGTTGGCTCGAACAGAGTTTCACCTGCCTGCCATAAACTACTAAACTAAACCCTGCTTCACTCACTATGCATACGTGGCTGCAGTGACAACCTCTGTTTGCAAATGTCTTATGCTTAATAGAAGTATTGCCTTAGCTTGTAAAGACATAAGGGAAAGTACACAAGTAATAATGACAGAATTCTCATTTTTGGGTGAACTATCACTTTATTTACACTTTATTTACACTTTATTTTTAATTGCGCGTTTAAGAGCAATATTGTTAATTCCAAACACCAAAAGTTATATTATTTGAGTTTCCAAAAACAAACAACTATAACTATCTAAATGTCATTTTCTCATTTCTAATCTTAATGAAATATCTGCATTGGAAATAATATCTCTGAGTGGGTGCTGCTGTATAAATATAATATTTCTATAAAGGGGATGTTCCCTATACTCAGAATGTTTCTCAGTTTGGCAAATTTATCTGTGAAGCATACCTTGACCAATATAGATAAATATAAATACTCTAAGCATATTCATACGAATAAGTGATTCAATAAACGCTGGTAGTACAGCAATCTGGAACATCTGGAACACATCTGCTTCCTCAAACGGGAGGAAATGTGTTTAAATGTGCCTTTCCAACACATACTCCTAGGTACATACTCTCTTTTCCTTGCATAGGAAGAGTCATAACTCACACATATGAATGATAAAATATTTAATCTTCAAAGATCACATTGCTCTGTCTGAACCCTTGAAAGCCATCCATCTAGGCACAAATGCTTGCAGAAACACATTCAAAACAAAAACATATTTTGTTATTTATGCCAGAAAAAGGAGTGGAAATGGCCCTGCTAAAAAGTTCTCCATTTAAATTGTACTGAAAAGCAGCAACAAAGCAACATTTATGTAACGTTCGATGGTCTTAAAGTTACAGCCTCGCATTAAGTGAATGCAAATTGCAAGCAGTTTGAGTATATTGAGTGTAATGGAAATGTCAGGACACGCAGGTCATGTCACAGTTGAGAGTAATTGGAAAACTATATGGAAGTACAGTAGGACACGTTTTACTGATGATATAGAAAATAACTTTTACGGGCATCTATTTTTCATCCTTTATGTTTTTTCTGATCTCTCAACTTACAGACATGAGATGTGACGTGTCTGCTATGATACTTTTTAAATAGCATTGCAAGATAGATGTTTGTGGCTAATAAGGGTGTCAGAGCCAACACTTTATAGCTACTTGACCAAGACTGCAGTCTAAGTTCAACTCTCTCCGTCTCTTTTACAGTGTCTATGTATGACAAAATAAACGGAAGCAGTATATAAAGTGGGTCACGCACAAAACTGCATGTTAAAATAATTTCTAGTCCTCGCACCTATACGCTTAAGCTAACATTTGTTCTCCAACACACAGCCTGTTCATTAAATTTACTCTGCCAACTTTTAAGATATTTTAGCTTCATGAGTAAAAGAGATCCTCCCATCGTAAAAAGCATTTCCAAGTATTTTTAAAGGGGAAACCTGTTCAATCAGAGTATGCCAGGGTCCATCCTAAGGTTTAGACAGCTGGGCCGGAGGCTAAATTACATTAAACATATTATGTTCAATGACACAAAGTTCAACACTGGCTCTATTCTTATTCACAGTCAAAGGAAGAGCAGACATGTGAATGTTTTTAGAATCAAAGGCCTAAACCACCACATACTGCTTTTGGTGTTTTGCTTGATCCTGAGGCCTGTTAGATCATTAGACAGATGTTAGAGATGTTACCACAGCAGAAAAGAAGGGGTCTTTATCTTCATCTACTTCATTCATCCCATCTTAAGGAAACCTGCCCTTGGGGTCTAGCTCTAGCTGTTTAGGAACAAAGACCAGGAGCATCTACTGCAATGATTGAATCTAATAGCATTAGTTGTTGTTTGAGGCCTAAATGTGAGATAAGATGCTTTTCTTTAGCTTGCTGAGGGAAATATCTGTCTCAGACATACATTCTTCTGGTCATGTGTTCATTGGCAATTATGTGAGCATTATTGTGTCAGATTTACCTTTGATCGGCACCTTTGATCTCCTCCCACCTTTGGCATGGTGTTCAACACATGCTATATGAATCTTAACCCCTTTATATTGTCAGCCTTTACAGATTTTGAGCTGATTCTTTTGAATGGTCACAGTAGGGCTGTCAACAATTTTAGACAATCAGTTGAGATCACGTACTGATAAATTGACAAAAGTAAATTACAATGTCCATTAAAGCAGCAGCAGGAGAGGGCCTGTAATATATCTATATATCATACCAACCACGTGTGCACATATGTAACATATGTGAGCTTCATATGCTTTCATAAAACCTGCCACAAAAAAGAGAAAACGCTAACTCATACTTGAGCCAATCTGATAAAACTGCAAGCTTGAGGCTATTTTTAGTTGCATGTGGCTTTCTTCGACTAGTTTAGCTGACCACGTGAGAGGTAGTTGTGATCTTTCCATAAAACAAGCTGAGCTGTACAACACAAGAGTATAGTGATAGCTTTTGTGAAGAAGGCTGAGTCTGTTTATTTTGTGGGAAAGTGAGCAAAACCACTTGTTTGTGTGCTGAAATAACCCAGATTCAGTCTCACAAACATCCGAAATGCTCATTTAGATAATCACAATCTGTCAGTGTGAATCAAACTATCCTCTCTTTTAGCCAACTGACTGAAAAATCTTGTGAATGCTGTGAACAAACACAACATTATAATGTGAACCTTTTTTCTTTTTACGCAAGTTCATTGTTTACTAAAAAAATACAATAGTTACTATTTTGTCATTTTAATGAAATTGTAGTACATCTGTCTAAATTAAAATAAAACGTCAAATAATACATTTTTCGTTTTTTTTGTGGAAAATGTTCTTTTTTTTAAATTAAAACCATTTCACAGTTACTGCAGAATTTGCCCCCTGTATTTGTTGAATATCTAATGGCAATGCATTTTTGTGTGAATTGAAATTTCATAGCCATTGAGAAATGACTATTACATTTATTGCAACAATAACATCGCCATTAAATGATGAAAGGTTAATGTGATCATTAGTCTTTAATCTAATGTCTTTGTTTCAGTCCTCTTTAAAGCCGGCTTGTGTTGCTTGAGCGAAATGTGTGATAGGAATGAATGTCTCTAATTAACACTCCATATGGTTACCATTAAGATTTCACTGCCTAATGCACCATGAACACAACATGAGCCAAACAAAGCCATGATATTGAGAGCTTGTTTTTCTGGCTGTTTGGATACAGAGTTCAGATTTGAAATATTCAACAGTTACAATTTTCAATCGTTTTTCATGTCCAGAAGAACAATAAACAAAATTATACTCTGCAAAGGAAAGAAAAGATTAAAATATAAGAGAAAGTGTCTCGTTCCTTTAATTAAACGTGCCACCTACTAGTTTCAAGAAGGAAAGCAATGGCTCTTCGATAAAGACATATGTATATTAAATTATAAGTGCTTACAGATTTACACTCATGAACAAATATTCATAAAACAAGTCAAGTATTGCTTTAAAATTTGTTCCTGTAACATTCTATTGCTGCATTATTTATTAACGCTTTGGCTTCAGTGTTTTTAAGGAGGAAGCTGTGCGCTTCACAGTTCAAAGGTAAAAAAAAAATGAATGCACATCTTTGGTGCTTGACTATATAAAGTAAATCAAGAAAAATGTTTTTTCTTGATTTACTTTAATGGTGAAGTTTAATAAACAAAGTTTAATAGTGAAACATACTGAAATTGCATAGGGTAATTCTCAAGAAACATATCTGGGTCATATTTCACTCTTAAATCAAAAGAAATAAATGTTATTGGCCATCATTTTTTAGTTGTATTGCCTTTTAAATATGCTGTTTTAAATAATAATAATAAAAAAACACTGAGAATAATTGGAATTAAAAAATAAATACTTAAAAGTAAAGCATCCAAACACATTCCAGTAAATGTGAAATAGACACTTTTTTTTTCTATTTGATTTTAGGGTGAAATTATGAAAGCCATTTTCCATCAAAGAATAAAAAGATATATATATATATATGAAAAAACATAAAGATGCCTTTTTAGCTCACAATTTAGACTGAATTCAGAATTCTGAGACATAAACTTAGAAAAAGAAACGGAATTCTGAGAAAAAGAAAAGTCAACTGCAAAATGTTAATTCACAATTGCAAGAAAAAGTGTCAAAACTTGTGAGATAAAAATGCAAAAGTGCAATTACTAGTTTCATTTTTATTCCATGGCACAAACAACAACAACAAAAGAATGTTAACTCAGAATTCAGAGAAGAAAAGTCAGAATTGCGAAATGTAAACAGAATTATGACATGTAAACTCAGAAAATGGCAGAAATGGCTTCCATGGAAAAGACCTAGACATGTATGTGAATAATTAGATTAACCCAATGCAGAAATATTACAGTCCACTCCATAGAAATGTGCTGGTTATAATTAAAAGATTAAAAGTCTATGCCCATGGGTTAATAGTCCTCATCTTCATTTAGATTACTGTGGTTAGGCATGACGTAGACAGATTTGCTCTTCTTTTTTCGGCCTTTGGCGTTCTCTAGATCAGATACCGATGTTAAAGACAGATAAGCGGCTATGCTGCTCCTCACACCATAGCTCATCATGTCATCTTTGCTGTCCGCATTATCCAGTTCGCTTGGGCTCATCAGCTCTGACCTATTCATGTGAAAACATTCTCAGCAATTGGAAATGATTAGCATAGGATCTAAAAAGACAGAGACGTACTTATTCACTTTCTTCCAATCCATGTTACGGCGCATTACCACAGGAGGAGCTCCCTGGGTTGTGCTCGGGGCAGGGTTGGACAGAGTCAGACATGGAGCGCTGAGAACACAACATATACCATCCGAAGAATCTGAGGGGAAACCGGAACACATTTGCATTAATGTACCATATCACAAGCAGTACATTAGAGTTTTGTCTTTAGCTCTCACCAGAGTAGTGATTGACCATATCCTCCAGGCACTGAAAGGTAAGCCGTGGGGAGATGTAGTACCAGCTATTAGTCAGACGGAATATTTTATAGTGCTTTATGGTCCTGTGTCTCACAGAGAGAGAGTATACACCTGCAGGGAACAGTGGTTATGACTGCATTGTCTTTTTCACTTGTACTGACACTTTGTAATATGTGTAAATGGAAAACTTTCGGTGGTACTTCCAGGTACTTACCTCTTTCTTTCGGACTCTCTCTAATAAGGAATGATCCAACATTATTACTAGGCAATGACAAAAGCTCTTCTGCCTTCTGTCTGCCAATCCCCTCAAACAGCCATCTTTAGAAACGTAACATAGTAAAGAGGAAACAATGTTAACAACTGAAAACAAATATTTCACCATTCAGTGTGATAAAAATACACAATGTTTTTCATAAATAAATGCTTACTGGTGTTTACCATGATATGGTTTATTAACTGTATAGAAGAAAATCAAAAGATGTTCACTATTATTCAAAGGTTTTGGGTCAGTATTTTATTTTACACGTAATTTTTTAAAATGAATTATTAGTATTCATTAGTATTCAAGTGACAGAAAAGACATTAACAATACTTAAACGTATATATTTTAAATAAATGCTGCAAATAAAAGCTCTTTAAACTTCATATTAATCAAAGAATACTGAAAACACGTTCTGTTTAAACTGTATTTAACAATTTTAATAATAAAAAATCTTTCTTCAGCAGCAAAACATTATATTAGAATTATTTTTGAAATATCACACCGCAATGAGAATTTAATTAACATAGAAAATTATTTAAAATTGCAATAATATTTTACAACGTTGCCGTATTACGTTTACCATAATTAGATAAAATAAATGCAGCCTTGCTGTGCATAAGATATTTATTTCAGAGAAAAAAAAAAAAATCATACTGAACCCAAGCTTTTAAATGGAAGTATAAATAAGAAATGCTTTATAGTATTCTGAAAGAGATTACAGGAAATAGCCTCATGCGACATTTAACATTCGATACTTATTGTATTCTAGTCCAGACGTTATTTTAAATTTGGGAATAAATTTCTAGGATCATCATGAAACATACATAAATAAGGATGATTAGTCTAAAATTACCCATGATAAACCTTTGCCACATAATTACTTGGAATGTAATTCTCAGTTCCTGTTTGAAGAGAACGGACTTTCCACCAGCAACCTTCTCTGTAAAGCATTGACAAGTAAACAAATAGTAATTTCATGGGTTGCGTGCGTAAACATATTAAATTAAACATGCATTTCACAAACTGCCAATGCACATTAGCAGGCATTTATTGTTATATAGCATCAAACACATTGTATTTCACTGAAAGAACACTTACTCAGAGAGACCTTTGAGTTTGTCCCCTATCCTAAAGATCGGTTCACTAATGTCTCGACATGGGTAATCGCTGAGCACCACAAGACTATCACAGTCTGTAATTGTAGATTAACAAACAGTATAAATAATGTCAAAGACCCACTTTAATACATATTTAAGCAACAGACTTCCCATACAGCAGGTGACAATCCACAGCCTACCTTTAAACATGGTGTCCAAGTTATTAGGCTCTGGGTTTGTCTTTTCCTGCCTTATCACATTGCCCATGATGGCCGTTTAGAGGCCGCAGCTCTACAGATGCTGAAATATTAAATGCGCATTTCAATAAGAGTTTTGCAACAGCTAATGCAACAGCTGTATTAATTTTGCAACTTCCTCTCAGCTAATATGTTATCTCTACCAAAAAATAGAACAGGGAAGCTGCGGAGAGCCCAAATCTACCCCTATTTTCCACTAAACTTCTTTCTGACAATGTCAATACTTAACTTGCATTTCTACAGTGCAAACGAAAGGTTGAGTATGTATTTTTTATGATCTTTTTATGTTTATTTATTTATACCTTTTTAAAACATTTGTTAGATTTTTAAAACGCATGAAATTTTTAACTAAAGCCATACATTTCTTTGTTTGTTTGGATCTCATCACTTAGGCCTTTAACCAACCTCAACGTGACATCTAAATTTTGGCATAAATGCATGGTATGTGCACTTTTTTATTTCTCATAAATTCTTTATGTAATATTATGTAAACATTATGAATCAAACCATGGATGGAGGGAGGTTACTAGAAGTAACTAAATGGCCAAGACTCAAACAGCATCTTTTCACTTGATACTTCTTTCCCTGCAGCAAACACCGTATAAATGTCAAAACTACATTTTTATTTCCCTCTCCACACTAACAGAAATATGCTAGGCACATAAATTAGTTTTCTTACCTCTCACTCGAAGCAGTTAAATATCCATGTTTCGTCCAGAGGGCAAAGCTTCAGTTCTGGCTGGCTGCTCCCAATAAAGTTGAAGCAGGTGGTTCAGTGTAAAGAAATACTGCCCTGGTTTCACACCGACGGGCCGGCAGTGAGAGCTGTTGTGTTGTGAGTGGCCTGTACTGCTCTGCAGGCTTATCTAAACTGAATGCCTGTCTACTGAAAAAGCACACAGCCACATACTTCCTCTAGTAAAATGAGGAAGAGTTCCCTAACCATGTCTTCCTCCATCCCCTCAATGTGCACCAACAGAAATGACTACACATTTTCAAAGCAGATAAATGCAATATACAGTATAGCATTTTTAATGCAAATAAGTACAGTTTGCAATTCTTTGCATTAAGGTTACGATTTAAATGCGTGATGTTGATGCTTTCAGTATCACAGAGAGCTCAAATGGGTGTTGTGCAACTTCCTGTGTATGGCATTAGCGGGTGATTGTCTGGGTATGAGTGCGTAGATGTGTGAGTTTCTGTGACAGAAGCACAGCGTATATATAGCTACATGGCTTTAATGATACAAAATTTAGTGATAAATACTAGCCTTTTAGCGAAAGCCTTAGTGTTTTTATTAGCTTTAAGCTTTGTATGACCCTGCAAATCCACCAACTGTATATGATTTACAATAAAAAAGGGGCTACACAAATATGAATTTAACATTAGCTCTCCAAATGAGATGTCATTTTTCCACATTTCTAGACTTCAGCTGGGAAAAAGGAAGTGTGTCTGTTCATGCATGATTGTTTATGCATTCCTCATGCTAGTAATACATGTGAAATGTTAACACTAAACAAGCATCCCAATGTGTACCCGTCGCATAGCATATACACGCCAAAGTCATATACAAACATGTAGTATACCACAAGTTTTCGTTTTTATTTGCCATACTATTTATATGCACATTCATGAGATTGGGTAGCAGGCAAATCTTTTCAATCTGGACCCCTACAACATAGATTAAACTAGTTTTATAACTATATTTGAATCAAGTTTCACAACTGATGATGCAAGCTGCAAACCACTTAAAGGTGCGTATTAACATTTTACCACATTGAAATCAACACCATATCAAACAATTCCATTCTTTGGACGGCAAAACTAAAAGATACGTAGATTACTCAATAATATTTCTGCTTTCTAAATGTCTCTTATTGTGCAGTGCTATGAATATTCAACTGACCACTGGCCATGTCCAAGTACCTCATTTTCTCTGGTTCAGTAAACTTCTCTTATTCTTATAGTTTCAGAATTGTGTTTTTTAGCAGAAACACATAAAATGAAATAAATAGAGTTTAATACGTTAATAGTTTTTAGTTTAGTTTTGGCTGACCTCTGTACCGTCGTATGACCTATGACTTAAGCCGCATTCATGGCATAAGCTCAGAAGAGAATAGTCAAATGAAGATAGAGCTAAACACCGGAAACGAATTAAAAGTCAAAAACAAGAAGTAAAAAAAGGGGTCAGAGGGTTTCACTATAAGAACAAATGCAGCTTACAGCATATTTCGAGTCAAAGGTCAGTCAAGAAGCCGGAACTTGACTCTTTCGTGAACTGAGTCAGTGTTTTTTTTGACATTCCAACATCCAAAAATCAATGATAAAGTAGAAAAACAAATTTTGTTAATGGATGAAATCGGAATCTATACCCATAGAATTTACAAATGGCGGAGCCTATTTTTACATCCGGAAAAACCTGCGGCATGCGCTTTATACTATGCACTTAGATAGTTGAAATAGGGCCCATAGTATCTGCCCAAAAACATATTTCAGTGATGGCAAACGTATTCAATTTTAATTGTGCAATTATTTTTGTAAGTAAAATATTTTTTGTATAATATAATGGTAACACACGCCGTAAACACGCTGCCAAAATGATACTTTTAGAGTGAAATACTTATTTTCCCCCTCCATTTCTGTTGATTACTTAATGTGGAAAACTGATTTTATGTCCTTGGAGTTTTAAACAGATTAAAGTGCAGTTGTATCTTTTTCTAATGCTTTCATAAAGCATCATAATTGGAAGAGCAGAAACAGAAGATGATTCAATTCAGTTCTATCATCACATGGAGACAAAACTTAATCTTGTCATTAATTCACACTATTTGCTTTGCCACTTTTTTGTATGCTCAACATGATAATTATCATGCTGTAGAAAATGCATTTCCAAAAGCGTACTTGTGGCTTACATTTAAATGTCCTTTTCCATAGAAAAATATGTACACTTTTTACTTTTTGACAGGGAATTGGAATCAAAATTGTTCTGAGTGATCTCAGTCTGGGAAAGCCATCAGTGCTGTTTCTACTGATCAACTGCATATTATCCACTCACTTCTCACCCATCTAAACCTGATTTATTTCCAAAAGCCACAAACCAGCTTATGCCAGTACCACAAATATGACTTTAATTACATTATACATTTTGTGAGATCACAATCGATTTCATTTAAACTCGCACTAGGACATGGAATTAACTTTGAATCTTCTTTGAGTCACCTTCTATTAGTTATGGAATGATGCACAATCCTCTTGCACACAGTTAAAATGTCCTTTATCTATATTTGCAATACTGATTTGAACAGCATAGGTTCGGATGTGGATCCCTTTATGGTTATTATCTTTGATAAAATTCTAATAAGAGTTAATTAATGTGTAGATGCAAAGTTACTTATTGTCAACATAATGGTAACAAAAGGGACCATCAAAATAAAGTGTTACCAAAATATATACACCTATACTATATTTATAAACTAGCAGTGGTCAAAGATAGCTATATATATATATATATATATATATATATATATATATATATACACATATACATCCGATGCATGTCCGTATAGCAAAACAACTACAAAACCGCATAAAAATACTTCAGGTGTGAATAGGAAATCGATTCAGAGAGACAAGTCAACTTGTTTTCAGTGAGAATATATCAACTAGGATGTTTGAAACCCCTTATTTTTATACTTATACCTTTGTATCATTTTCTGTGAGGCTTAATAGGATGGTTGATGTCTGCAGAACTAGGCTGACCACAGCAGATATGGGCCCCTCATGTAAACTGCATGCAGCCACAATGCATGTAGACTAGAGTGGAAACTATGACATAGAGCAGGGTGATTAAGTCACAGTGCAAATTAAGCATTGTGGGTATAACATCATGCATTTCACAGTTGAAAGGAACTCAGCAGACACAGCAGAACTAAGGCAGAAACACGTGGCAGAGCTCTGTTAGCCAGGTCTAATGACTCCGAACTGTCTCACAGTAATAGGCTGCCTCGAGCAAAAACAAAACTACAGCCATCCTGTGGTGAATGAAGCCATTTTTAAAATAGATTCAAAGGACATGGATATGCTATTCAAATCAAATATTCCCAAATGTTTATCTGCATTTTAGACTACCCTTTACAGTAATCTGCTTTTTAGTGCAATAGCAGATACTGAAGAAAAACATGCACATTTAAGTAAAGCCAACCTAATATTTTGATTATGGGACTGCAATACTTAAACTGCTGGTGGATCATTAGCTAGTAAAGTCTAATTCATGCATTTCCGTAAATACCAGGCAGACCTTCATTTGTAAACTCATACTTCAACTTTATTGTTAAAGCTTGATTATTTACACAGTGGCAAGGTAATATAAAAGAACTTAACAGGATGTAAATAATGAGTGAATGTCAATATTGCAGAGTTTTGGTTAATTCAAATTTTCCCCCTTGCTTTAGAATCATCATTTGAGATTAAAATAGCTTCAAAATTCATCAAATCTACTAAATTTCTGCTTTTGATTTGACATAAAAGGTAATGTTATTTAACTGGAATGTGACTCAAATGTCTCAACTCAATTGTCTTTGAGAAACAGGATGGTTGCAAAACCCCTTGCTAAAATGACGTCACTATTTCAAATATTAAAATATTTGAAAATACTCAGGATGAAAGTTGTATTGATGATATATAATACCGTATTTGCAGCATTCTAAAAGGTGAAACCATTAATATAAAAATTGTCCTATAATTGTCAAAAATATTAAGGCAGAACACTGGTATTCATTTCTATTTTGGACCACTTTTTGACTTCATGCATTAAATATAATAGAGGTACAGTATTTGAAACTGTTTAAATGGGAGATGTACTCCACCCAATGCAAATGTTGCCTAAGCACACAAAATTTGTGCAAGAGCAATTATAGTTGAACAGGCCGTTTCTCTGCCTCTCTTTAACCTGCACTCAAGAATGTTCCACCATAAGAGTTTACATGAAAGCATTGATTTCAAATGATGTGCAGATACAGATACAAATGATGTGTTTTCAGTTTCGACAATAGTTTGTTTCTTTTTAATTAAATGTATAAATGAACTGTTTTTGCATATCCCAGAAGACTGACTAGCCACATATGAAGAGAGGCTGAACCAGAGTCATTAGCCTGAGATCTGTGCTGTGATCCTGCAGGTATTTTAATGACACATAAGTGAGGATTATTATAATAACAGATACATTAAGATAATATCTTTGACCTAATCCAGGACTTGAGATGGTCTGTTTTAAATTAACTTGCATTTATTGAAAACACTGGCACAAGTCCATCCTGTCAATAGTATAAGTAACGATGTATTAATGATGTTCACATGTCTGTGTTCTGACTGGTCAGTCGTGCTATTCACCAAATGTAATATTTCCTAATATTCAGCTATCAGCTGTTTTTAAAATGAGTGGCAGTTGATACATTGAGCCGTAGATCACAGGCAAGCTACGCAATATCCTGTTCAAAATCGGAAATTACTTCTGTGTATTTCTGCATTTCTATGCCATGTGTTCTTTCCTTGTTCTCAGTTATTTTGGGCTATGTGGAACTTTAGCGCTTCATCTCTGTGTTAACAGATGGTGATTTTCTCAAAATGAGAAACTAAATAGTATTTAGGAGTTAAGTGCTGTCCTGTTTAGACTGTGGGAGCCAAAACCACTCACACTGTTGCACAATCATGTCGTCTGGAACTGGCCAAACATTTCACTCTGCATCTGGAGCTGGACAGAGGAGAAATCCAAACAGAAGCATTGCTTGGTTGCCAGGGCTATTAAAATCAGAAAGGCCATCTGTCAGATCAAATCTAAAATGAGGACCGAAAACAAAGCATGCTCTATCATTTGGCCAAAGTGTATGGTGAGAGCTAAATAAAGTGATATGTGGCTGAATTTAACCAAACATGGATGGAAAAAGTGAATACCACGGATAGGGAAACACTGAGCAATGTGACCAGTTGCTGCATTCTTACATTCCTATCATTTTTGTGACATGCAATACAATGAATAGCAGTTATAATTTAGCCACTACTATATGTTTTCAGTGTTATACATTGCTCTTTGTAAGGTTTGTGGTCAAAAGTACTTGAAGTCCTTGAAGGATTACACAAACCTCTAGGAGTCATCTGACAAGGTGTGTTATGGTTTTCCTCCCTCTCAACAAGTTTAGATATCTTTGAAGAATAATATGTCACCAAACCTGACTCCTAAAGATTTGCTTTTCAGAGAAGACCACCATCCACAAAATAAATTTAAAACTTCCAGCTGTTCCTCACATAAAGTTGTCATATCGCTTAATGATTTATGAGAATGTTTTTGTATCATGTTTTGTATCATGCTCGCAAGCAACTCTTCTAAAAAAGCGAAAAAAATAAAATCAGATTGTTCGGAAATCCCTATTTTAGGACTACTGTTTCAGTCAATCGTGTCTTTCCTGTCCTAAGTTTGTCCTAAGAATAGAATTTTTAAAAAAAAGAAGAAAAACAGATAAAAATATTTTTGGCAAAGTTACTGAAAGCACAGACAGTGCTGCTTAAACAGCTTTATTTATTTCCCCCCAATACCAAACACATGAGGCATCAGGCAATGAGAACTGAGCTCTATATAGGATACTTTACAACCAATAAATTCCTTTAGGGTGCACCCTTACAGTTACTGATTCTGTGAAACAGAATAACTCTTTTCCATTACACGCAAAAATTTGCTTCACCAGAATAACGAAAATAAAGGTGGAGATGGGGAGGTGGAGGTATGCTGAAAAAGTTGTTGCCGGGATGTTGCAGTGACTTCTGCTTATATAGACTTGTAACAAAGATGAGTACATATTTTATTTATAAGGTTGCTAATTCATACAATTTTTGCTAAATCGTACATATTTTACGAGTTGCCAATTTGTATGCATTTGTAGGAATGACCGACACGAACCCTGCCCCTAAACCTACCCGTCACTGGGGTTTCAGACAAATCGTACAAAATTGTACAAGTGAGGTAGTACAAATTAGCACAAATTGACTGTTGGATAAGTAGGCTCCTGCCAAACCAATTTTTGGAACTTCATTAAAAGTTGTGAGTAAATTCATATTTGCTATAAAAAGATTTGCTGTCATAATAACTAAATTAATTGTATTTTTGTCAAATATGACTAATCAACTACTTTTCTATTTGTCATGTAACTGGAAAATGGATCAGTTACATTGCTTTATGCAGTCTGGATCTCCCTCATGTTAACACATCTGTTGTCACTCTCTACCATCATATCTCACACATCGTCAGTGCCGTTCAGTGGCCGTGACTATGAATTCCCTATTTACTTAAAAATTGCACTGGGTTGTGCAGTTGTTTTTAGTAAACCTAACCACAGAGCAGATTAGAAGGCTGGAATGAGCGGTAAAAGTCTGATGACATAGAGATAAAAGCCGTAAAAGAGACTTTACATTATAAAAGGTCTCATTATGGGATACAAATACACTGTATTTGTTGTTTTTATTAGTTGTCAGTTATAATTATCAAAATGAAAAGAAATAAACACTTAAATATCAGTCTGTGTGGAATGAATGTATACATTATTCAAGTTTCACTTCTTGAATCGAATTAGTTGAATAAATTAACTTTTTGAAGACATTTTAATTATATGACCAGTACCTGTATTTCCTAACCCTCGGGTCCATCATTTCACAGTTAGAGAAAAGCTGTATGTTTGGAAGAAACTTATTCATCAAGATGTGAGTGAGAATTAGAAGTTAAAATGATGTCTTGAAGGATTTGTTTCTTAGAAACATTCAACTTTTCACGTCACAAGATGTTAATTGATGGGTTGGAATCATGAGGATTATTCTTGGATTACAGTGACACTTTTATCAGTTGTTTGGACTCTCATTCTGACAGCACCCATTCAATGCAGATGAGCAAATGGGCTAAATTTCTCTAAACCTTTTCAGATGAGAAAACAAACTCATCTACATCTTGGATAGCCAGAGAATGAGGAAGTTTTCCTTTAATATAACCTTGAGCTACATAGGCCCTTAGGAACTGATTAATGCTATATGCTGAAAAAGGAAATTGTAATTTCCCCTTTTAGTACTTAATGTTATTCATTTGGAACAAACATTGGGTCAAATATTGGAGTATAAGGCACTTTTTTTTTCAATTAAGAGAATGTACCACTCATCTTGATAAATTTTAACAAAACAAAGATTAACTCTTTTTTGGGGTGGGGGGTGCAGGGGTTATACCACCATGGCTTCGATGCCAGTCTATGTGACCTCTATGTGGTGTAATAGACTGTGGGTTTCTCCCATGCTTTGTTAGCTTTGGCATCCAGCCTAAATTCTCTCCCTCATCTAAACCTACCAATCTGGTGCATGCCAAAAAAGAAAGTGCAGATCTACTGTGCCCTTTTACATTTTGGTTTATGCATGTTTTATATTCACTTTTATCAGAACAATTAAAAATCGAATTGATTTTATGGTTGCTGTTGGGACATGCTGTAGCAGATGCTTTCTATCTTAAGTGAATTAAACTGGTCCCCATGCATCTATTTATCTATTATTGTTTTAAGTGAATTGTGGGGAAAGTACCAGGCATATGTGTTGTTAAAAGGTTTTTAATAGAAAAAAGGCTTTGCTTGATGCTCAGTGATTTTGGCTCACAGATTCAATTATTATTTTACTCTCATGAATCAATAAATGAACCAAATAAAATTATCTGACATTAAATAAACCTCAGTTTAATTATCCAGGTTTTCCTTTTCTGTTAATGCAAAACATTTGATTCACGTTTGCCAATGTTCAATTGAATCTGAGTTATAGAACACATTGTTATTGTTCACATTGCTCATGCTGGGATGACAAATGAGCTGTCACTAGAATAAATGAGATATGACTGGTCATTTAATCAGAGAAAAAGAATGCTGAGAATTGAAGTGACCTTTCTGCTTCCCTCTGTACTGTAAAGGGTTTCCCTCAGGACTAGAAATTTCGGACTGACTTTGAGGGCACAGGGAATTTCCAAAGTGCACTTCGACTTCTCAAATTGTTTTGATCATAATCAGGCAAAAAGCTTTGAGGGCTTTGTGCTATATCTCACTTAAAAACATACGATAGGAAACGCTGTTTTGATTTAGCTGATGTACATCACTATCTATTGTGTTGATTCATCTTTTGTCTTCGCTCTGTTTCTCATAAAGGCTGCTATATCAGGTGTCACGAGAGAATGAGAGTTTGCATGATGTTTAACTTTAACCCCATATATTACAATTCATCCTCTTAAAAGGGTAAAAAGCACTTTCCTTTGATAGCAGAACTACAGTTACTCTCAGATCTTTAAGATGAGCCTGTCCGCACCTGCCTATTCTTAAAAACTAACACACTTCACTGACTTTGCCAGCAAGCTGGTAACCTTTGTGTAGCTCTGTGTTAGAAATAACAGTCTCTTTGTTCTCACGTGTTCATTAGTCTTTCTGCCTGGTACAGTATTTCCAAAGAATAAAGCAGCACAAAGCAATTAACTTTCAGCCACGTAGACAATGTAAAAACATTCCATGTAGTCAAATATAGGCATTTATTGACAAGAAACAATGATGTCATCAGTGTGGTTATGATTTCCATCTGACCATCAGGTGGCATTAAGTGACTTTTTAAAAAGAGACCATATTAAGCAGTCAGTTTCACAGACATACTTAAAGGCAATGTTTTCTAATGTATTCCCCTGAGACATGAAATGCAGCACTCTTCAGGGAAAACTGAGTGATACCTAAACTTAATGGCATTTTGATATTATGCCAAAGTGAAATCCATCAAATATATGAAAAGAGCAGGGGAACTTTTTGCTCTCTTTCTGTTAAAGCTCAGTCCAATATTTTTTCTTATAAAGGAAAGTTCTCACAGAGAAAGGCAAATGTGCTTCAGGGTACGAATTGTGGAGCTTGTTAGGGCATACTCTCTGTATGTAGCCTATCTATGTTTAACCCCCAAAAAATTACAAGTCAGAGCTGCAATATATCGTTTAGCCGATGGGGTAACCATAACAACATCTTGCTTCGCGTTATAGACAAAACTCCGTATTAGCCTATTACACACTACACGTATGCTATAACAACTATGCCATTTTTTACAGATGACAAAAGACAATTTGTAACCTTATTCTAGTTTGGCCAAATCACGTGATCAATTTCTTGCCTGCTGTCGATTTGTCCTTGGCATTGACGTCACTAAGGATCCTGAGTATGAAAACTTTACAGCAGCAGTATCAAGGTGTGTGTGTGTGTGTGTGTGAGAGTGTGTGTGTGTGCTTCCTTCAGCTCACTAAATGAATGGATCCTGCTCGCGCATGGGCGATTTTTCAAGAATCCTCTAATTCTGGATTTAATGCATTTATCACTCGGGATCAGTGATGACTTGGCTTCTGATGTGGGTTCTACTATATGCTTGTGTACCACAGGTAACAATATAATAGCTTATTTATTTATTTTAATATTGTATCTGAATTATTAGATATAAAAACGCATCAGCAAAACAGTACACTTACAGTTTATTGTTAATTTAAATCAGGAGACCATTTTAACATTCGTTGAAAAACTGTATTTGACTATATAATACTATTACTATACTATTATTTATAATGAATTATAGCCTATTCTCTTTTGCTTTAACACTGTAAACGTTGCTTGGTGTCTGCACATAGAATTTTCGAATGAATTATTTTATGTGCTCAGTAAAATAAATAAAAAAATGAATCAGAGCTTTTTAAAATCACATTCTTTAAGTATACTCTACTTTTTTAGTAAACTGTATATTGGACACCAATCAGATGTTTGTTATGTTACAGTATTTGCATCACTAACCCCCTCTATTCCACATTAAATTCATCTTCAATAATTAATGTTTAAATTCGCTATAGATTATCATTTAATTATGTGTGACCGGCAATTTGTAACAAATGACCTCATGTTTCACGCATTTGAGGAATGCAATTCCTTATCTGCAAATTTAATGTTTGAGAGTCTACTGCCCCCCTGTGGACAGAAATAAACATGCTTTTCACATGCATATATTTAGAGTGAAATCCTTTAAAGCTGAGTTCACTCCATTATGTCTTTTGAACATGACAGCCACTCTCTATGATACTTCGAAATGCCACCCAGAGGGCGTACTTATCCTGCTTTAAAATTTTTCATATCTGCTGTTAATCTCACACAGACTAAGAGAGGTCAAAGGTTATGGTGCCCTGCAGTTGTAAGCCACTTTGTGTGTGCTGTGTAACTTCAGTCTGTTGCCAATGTCATCAATCGATCATCTTGTTAATCAAACCTTAGGACCCGAAGCAGTCGATTTTTTGTGCATGATCTGTTATCCCAAACAGACTATTATTTACATCAGTTTAAACTTTTATTTACAGACCTACCATAAAATAAAACGTGACTAACGAGGTTTAAAATAAGTGCACTGGAAACCTTAATATTTATTGTACCCACCTATTGGCTGTTTGTTTCTTGACCGTGTGCAAAGATGTTTTAGCACAAATTGAGACCCATGAGCTGACAGCAAGTCTATAGCTATTATAATTTGATATATGCAGCAAAGTGTAATTAGAACTGGTTCATTACTCTGAGTAATGGTAGTATGTTTGGGTGATGAATTAAGCGACATTGATTCCAAATATAAATGGCATCATAAATTGCATTTAGAGGGTCAGTTGAAATGTGTTTACATAAAGAACAACAAATTAAGACATTGACCTACGAAAGCTTGGATAAAATAAAAAGGTAACTGCAACCTTTTATCTCAAAACTATAGCTTTTTCCTCACAATTCTGATATATAGCTCTCTCTCTCTCTCTCTCTCTCTCTCTCTCTATATATATATATATAAGGTTTTTTTACCTCAGAATTCAAAGAGATAAAGTCAAAATTGTAAGATAGAAACATTTTTTATATCACAATGTCTGTAACCAGGAGAAATCTTGGAGTGGGGAAAGAAACAAAAGCCTAAATGTGTCAGAAACCAGAAACAGGAATCTGTCGGGACTTGTGTCTTACAGATTCACAAAGCATTTGCCCAGGATTCTTCTAAGATGCTGTCTATACCAGAGTACGCCCCGGAGCCCTATAATCGCACCCAGTACTGCCAATGGCCCTGCAAATGTCCTAAAACTTCCCCCACCTGTCCACCAGGTGTGAGCTTGATCATGGACGGCTGCGACTGCTGCAGAGCATGTGCAAAACAGGTGGGGGAGGTTTGCCACGAAAAAGAAAACTGTGACCACCATCGTGGCCTTTACTGCGATTACAGCGCAGACAAGCCTAGGTACGAAAAAGGAGTGTGTGCATGTAAGTGTCCTTGTACTAACACAGCCTTCTTATTAACACTGTGTTCCGGTCTTAGATTAGATTACGATGAAGATTTAAAGGGTGGATTAAGGTGGCGGAACCCAGATAAACCAAGCCAGGAACTATATTCTGCTCACCTTTTAGCACAGCACAACACATCACACACTTCTTTTGTTATTGTATCCAGTATGCATCTAATGAACTTGAATTCACTCACTTTGCTCTTCGTTGCTATCCAGATCTGCCAGGCACTGGCTGTGAGCACAATGGTGTGATCTATCGCAATGGCCAGAGCTTCCAGCCCAATTGCAAATACCAGTGTTTGTGTGTGAATGGGGTGATAGGATGTGTCTCGCTGTGTAATGAGTCTCAGCCTCCCAGAGTTTGGTGCCAGAACCCACGGCGAGTTAAAATCCCCGGCCGCTGCTGTGAGCACTGGATTTGTGATGAGTTCAGGAGGGGGCGCAAGACAGCACCAAGACACACAATGGCTGGTATGATCTCCAGTGTCTCAAAAACTTCCTGCGAAACTCATTCTGGAAAGATAATTCATTGATAATGGTTGGAACATGTCCCTTTAAGCGATTCCATGCACTTTAAATTGAGTAGCAAGAATAAACCGTTTTAGACAGTACAGTTTATTACTTAATAGGCAGATTTTACTTTACAGCAGTGAACAAACAAGCATTTTCATTATATTTATCAATTAATCTTGTTTATCTGAAAATGCAACAGTGCAAGTGGTAGGTTTAGGGTTGGTTAGGGGATAACATTTTTTTGGGGTCAATATGAAAGTAATATAAATAGATCGATAGATAAAAATATAGATTAAACTCAGAAATGAAAAAGTTCATTGCGTTTTCGTTCTTTCAGCCCTGTTTAGTGTAAAAGACAACTGGCACAAGAACTGTGTGACCCAGACAACCTCCTGGAGTCCCTGCTCAAAGACTTGTGGCCGTGGAGTGTCTTTACGTATTACTAACAACAACAAGCAATGTCAGATGGTCAAAGAGAGCAGACTCTGCAACATCCGGCCTTGCAAAGTGGACATCACAAAGCACATCAAGGTTTCAGATTCGTTGTAATATGAAATATCAAATTTGTGAGTGACATGAATGACTATAGTGTATAAAAGGATGTGTTTTGACCCTGTCTTCTTGGCCCCTTTTTCATCTCTCCACAAGCCTGGAAAGAAGTGCTTGAACATCTACAGGGAGGAAAAGCCACAAAACTTCACTATCTCAGGCTGCACCAGTACAAACACTTACCGGCCCAAGTACTGTGGAGTGTGTACAGACGAGCGCTGCTGCATCCCTTACAAATCTAAGACTGTTGAGGTCGACTTTCAGTGCCCGAACGGATCCGGCTTCACCTGGCAGATCATGTGGATTAACGCCTGCTTCTGCAACCTGAGCTGTAAAAACCCCAATGACATATTTACAGATCTACAACTGTACCATGAGAGAGGTGAGGTTGGAAACTGAGTGTACGAGACCTTGCAGAAAGGTCAATAGAAAGATTTGGGAGAAAGTCACAGGGTGTTTTTTTTTCCCTGAGAAAGAGTTCATATTTAATTGACCATCATCTTTGGAGGTTTTTTGTGTGTGTGTGTGTGTGTTATATGAGACTTTTTCCTATTGGAAAAACTGATAAACCAGTATATCCTAATATATTTTATTTTAAGACTATGTGGCTTATTGCAACCAAATTGTTCATATATGTTGAGTTATTTCAACCAAGATTATACCAGCTTTTTGTACAAATGATGCAAGTGTAGATATTTCAGAAGACAATATCATGTTGACTTCTTTTTAATTTATACAAATTCTATGTAAAGAAATATATATTGCTTTTATGTATTGATAATGTACAGTTTTCATGCCTTTTCTACATTTATGCTCTTAAACGACACTTATAAAGTTTGGCTTCCCATGTACTATAATGTTTTGCATAGACACAGATATCAAACAGACAAAAAAAGTTGAGTAACCAGCTTTTTATTTTCCTTTTTTAAATAAATACAAACTGTTATTCCATTATAAATGCAGTGCATCAGATTGTTTTACATCTTTACAAAGCAGATTACCTTGCCAAGCTGCAAGCATTTGCTTTAGTGTGTGTGTGTGTGGAAGAACAGGTAGGTTGCTTATAATAACTCTTTCTGAGTGGTCCTTCACTTTACTTTTTCAAAGCCTTGAGTAAAAAAAAAAAAAAAAGCATCCAGTCCCAGTAGAGGATTCCATGGCACATTTTGTTCTGTTGTGCTTGATTGCATAGAAATCATCATCATTGTCGTCCTCGTCATCATCATTACAAACACAAAACACCAAAAATATCACTCATATAGTCATTTTCCTGTTTCTACACATTGGTTTTGTTGAATTTAAACTAACGTTAAGATTCTTTAAAAATACTTGATCCCATAAAAATCATTTAAAATCACTTTCAAGATCATCAGTCACTGAGTTACACATATAACCCAAAATAAAGGGACGCTTCCAACAAGCAAAATGCAAATCAACACAGTATGAGCTTAAACCTTAGTTTTATAAGGTAGGTTAGTATCATGAAAAAAAAAATACCACCAGCTCTTCTCTGTGGTCAACCAATCTCTTTTCCGTTCAGTGAGGTCCATTTCAACATATACAGATTATACAAATTAATTATGCATTTAAACTAGCTTGTAAAAGTGGTATGATAACTTGACATAAGAAAATGATTTGCAGACTAGAGATCAACATAAATTTACAATTGTGCCCTTCTCAGTGCCCAGCTTACTTGGATGATGACCATCAAAACGTCTCTGTGCTGCATTGCCTCTAACAACAACAAGACAGCTATTGCGCAGGGTGCAAAAAAGAAGAAATTTTCTCCGTCCTTCATTTACTCTATTCACTCCTTCCTTAACGTTTCCCCAGGAAATATAGTCTTAAACTCTTTGACCAATGCTCTCTGACAAATAAAAGAGCGCAAGACCCCTGAGGGAAACAGCACAGTGGCACACGGCGGTCCTGTTGCGTGTGTAGTTAGTGGCAGCGCAGCACAGTCAGAACAGAGAGGTTAATGCATGTGTGAGATGGACCGGAGACGAGGTCACCAGTCTAACAGGACACTTCGGTGGACTTGGGAGCCTGGTCCACAGAACTGTCCATGTTGTCAGTGTGCGAACGTGTGCGTTGGTTGTCGGAGGTGTGGGCTCGGGCACGGCCCTCGTTGGTGTGGGAGCGACTGCGGTTGCCCTCGTTAGTGTGCGACCTGCTGCGGTTGCCGTCGAAGGAAGTCACGCTGGATCCGGATGCTGTGCGGGAACGGACCAGGCGGGTCATGCTGGCAGAAGGCACTATGAGAAGAAGACAGATTAGGATAGGAGAACCTGATTTTGCGTGGATCAGCATCTTTATTGAACCTGGAACTACATTCCGATTAACCAATCAGATTTGAAGAACCAGTTTATAGTTCTTGTAAAGTTTAGGCTTACAATCAGTGTTTGGTGCTTGTGCATTAGTTTATCATTTCCTCAGATCTGTAAGGTTAGGTTTAGGTTTAGAGATATGGTCAAAACTAAATGTTTGGATTGAAATGTTGCTCCAGGGTCAACAAAATATGCTGACACAGGAACACATTAAACTCAGCAAAATCAGGACGTGCCATTAGGATACATATTTTTACATTTGCTGTATGTTTCAAATGTATTTTTATTCATTTATTTCATATATTTTGTTTTACGTATTTGTGTATGTTTGTTTTTTTTAAATTCTCGGTTTAAAAAATTTGTGTTTTTAATCATTTAAAATAAGTCTCTTATCCTCAAATGCAAGGCGGCTTTTAGTTAATCAAAAATACAGTAAAAACAGTCAAACTTAAATTTCTACAATTTATAACGGTTTTATTTTAATCTATTTTAAAATGTAATTTTATTCCTGTGAAGTCAAAGCTGCATTTTCAGCAGACGTTTCTTACATTTTTCAGAGTCACGGGATCACTCAGAAATCATTCTAACATGCTGATTTGGTGCTCAAGAAACATTCCTATTGTTATCAATGTTAAAAACAGCTGTACCTACTTTTTCCCTTCAGCACTAAAAGTTACAGCATCATGTCTTTACTGTAACGTCTGATCAATTTAATCAGTCTGTGCTGATTTTTAAAGAAAAAAATAAATCTTTCTTACCCCTAACTGTTGAATGGTGGTACATATACAAGTTGAATCAGATTTGACAGTTGTTTATAAATTATACACTCAAATTGAGCAAGTTGTAAAACTATATCACACCACTAGAGGGCAGAATAGCCTAGTAACAGTATATAATCGCTATTTAAAAATTGAGTACAAGCAATGGACCATATGCATTCCTTATTAAGCCACAGCTGTATGGTCAAATAGATTTTACTGCACAAAAACACAATATCAGTACTCACTGTAACCCATTCCTTGAATGAAGTACTTGAAAGCCTCTGTTAGCTTCCCAGGCTAAGGAGACAATAAAAACAGCTTATTAGGTCGAGGTGGAAAACAGATTTCCCTAAGTACATGTTGTGAAACCGGACAGATTCTAACAGCCGGTAGGAGCAGGTGGCGAGCAGAGTATTAGAACTGAGAACTATATGCCATCGCTGTCCGTAATGAGATTATAGAACGCTTCATCCCTAATAACCATCCTGTGCCTTGAGCAAAACTAAAATGAATCTAAATGGCCGTAAACGTTATGAATACACACCTGGTCGACCTGAGGCAAGCCTCCACAGTCAGCCATCTGACGAAAGAGAAGGGAAATAAAATGTTACTTAAAATGCATGAAAAACACAAATGCGTCACTGCTTGTTTCTCGGTTCAGTTTTATTCACACAGGTGTCTAAAACACCAAGCGCTCCATTAACTCCACTAGTCTCAGCACTTATCGGTGATAAGTAGGCCATTTCAGATGCCATAAAACTTTATTCTCAGTCCACCTGAGGGCGGGCTGTGGAAAATTAGGTCAGCTGAGGTAGGACTCAGCCCTGGAGCTGGCCAGTGTGGACCGCTTCTGCACTACCTGGGTAAATTAGTCACTAGATAATGCTGAGCTATCGGAATCTTATCAGTGCCTGCCTTTTCCATGTGCGCTATAAATACATGCCAGCTTCACTGAAGTACACTCACCTTAAGCAGTGTGGTTTTGGTCGGGTCCAGCTTTGTGTTGCATTCAACCTGTACAGAAAACAGATATATTAAACCCATGCAGTGGATATAAAGGGTGGAGCAACAGTGCGCACAATAATAACAAGGATGGCAGTAATAATGAAGTGAAGATAGTTCTAGATTATACTTGAACCTACCACCACATCCACTGCAGGGGAACTGTCTCCAACTACCAGAAGTGCAGGACACCTGCAAACAGAGCAACAAAGTCATTACTACAGGAAACTGATCCTGAATTGTCTAGAGATTTTGTTCAGAGATTTTTTACTTACTTTAGAGTTCTGACATTGACGGGCCCACCAGGTATAGGCCTCTCGATTTCTAGGTCTCTTCGGCTGTAAAGTGGAGAAAAACATTGATTAAACATTATCTCAATGCTTAATTAACTTTTAAAGTTTTAGTAGCTGTGTTGTGTTGACCTGTTGTAGGACTTGACAAAGAGTTGCAGATTAAACTGGTTCATGTCGTTCACAATGTGGTGACGGTATCTGCCAATAAGGTCATGGTTCAGCTGGATTTCCTCCTGAATAAATAAGAAATAATAATAACTTTGTTAATATAGATTCATCATTTTAAAAATGATCTAGATGGGGTTAAACATGGACTAACCTTTCCGAAGAGGTGAGTGATGATCATGTCAGGCATGGCATGGGTCCAACCAGAAATCTGTAATTTCAGAAAAATGAGCCCACAACAGCGTAAAACTGTATACAAGTTAGGAATTGTACATAAATTTTTAAATCACAAAGTGGTTAGCACTCACTTTGTGTGCTGCCCAGTCCATCCAGCCCTCAGCGCATGGGTTGATGTTTATTAGCACAAGGCCTTCCACCATAGCAGGGTAATCCAACTATAAAAGGAAACCGTATTTGTAAAACACATCTAAACCCCAGTTTATTAAATAAACAACTCGCAAGTCTAGCAGATTTTTTTTTCTTCACACTGAACATTCCTCAGTAGCTAAATAAGCTAAACTGAATGCCAAAATCCACAGGAAAAGAAATTTTAGCTCTTTATCCTGGTTTAATTAAAACATTAAATCACTTAATAATAAACAAAAAGGAAGTCACACTCACTGCAAACTTAGAAAGGATAAAAGCACCCGCTCCAACAGCCATGCCGATAACACTCTTCAGCCTGTGCGGTTAAAGAAACTTAGTTAAGACAGAGGCATAATCTGAAATCTACTTAAAACTTAATTAAGCAATCAACTCACCCAAAATGTTTAAGGATTGATGGAATGGTCTCAGACAGTTGGTCCATGGAAGGGTACTCATATCTATAAAAATGTGCTATTATTCTTTGCATTCATTTGAAAAATATATATTATCACCTATGTGTCTATACGTGATATAACTTACCCAGTGGAGAAAGTGTTTGCTCCCTCTTGCTGTCCTGGTGCATCTACATGACACACAGCAAAGTGCTGCATGATCTCTTGCATGTCCTCATGACTGAACAAGGTGTCAAAGCAGCTTTTATCTATTGAAGAAACACAATTTTTGCATTAAAGCCTGTCTCCTTTAGAAGAACCTCTTGATTAATGTGTTGTAATGGCAAAATGAAAAAATTTAGGGGGCATTTTAAACTGATCAAATCTTACGGTTCAGTCCAATATCATGGTAGGTGAGTATGACGGGCCGGTCACCCTTAGGAACCCCTTTCATGGTACAGTGGATTCTGCCAAATGGAGTCTCCACATCATGTTCCTACATGCAACACGGTAAGAAAACGCTTATCAGCATTTGCTGAACCATCATAAGCAGCATTAATCTCATCAGCAACTTATGAAAAAAAATTTCTCTGTGCATATAACACCTTTGATTTTAAGAAAGTTGGTTTTAACGAAGTAGCCTTGCCGTTTAATGTATAATTTAAGGATAGGCACAATTTGGAAGCTTTCTGCAAATGAACCACAGACGAACTGCAAACATTTCAATACTCAATGCACTTTGGTTTGAAATTTGTAATCTGCAAGATCACAGTCCATGAAAACGGTCTGCACGATTTCATAATATTCTATTGCACTTATCAATTTCACAAAGCATTAAACCCTAACTAAGACTGACGCAGCTAATACTAAATCCATTTTATAAGCGTGTGCTATAAGAGATAAATAAGATAAAATTAACAAAATGAGAAATTTACATGTACAAAATATTACCATCTGCTAAATCCACCTTTAAGGCATAAAAATATTGAGATATTATAAACAGCAACATTGTGCACTGTTAAAAAGCACAACACAAATATACCTGACTTGAATTTTTTTCCAAATCTAATCTTGGATTTATTCACCACTGAGACAATAAAAACAGTCAAAGAAAACCTCAACAAAAACGCAACATGAATATTTCTACTCACAGCGACTTCTATCTCGAAAACTAATTCCATATCAGAGTCCTCCAGAACCATGGCTGCAGATAGTAATTAATAGTAGTGATGAGAATGAATAGGTAAGATCCGATTGAAAGTAAGCTCCTGTTTGCGCGCTTTGCTAATATTCATCTGTTTACAGGGTTTTATACCCCTGTTGCCGTCGCTCGCCATAAGCCCCTTGCTCCCAGCATGCTTTGCATCCGAGATCAAAACAAGTTAATTCTAGTTAACGACATCCGTAAATTGGATCAGCCTTTGTCAGATGCTTGGAGTACCCACCTCTAGGCCAGCGGAAACTAGCAAGTGCAGCCAAACAAAAATGTGATGGAGGTGTGCATTGAATAACTGTTAACCTAACAGTCTACTCTGAGAGCTAGTAGACATGTAGTTGCAAATTAATGAGAATTCAATGATATGTAGTTGCAAAGTTACTTATAGTTAGTAGAATGTCTAAAGTGTACCATCAATATAAAGCGTAACCCTGTATTGGTATGTTTTTCCATGTTTAAAAATGAAAGCAAGATAGCCACTAAAACCAACAAATCATAAATCATCCGATTGAACATTAACTTTTGATTTAACTTGTTTGAAGTTAATATAACACTAATAGTCATCATGCACTAAAGTCATTGAGAAAAGTCTTTGAGTGCAAGCCACCTGTTAAAGATGAATTAGCTGACGTTGCAGAAACTAGTTTCAGCTACATCAGGCTGCTGCACGAGCTGCTAAAAAAAGTCAAATTTTAAAAAGTCATCTTTAACACTGACAAGGACATAAACATCTTGTGCTTGGCTTTGCATAAGTGACTGAACACAAACATCTGTTGTCTCCCTACTGGCACTAATCTCTTTAAACGGGACGAGCCCTACGTGAGCACCTTGGGCAGATGGCCAGTGTATCCCTCAGCAGCCCACGTCATTGGTCTAGAGGCTGAACACTCTTATTAAACACATGACCTGCAAACTTCAGGACTGTAATCTGTGAGGATCAGCACGAGAGGATGTGAATCTGTACTGTATCAGTACTGTTGCAATGCCATGGTATCAGCAAAGAATGACCTCTTAGATTTTTGAACAAAGTCATAAAAAAATTTAATCATACAAAAAAAATTAAATGCTTGCCTTAATCACCAACTGCTGGACAGCCTCTCTTAGCCCCTAGAATAGAGAAGAAAACAGTCACCACAGAGAAGTCACCAAAATATTTGTTCACTATATTATCATGCATAAAAAATGTACATTTAGTACAAATCTTTACAAATATTGTGTTTTACATACTTGCAAATCCCTGTCTGCGATGAGAGGCTTCGACTCAACTACTTGGATATCATCCATTCTCAACAAGGACACCTAGAGGTAGGAAAAGGATTAAATAAATACAACCTTGTTACAATTGGTGGACTTCAAATAATTTACCACAATCTTCCTTTAAGATCACAGAAGGAAGTATCAGATTACTAGTTCCGTGTTTTTGTTGCGGTGTAGTTCAGATTTGGCAGTGAATATTTACAACAGCAACATGGGAGGTTATTTAATAATGTTTCATTATCTATTTTTCAGTTAAAGATTTTTGTCACATTACATGTGAAATTCTTCTATCTAGTTCCTCATCCTGCAGTGCAACAACTAAAAATAATATTAGTAGACTCAATCAAGAACATATAACAAATAAAAGTAAAAACGTGATATAGCAGAAAATAAGAATAACATGTTATGTTTAATATTTCACCATTAAAACAATTCCATAACATTATGATGCTGTGCAGTATTAAATATTATCAGTGTATGCAATGCAAATATGACTTCTGATGAAGCCTTCGAACTTTCTTCCATTTCTCACATTTGACACACTACAGACAAATTTCTTTGCATTTTGGTTTTTGATTAGACCCTCGGTCTAATCTGTTTTGGATGATGCACATCATGCATTTCAAAGGGACAACAGTTTGAATGTTGATGCGCATGTAAATGGAATGGGAGCTTGAAGAGGCTCTTTGTCTGCTTGAGGTTTCTAAAGGTCACATGTCAGGCTTTTCCTCTGAAGCCGGCCTGGACGCTACACACAGGAAGCCACTGACACAGCTGCTTCCACGGCTCCTGCAGTCAGTCCCTCCACCCCTTTAACACAAGCCATTTTTTTTTCAGCTTTGCTCCAAACCCTGCATGAAAACCTTTGTGTCTTATCATCCCACAGGTTGAAGGAGTGTTCCTGTACCAAGCCCCTATAAAAAAAGCAGCGACTGATTTTTTTGATACACAGACAAATTCTAGTAACCAAGCCAAGATGTTTATCAAGAGGAATTTCTGTGGTTCAAAAAACGTGATTGTGCAGTCCATCATTGGCTGACATCTCTACACCAAACCCCTACACAAATTCTTGACCAGAATCATGTGGGAACTGAAATCACTCATGAACACTAGACTAAGCAAGAAAAAAATCAGCTTAATGACACTTTCTTTAATATATATATATATCAAATACGAAAAGTTAACAAGTAACGGTTAGCTGTCAAGTAGGTCACCTGCTTGTTTTTAAGCTGTGTGCTCTTATGGCCTCTTTTGAATAATCTTTTACCTGGGAGTGTCAGTAATGTCTCAGCAGGATATAAACCGGAGCAACATAAGGACAGATCCTGCCCTTCCCATGCCCTAGAATACTCACTATACTTCAAAACAGCCAAATTCACCTGTCGACTTCACAGGATCAGGATCAGCATTCCATTAAAGTGATCAATGAGACGAATTAACGTCTTACATAAAACACTAATTTAGGAAGTGATCAATACTGGAATGGTTCCTACACATTTGTATTGTGTATTTTTTCTAAATCCGTTCATTTATGCATTTTCATTAACTTTGAGAAACTATAAAGATCTAAAGGTTTGCTTGCTATTGCATCAATGTCAGCAAGTATAATGTTTAAGTTGGAACAAAACCATTATTGCAGCTGCACCCTGCAGAGGAGAATAAAACGCTTGTTTCACTTCCCATAACCACTTTTTTCTTCTTCTTTTCTGAAATCCAATTCATGGAACACATTTTTCATACTGAGAGAGATAGTGAACTCAGTGCACATAAGACCAGTCACTGCAGATCTTCCAGTTACACTAAAACACTCGACATTCAACATCAATATAAAGTAATCTCTGATTTTCGTGTTTATGTTTTACACACATGTATGCACACACTATTTTGCAGTGTATTTTATTAACTTATCTGATGTTGTATACGAGTAAACTAGTGTTAAACTTTCTTCCATATATTCATTCATGTTTATATTTCTGAATATATTTATGTTTTCCTAATTTAATTCAACATTTTCATTTCATTAAAACAAATTAAAAGTATGTATGTCAACATAGTAGTTTATGAAGCTATCTGCTTTGGGGAAAACAAATGACTGACTTGCATTTCACAAATGTATAACATTGTGTTTTAGCTGCATCATCTGAAATGCAGTCACAGACTAAACACTAAAGCATATTGTGTCTGACAATGCAAACAAACCTGCTACATGTAACCCTGAATGTTTGATTGTCTCTAGTCTATACAGTGGCTTTCATCAAGGTATATTAAAAACATACAAAATATGCAGTGCGTTAGTTATAAAGGCCATAACCCCACTACTTTTCACTAGTTATTTGGTACATGTCGCACTGTTCGTAGACTGTTTGTTTTCCCACTCTTAACTTACTCTACTATGTTGACATATGCACGTGCAACCACACGCACGCGCGTAACACGAAAAACGACGTATTAAAAACGATCGGTGTCGCTATACTAGTGTTTACTGGGGTGGTGGTTAGTTAAACATTTAATAGCTATATTTAGTTCAAAGCTGATAAAAACAGGCTACATTCGATATAATAGGATATATATAGACTTCGCATTTATTAGATGCAGAAATAGTCAGCATTATTTTACTATAAAACGAATTTGAGAGAATAATAAAATAGCACTCTTTATGACTTACCGGTTAATTGTCCACAAAATGAGAACAAGAAAGTCCAACAAAACTAAAAAGTTTTTGCAGAGTTTGAGTTACAACTGACTACGTGCTGCTAGCGACAGGATGTTGGAGGCAATTTTATAAAGATGTGTTTAGTCTGTCCTGCCCACTCCTCCTTCTATTGGGCAACCTCACTGAGTCATGCCTTCCTTTCACAGCATTGCACGAGAAAAGTGTCTTATTTAAAGGACTGGTCTTTCACATTGCAATTAAACTTACACAATTAGCAATTAGTGAAGAAACAGAAGTTCATTTTAGTGGCATTTGCTGTTAAAAAAAAAAAAAAAGTAATAGGGAATAATCTCAAAGCTGGTTATTCTTTTGAATCAATAAAGTATTGTTCAGAGAAGTGCATGCCTTTGTATGTGTCTATGCGTGTGTGTCCTCTCTAACAGCACAATGCTTTCACTGTGGTTAGCTAATATGAGCCAGTGATAACAAGCACATTCACAATGGACACATTGCACAGAAACTATCATTATGCTGATCAACTCTCAAGCACCACAAACTGAATTAGATGGCAGAATAAATGCAAATAGAATAAAGTTGTGTCCAGCATAAGACACTCTTCATAAATTAAAACTGTGGTAAGATCATAGTTATTTTTAGGTTGTTTTGATGTAAAGCTGGGCATACGGCCAGGTGAAATTGTGCTGTGGAAAAACACTGAAACCATTGTTGACTAGATAAACTTTTATGACTTTTAGATTTATAGGCAAAACGCATATTGAATCAAAGAGTCGACTGCTCAGGTTAATAAACTGGGTTAAAGAGAATAATAACTGATAAGGATTGTGGACTTTCACCTGACAGGTTCATATCTCTGTGTACTCACATAGTGTTTCATTTTCAACACAAATTTTTCATCATCCACGTACTGATTCTTAATTCTTATAATCATTTTTACAAAACTGGGAAAAAAAAAAAAACTAAAAATGAAAAAATTACAGCTACAAATAAAGAAAAAAAAAGATCTTACTTGCAGCCATTTCAAATTAAATATTATACCACATATTTTAAAGGATGTCATTCAGTTACGTGAGAACTTAGTGATTTATTTGAAGGCCAACTGTGTACATTTCTCACCTTTCTGTAAATTCTTTTTTTTTTCACTGAATCTGGGTTCATGGCATTGGCTTCTGTTTGTGTTCTCGTACTTGAAATACAGAGCAGGTTTCATATTAAACACCTCATATCTGGTTTGCACAACATGTAGGTTATTGGATGCCTCGAAAAGAACAGATAAACACTGACCTCCCTCTCCCTACAGGCTTTTGGCATCAGACAAATCAAAAGAATAAAAGGAGGTTCAAAACCAAAGGCCGTTTTCTGCAGTGACCATCCAAGAACAGGACAAAACAGTCATTATGTTATAATTTAAACCACACAGACGTTCCCACATCACTGGAATGAACATTACAGCTGGTATTGGCACTCGGTAACAGCATAAAAGGCCTACACGCCTTCCTTTCAGGTACTGGAAGGTCAGTGGGGGCTAGTTTGATGTATGTTGACTGTTGACAGACAAGAGTATAGTAGATTCTTGCCTTTGTCTCCTTTGCTGATTGTCTAGGTCTATAAACCAATCCTTTTCCTGTTAAGGCATTATTTTACACTTTAAGCTACATTAGTCAAACAATACATTTTATATTAGTAATACCTCAGTCATCCTGTTTCAAACCTCTGTCTAACATGCATAGTCACAATCAGCTTAAACTGCTTTAAACTCCTTTAGTGCAGATGCAGTATGTGATGCAATCACCATATTCAGATGTAGTATGAATCATACTAAGCCATGATTCAGTTGCACATGACATGATACAGCGTTCAGGACTGTCTATGTAGGCCTCACCTCAACATATCACGTATTCCTCAGAGCGGGTGCCACTCAGTTCAATGTCATGTATTACTGATTTACTAAAAGGGATAATAGGACGACTTAAAAGTTACACAGTGACAATAAACACTATTAACCATGCGTAAAGGGACAGTTAAGGCAGTTTATAGTGATTTTGTATTATGCAATGGATAAATGTCCAAAATTTGATGGTTTCATTCACAATCAAATAAACAAGATGCAAAATTAGGTCATGAAGTAGATGGTCAATAAATGATGAACTAGGTAATGATGTGCCAACACAAACTCTTACCAGTATGATCAATGTATTATGGATTATGTATTAACATGCGTGTGACTCGTAAACAGACAACATAAACAAGCACATCCAAAATAACTTAAGTTCTACCCCCATGCATGTTACAATCACAAAAGAAAATCTTGACAATTTTTCAACATTGGGAAGGCTTTTGCTGTCAATTTATTGGTGTCACTGGTAAACTTATAATATTTTTTAGAGGTCGTTTCTGATTGAAACGTTCATATCTGAATTTTGATCAGTTTATGAGTCCTTGGTCAGTGGAACAACAATCAGAACTGCACTTTACTGCTCATTTCACTTTGATGCTTAGCATGATAAAGTTACTCAGTAACTACAGCCATAACTTTTAGGGCATACTTCTTTACTGCGAAATAAATGTTTAGTTTTCTAACTGCTTTCTATACTAATATTACAGAAATATTCAAAAATTTCAATTGCAAACATAAAACCCTTATAAACATTTCCCTCTTTCCGGGGTTATGCATTTTCTGTGAGAGGTCCTAGATATTCCAGTTGTTTCTTCTCCAGCAGTTTTATCCAGACTGAAGGGGACGATGGAGTGACGTCGTATGGAGAGACATATCCTACCTTTTATTAACTTCATTTTCATTTCCCCTCTGGATGTTCCTCGGCCAAGTAATAAACCACTCTGCATTAATTATTTTTACAGCTTTGTCTTCACAAATTTGCTTAAGTGTTATTGCACCAGAGCTACTTTCACCTGATACAGAGAGCTCACCTGCATGAAAACTCTTTCTGCTCCACCATGTCCACTTCACACTGACCTGGCAACATGGCAACATTCCTGCTACAGGTCATTGCCTCTGCTGATAAGATGCAACCAATTACTGAAGTAGAAAATTGCTCTGACCTGACTTTGTTTTGTTTTCCATGAAAATAACCTTTAAAACAGGACCTAAACTCATTTACTAACAACTTGCCGAAGGCGATAGTACAAGGTAACCAGCCACTATCCTGTCCAAACTGAGTCTTTAGGTTTCAAATATTGCTTGACTGCAAAACAACAGCCTAGAAAGGTGCTAATTATTCTCGTCAGACATGAATAGACAACATACATAATGTAGTATAGTATAAGGCCTTCCCTTTATTCCATGTAGTTTATTATATGGAGAAACCTGTGAGTGCAAACAGGACTGCTGCACCACAGGAGGGCCACAGATATTGATATTACTGGAAACAGGACAACTAAGATTGGAATTTTTGTAAAAACAATTCACATATTAACCTTCAGCTTCATCTTCCACAGCTGGAGAGGCTGAGTTCACATCACAGGCCACCTCTGGCCGAATGTCTGACAAATACCATGATGAAACTATCATCTGTGTTGAGAAGTTCAAAAGGGATGTTTTGCTCTTCTCAAATGCTCATGATTTACAGTGCTTATAAGAATAAACACTGAAAGAAAGATTTTAAGTTTCATAGTTTAAAAAATCTAAAAGTTATTCAGCAAAATGTACACAATGAAGAATTTATTTTTACTAAACCCAAGCCAAAGGCAGTGGTAATAATTACTCCGTTGCTGAGCTAGATAATAAACACAGCTGCCTTGTTAATCATTTTATCCACCTTTTGACCTTATAATCAGTCATGAGACTTTGGGCAATTTTCCTCTGCTGTCCCACACAACATGCTCACAGCATCAAAACAAAAGCACATGATCACATGATCATAAACTAAAGTTAACTTATTTTCTATTTAAAGGTCAAGTCTTTATCTGAAAATATATCGAGGACAGACAATAAATAAATAATCTAGTTTTCAAGTAAAGTTTTCTTTTTTCCTTTAATTTGTCTTTTTTTTCAAATCACGCATCATAGGGTTAATATGACGTAACCGTCATGTAAAAGCCCTTGGCCCACCCATGAGTTGTAGAAACACCGCAGAGACTATAAGCGTCAAGCTCCACACCTCATCAACTCAGCGTAAACTACCTGTACCTTGAAACTTTAGCGAGGATCGTCTTAAACGTGTGTGACCGCACGTACTCACGAAGACGTGGCCAACGTGACTGCGCGTCTGTAGAGGGCGGGGCTCACTGGAACTGTGTGTAATAGCCAGGGATGATGATTATATTCTTACCTCACCGTCGCTGGTCGTGAAATAAGACCGTAGTGTCAACTTCTGGTTAGATTATAAGCATGTTTTAGTGCAACTGATGTGTTAAAAGAAACATTGCAAAAAAATTCCTCTGTAACGTGTCAAATGTCTGTTGAAACGTACCTTGTCTTGATAGGTTTTTAACTGTTTTGACCAGACCCGAGCGCAGCAGGGGCTTGCGCTCTCCCTGACAGTGGCAGCTCGCGGTGCCACTTCCGGTGGCATCCCCAGCTGCCAGTGGAAATCCCTGGCATCATTCGCACCTGCTCTCTCTCCCCAGCGACCACCTTCCTAAAATATAAAGCTAGCAGGTAGGCCTACAAAGCCCCTCAATGGCCATACTGTGTGAGAAAAATGCTAAGCGTGATATCATAAATAACTACAACATTAAAAATTTTGTTTGCAAAACATTTTTCTAATCATTTTAATAATATTTCTTTTTTTTTCTAATATGAATATTTTTAAGCTGTGCCCTGTGATAAATGTGTATAGAAGCACTATCAAATTAAAGTATTGTGTAATTAGTAATACTCTGGAAAATTAACCTAAATCCCTTGTAGTAATGTAAAACCTTAATCAATGAGATGCTGTTGTGTCACCATCAGCGAACAAAGTTGCATACAGTAGGCTACATATGCCCACTCAATATAGTAACAACAACAACATAGCCTACATTTATTCACATTGTCATACACTATTCACGCTTTTGTATAAAGCGAGGACAACAACAAAAAATATATATATCGAGAAGTAACTATAATCCAAAATGATAAAGGTGCCATAGAATGCATTGAGAGAATATTTAAAATTTTTCTCTGATATGTACATAGAAGGTATGTAGCTTAGGTAAGGGGAAAAAATGCCCAGAAACGCATTTACAGGTCCATTTACAACCCTAGAATTTGACCCTAGAATGAAACAGTCTGTTTTTGCCTTATTTGGAAGGTTCA